>VYZX01004132.1:0-64398 GCA_013401335.1 Brachypteracias leptosomus
AGACAGACCCACTACAGGAGAAATATCTCTTTATAAGTTGGAAAACACATCCTACCTCTCATTAAATATTCTAGGGCTCTCACCTCAAAAATTGTTCCAAATCGCTCCAGTTATCTCCCAATCAACTCCCATTCCCTAAACTCTTCTGTTCTACATACCTATACAGTTTCAAAGACTATGATAGAAAAAAAATACAGTTGAAAAGAGATCATTCTCCAAACAACCATGAACAATGACAGGATGATGCATTTGTTATGGTAGTTTTGAAATATGATCTTGACATGTTCTTTGAGTACAGTTCTGTATTTCTTGCTCTTGTTGCTATACTAGATAGAAAGAGAAGAAACACTAAGCTATTTATTGTATAGAAATCAATAAACTGCATTATATATAATGTATAAAAACCTGAAATGTCTTTTGTCAGAGTAAATATCTACGGATTTGTGATTTTAAAACATTACAGTATCATTTGGTAAAGTTTTTTCTTTAGTTCAGAAATATGGATTCTGGTCAAAAAACTATCTAAACATACTCTTTCCTGGTATCTGAGTCAGAACATTATGGGTGGTGGGTCTGGATGGGTGGTCCACTAGGTGGGTGAAAACCTTTCTGGGCCCTGAGGCCCAAAGGGTGGGTGACTAATGGTGTATGCTCTACCTGGAGGCCAGTTACGACTTTTTTAGGGGTTTACCCTGGGACCTCCTTTGTCTAATAGCTTTTTCAGTGACCTGGAGCAGAGGTCAGAATTCACTTTCACTGAACTTTCAGATGACACCTAATTGGTGCATGCAGCCAATCTGCTTGAAGGCATGGCTGCCATCCAGAAGCAACTAGACAGATGGAACGGATGAGCTGACAGGAACCATAAGAAACAAAGCAAGGACAAATGCACCTTGGATGGATGAAAACCTTGTGCTGGTACAGGCTAGTGACTGGCTGGTTGTGAAGCAGCTCTGTAGATAGATCCTAGTGGATCATAAGCTAAGCATGAACATGCTCTGGCAGTAATGAAGGGTAGCAGTGTTTGGGGCTATATCATCAGGAACATACACGATGGCAAGGAAAATGTCTATTTCTTTAGCACTTGTTAGACCATATCTAGGATACTGTCTCCTGTTTTAGTCCTCTTCAACAGGAAGAGAAGAAGACCTTCAGTGGAGAGCTGCCAAGATGGTTGGGGGCTGGAGTAGGTGTGCAGGTGTCCTGTGAGGAGAGGCTAAGAGGAGGCATGATTTCAGGAGGACCCAACAGCAGCCTCTCAGTGCCTATGGTAAGTTTAGCTAGAAGACACAGCTGTAACAGTCTATGGCAGGAGGATGAGAGACAAG
Organism: Brachypteracias leptosomus; assembly: GCA_013401335.1. Classification (NCBI taxonomy): domain Eukaryota; kingdom Metazoa; phylum Chordata; class Aves; order Coraciiformes; family Brachypteraciidae; genus Brachypteracias; species Brachypteracias leptosomus. The sequence goes on from VYZX01004132.1 coordinate 1,329, forward strand.
AGACAAACTTAAACAAGGGAGGTCCCACTGGAAATAGGAAAACACTGTTTTATTATGATGGCAGTCAAGCAGTGGAACAGGCTGCTCAAAGAGGTTATGCAGTATCCAGCCTTGGAGGCTTTCAAGAATCAACTGGATCAAGCCCTGAGCAGCCTGGACTGACCCCAGGACTGACTCTGCTTTGAGCAGGGGCTGGACTAGAGACCTCCTGGGGCCATTTCCAACCTGAATTAATTTTTTATTCATTATGTGTTTTAAGACCTTTCCTGTAGCTTTCTAATCACTACCTTCATTAACTTTCTTTTGCTTTAGCATGAAAATCTTTTAAACTATTTCTAAAAGTACATCCCTCAAAATAACTATTTTATTCTAGGTAAGTACTTTCATTGTAGAGATATATATTTAAATTCTGAATACTGCAGCTTATTTTGAAGGCCTCTTCATAAAGTAATGAAAGCAAAAACAAGCCTTTTAAAATGAAATCTAGATGAGCTATGTAGGAATGAATTAATGCCTAAGGATATTCTGTCATATTTAAATGTAGGAAAGTATAATTACAAGTGCTACAAGTAGAAAACAGAACTCCTTAGATAGAGAAATTAAAACTTATTTAAGAAAAATAAAAAGAACTGCAAATGCCCGGGTGACTTAAGTTTCCTTCTTTTGTTACTATGGTTACAATAAAGAATTACCAGAGAAGAGAATTGGATTGGTACGGTATTAAAGATTTGGCATGCTAATTAGTATTCCCCTTTTAGTACGCTGATAGCCACATAATCCAGAGCCATTTCTTCTAAATCACTTAACTTGGAATACTTTTTAGCATTGTTTTGCAAGTAAATGCCAATTCTATTTCTTACACATTTGTCTGTATATTTTTTTAAAAAAAAAAACCAAACCTGTTTCAATTAACATATTTTTGAAGTCTAGACTACACCATTTGTTAAACACTCCAGACAGCCATTTATTATTAGCTTTCTAGTGATAGTATTTTCTTTTTCATAAGTATATTATATAGTATGTTTCCTCTGATACATAATCATTTATGTGGTGCCTTTACACTTTTGGCCAGACAAAAGCATATGTGTATTTGAACATATGCTTTCTCTATCCCAAATTAGCCCTTTTAAACTGAAACACATCCACATTGTTTTTATACAATTTTAGTTACATATTTTTATCGTATTTTTTTAAAGTTATCAAAATATCTTTAAAGCCAAGCTGTCTATTGTGTGTTTGAAAACTGACACACCACATTTTTCAACTGAACATCTATATTCCTGTCTTATTTTGTAATCTAAGTTTGCAAGATGTACATACACAAATAAAACCAAAAGCATGTAAAGCTGTTTACAAATAAAAACAAGAGAGTGAAAGAAATCAGATAGTTTTCTTCATACAGTGATGTATTCATACGTCAAACCAGTTAGTGAAAAAGAACACTAAATGGAAAAATGAAGAGGTGAGTTATTTCTAGGTGTTAGGCACTGAGCTTGGACTTAGATTTTGATTCATTCTTGGCTCTGCTGCAGACTCGATAAGGGACAAGCTATCTAATCTCCATTCTGCCTGAGGTGGTAGCTCCTAAAGCTGATCTGCCTGCTGACTGCCTCAGTCCTGCCGTTCTCCCTGTCTCAGCTCTGACCTTGACTGAGCCGTTTCAGTGTGAAAAGCTATATGAAAAGGTTTTGTTCTACCCTCCCAGCTTTTTCTATAGCTTTAAGGCACTGAAACAGCCTAAAGCAAGGCTGGACAAACATCAGAGCTAGTGTGAAGAGAGGATTGCTGGTTTGCCAGCAGACACAAACATGAACGACAACAGCCCTGAGAGAGACTTAGTTACAGTGCATGGGACACAGCAGCTTCAGTTCCTCTGCCTGCAACATTGGCTTAGTGTTGGTTCCCTCTTTCTTTCCTTCTTACTTACTAATTTTTTACCTGTAGCTTTTATTTTTTTTTAGCAGTGAGCCATCTTAGGTTAGGCCTGAAAATATTTGTGGACACTTATTAGCTATATGTAAAGACTAAGTGCATAAAAGCACGAAAGGAATGATGTTAGAGGCAGCAAAAGTAGGCAACAAACGGATTTCTGCAATAATGTGTTAAAATTAAAGGCTTCTGGGAATGTGTTTCAGCAGATGTGTAAGAGTATGATAAATATTTGAAAGTACTGGAGGACAGTTTCACTCTTAATCATTACTATTAATAGGTATTTTTTATAGATGCGTGAACAGCACAATCTGCAATAAGACCAAGTAAATCACAGGGGCTTCCTTGAAAACCTTACTGACCCAAAGACAGAACTAGGGGTCACCAGTGCTTGGCCACATTTTCATCACAAAGTGATTTGTTTACTGTTATTTCCAATTTGGAAAGAATATTCTGCTCCAGAAATGGTAAATTGGACAAGTTTATCTGATCCATTCTGCTTACTATTTGAGCAGACTATAACTGTATTTGGACATGCCTAGGTGACATTAATATTTTTTTCCAAAGCAAAAGGAACAGTTAAGGATTTGACTGAAAAAAGGGCCAAACTATGTTTAAGTGTGCTGCCTCTAACGTCAGTCCTTTTGGGCTTCTATGCATTTACTCCTTATGTACAGCTAATAAGGGTTATAAAACTTCTGTAGGGGAAAGGATTGGAAAATATTTACATCTGAACAAAACTCCACTGGTTCCCAAGAAATAATGCGACAGAATATGCTCATATTTCTCCTTTTGCAAACTGGGTACAATAGGCATGATCATGTGCTTTAGCCGAAAGCTAGTGTTTTAACACAGGATGTAAAGGTGCATTTGCCTAGAAATCCCCCAGACTTGTGGACATGGAGGTCTCCATGATGTGTGACCTGAGAATAGTTCTTAACAATGCTCATCCACCCTGCAGAGCTCACTGAAATATCTGAATGTCAAGGAGGCACACCTCACTTATCTGCATGGAGGGACAAGACAAAGATCTGTGTGAAAGAGCAGACAGATAACCCAGTGGTCTGGGTGTCTTCCAGTAAGCAACATGAGCTTCATAGCAGTGGTCCTTACAGCGATGAGTGCCATGTATAAAAACATGTGAATTCAGATAATTTTGTAAACAACCTTCTTCAAAAGTTTATACAGGCACTTTATGTACATAAGAGATCTCATGGACTATAATAGGAATGCTCACTTATGTTAAACCGAGCCCATCTGTAAGCCTTTGCAGAAGAAAACTCTTGGCACATGTGAAATGTGCTGGTGACAATGAGTTGCTGACAGTGAAGTTCTTTAAGAAAGATCAGAACTGAGCATTGGGAGAAATTCACTTGGGAAAGGACTGGTGATCAAATGCCATGCTACCCAGCTGCCACCAACAGATGGGTAGCAGTCCTGGCACAGCAAGCAGCTTTTACAACACTACAATGAGAGCTTGGGGCAGGAAAGGGGACGCAGGTAGCAAAAACACAGAAACAAAGTGGCAGGGGAAGTTGCTGTGAATTTTTGCATGAAAAGCAATGACCTCACACAAGAGGGTTTTTTCATGCATTCACAATTTGCTAGTATCTAACAAACACAGGAAAAGCCAACACTTGGTACAAAGGACAGGTATATGGCAGCTCCTGCTGTAACATGAATCATTTGGCATGCAGACTGAAATATCAGAAGAGGAGGACACAGAGTAGACAACCTTGAAAATATATTCTTACATTAATAATGGCTTTATATTGCTAACAGAGCTGCACGAATTCTGCAATATAAAGAGGTTCACCAAAACCCTTATTCTTACATGGAACTTAAAACTGATCTGGGAAGTTTGGTGCCAGCAGCTACTTTTAATCTCCTCTACCTTGGGAAAAGCAGCTACAGAATCTTTGAAAAAAACTAATAAATACATTGGCAAAGCACTAGAACTGTGATTCTTAAGGAGACTGTACAACAAATCAAGGTAGATTCATTATTGTTAGCATCATTATCAATACTCTTGTGTGATTGGATCAAAACAAAGCCTGTGTCAGAAGACAGCAGGCAGATCTAGACCTGATCATCTTTAGAAAACATTGCAAAGCCTTTGAAAAGGCCTTGCCAACATCAATGACACTCACAATTCAAGTACTACATTAATTACCATCATGTGACAACCCTGCCTACTTGATCTATGAAAACAGAGCAAAAAATAACAAGTAGAGTCCTGGAGCTATCAAAAATATTGGAATTATTTTAAGATCCACCTAAGACTTTCCTATTAATTTTGTGTGCAAGATGCTCAGGTGTTACAGGGATGAGCTACAATAAAAAACCCAACAAACTGTCACAGACAAATGTAATTTCAGTGACTTACAGAATAACAGTACCACCACCACCCTAATACAGATAATTCTAATAAATTTCAAGGTGGAGAATAGATATAAAAATGCAAGAATTTAATGACTCACTCATTGACGCATCACATCTTAAAAGGATGTGCATAACTGTTACGTCAACAATCAAGCATTTGGTCTTAATTTGATACTAGTGTTGGGCACAGAAGCACAAACATGGTAACTGCTATGTGGCACTGTTTACTTATATCACACATTGATATTCTGTAGAACAGAAATTCAAGCAACTGCAGTACAGAACTTGTGCTTTCCATCCAATTGCCTCAAACTCATGTAAATCTGTAAATAGAACTGTGGGTGAAGTATTCGCATCTAATGCCTGCTGTTCGTGGCTAAGAATGAGTCAGATATTCTATTAAGTCTTTGTTGTAGGTGGGATTTTCAATGTCTGGGTTGCATATTGAGATACCACACCGAGAAGAAATCAGTTGTCTCTAGTATAATCACTCTGATAGGAAAAAGGCATTGACATGGCACTGATGTATCATGTAGGTGCAGCAGAATCTAATCATAACTCAGAACAGTTAAAGCATTTTTCATTTCTGAAGCTAGAAGCTCTGATAATTAGGTTTCACTTCTCTAAATGTAATTTCTCCTAAGGAGTGATAAAAATAAGTGAGAAGGGAAAAAATCCATCATAAATTCTTATTAAATTCTTCTTTACAAATAGAGCTTTCAGAACAAAGTCTATAATCATTCCAATCTCTTCATAACACAAAGGAATATTAACTCATTTTAGGAAAAAAAAATTTCCTCTATTTGTCTTATGATTTGTCCCTTATCTTATTTCTGAATATCTTTTCAATCTTAAATAGAGAAAAACATATTAGATATACCAATAGGTAATAACTGTTGAATGTAAATAAATATAAATACTAAAACTTTAATTTCATTACCAAATTTAAAACATAAATTATGCGCATGATTTTCAGTACTGGTCTACTCTGATTTTTTACAAAAAGAATGTCACTTAAATACTTCTGCAAACCACATTCACATAAATGTTTACCTAAATAATCTATTCAGCTATTAACTTACTGAACGTATCTTAAAAATTCATGTGTTCACTGATCATATAAATTATTAATACGTAATATGCATGCGTAACATCTATCCTATATATTTTACTGTCATTTAAGCTTTCTCTTAGTTGCCTTAAGGTATCAATTAATCTCCCCTGTCCTCCTCAACTCATGTTTTTCTCTTCAGAAAGGCAAGCAAGTAAACAGAAAGAGAATCTGACATACGCATTATTCAGTCAGCTTCCTGTGTTATTTTTCCCTTTAAGTGGTTCACTTAAACATGCACCACAGTGCATATCAAGGTTAAAACACCTAATCAAAGAAAATGTATTTCCTAAGAACTACTATTTCTTCCCCGAACTTTCCACTGAGACTTTTCATCACCTGAAATAGTTTGCATTTCTAGATTTTATCTTTTTAGCCTGTTTACCTATACATTTCCTAAAATATAGGCAGATGAGCAATCAGTCTTAAGAAACCTGACAGTATAACACTCATACACAACAACACAATAGCTCAATGACTCAGTTTCTGAAAAGGCCCAGTCTTAAGTAGCTTGAAGGGTGCCATTATAATATCCCTGTATTTATTAATATACTGAATACCTTGATTGAAAATACTATGCGACCTTCAAGCTTTAGCACATGTTAAACCTAGAATCTCCATATTTAAGCACTGTTCCCTGAAATTTCTGTATATTGCTTTTTTATCAACTGCTAGTAATACAGTTGATAAAAAAGCAATATGCAGAAATGTCCATGGAAATATGCTTGCTAGATGTTCTGCTGGTTATCATTTCTTTACAGCACAATCACATCACGGCTGTTTTCTTATGGTGTATTTTCATTGTTCAGTTAATGTGTCTGCACACATAAACAGGCAAGGGATGTGTATTATGGAATGGTGAAAGGAATACTGTGTTCAACAAATCAAACAAATACGAATCCTATTTAGTGAGATAAAGGTGGTCCGCACGTACAACTCACAAATTTCCAGCTGTCTGTCCCTAATTAAATTTAGACAACTCTTACAGCTTGGAAGCAAAGGCTTGAACAGCTTCAGTTATTGGGCCAGCCATCCAAACATAGAATCATAGAATGGTTTAGGTTGGAAGGGACTTTTCAAGATCATCTACTTCTAACCCCCCACCACAGCAGGGACACCTCCCACTAAACCAGGCAGCCCAGGACCTCATCCAACCTGGTCTTGAACACCTCCAGGGATGGAACATCCACAACCTCTCTGGGCAGCCTGTTCCAGTGTCTCACCACCCTCTGAGTAAAGAATTTCCTTCTAATTTCTAATCTAAATCTACCCTATTCCAGCCTGAACCCATTACCCCTTGTCCTATCACTGCAGGCCGTTGCAAAAAGTCCCTCTCCAGGCTTCTTACAGGCTCCCTTCAGACACTGGGAGGCTGCAATAAGGACTAGAATCTAGTCCCTCTTCTCATACCCTAAGTGTAAAAGAACGTTATTTATAGCCCAGTACTCCCTGAGTAATTTCTTGGAAAAACTGCTAGAATGGGAACTCTGGGAATTAAAAGCAGCAGAGTAAAGGACACTTCACCCATCTTCCCTCTTTGCATAAACTTAACCCTTCCACTTGTTTAACAGCCATGAAAAGCAGAGAGAAGCTTGCCATGGACTATCTTGTTCAACTTGTTGCACTGTCACCCAAAGTTGCATATAGCATCAGTACTATCCCCTTGTCTTCTGATAGAGTTGTCATCACAGCCACAACATACTTTTAGGTTAATTAAAGAGCATACAAACAGTTCCTTTGTTCTAATATCTTGCCTTGTCCATCCGATCCACCTGATTCCAGGTGGATGCTTCAATTACTTCAAGGATACCCAATACTTACAGAAGAGTTAGAGTATTTGTGAGTACACATCTTAAATGCAGAGTTTCTTAAGAGAAATCTCATATATAACTACATACCCATACAAGATCAATGAAACTTGCCCACCTTGATCTTCCTGCTAGTATTTGTGAGATGTTTGAGGTTTTTTTCATATTTTCTGTGAAGATTCAAGCTTTCTATTCCCTACAATATAGCTTCTCCTCTAGTCTGCTCTGGTCCAGCAACTGAAAAGAACCTACAGAAAAATATGGGTGAATAAAATTATTCAGTTCATCCTCTTTCCTATAATACCAAGTAAAAGACATGTTAGTGAATGTCTTCCATGATTTTCTGCAACTGCTTTCACACAAGATAAGAAACAGTTAACTTCTAGCCACTGATTCAAAATGCGAAGGGTTAAAGCTGCACAGAGGGCTAATATGTGGGAGTCGCTTTTACACAGTGAAATTCTTTGTTGGTGAAAATGAATATTGAAATCAGAAAATAACAAAATATTAAAAACATGGTTCAGATCTCACACATCTGTGAAATCAAAAGGTGCTATTCAGAGAAAGCTTTTGTATCTCTTTTTCCAAAAAAACGAACAATAGGATTATATCAAATTGATTTTCTTTTCCAAACCAAAGACAACTTCAAACAAATCAAGTAATACCGAAGTCTCATCCTTAATTTGGTTTGAAGTCAATAGACTTTGAGACACGTCAAGATTTCAAAGCTTCCAGAGACTTACACAACAAACCTGTACAGCACCATAGCACAGATTTACTATCTAAGGCTTGGATGCAATATACCCAAGACCACACCATTTTGTTTCTGATGCAACCAGTTGTGGATGACACTCATTACCTCTCACGCAGCACTGTGTAAACGTGCTCAAACTACACCTTCCAACAGCTATGGTGTCTTCTCAAAGCTTTCCCTAGCACTTCCTTTCCCAGGTTTAAAGTGGCTCAATGGGATCAGCTCAAAACTTTCTACCCCTACTGACTCAGGCATGTCCTTAGACTTTGACATACTGAAGACTTGAGTGTACAAAAGCATTTGGGTTCCTAAATGGATGGGCTAGGTAGAATTTCAGTACCTAATTACATAAGAGGAAGCCACAGAGAAAGAAACTTGCCTCTTACCTGGGCAGGGAAGAGCCTGGAGAACCTGAATTTTCCACCATCTCTCTGGGTAAAAAGACCCTAAGGCTCAGCCTGCACTGCAGTCCATGGGACATGCACAGTGGCAGAGCCTCAGGTGCCCCTCTCACAGAGGCCACACCAGAGTCACACATAGGGGCTCTGGCTCCCCTGCTCTTCAGGAGGCTCAGCCTAGCAGGGCTGTGAAGTGCACAGACTGCTTTGAGGAAAGCGTGATTGCATAAAAGTCTGAAGGCAAAGGTCCAAATACAGGACTCTTATCTTTCTGGCTAAATGTCACCAGTGTTGCTCTTGTGTTTAGTTTTACTCTGTAGCCCATGAGTTTTTTCTTTAGTTGACTGGGAATATAGATTCAGCTGAAATAGCAGAGTGCAACTTCACCCTGCTTTTGCTGTTAGCCTGGGGATTTAGGGCAGCACTGGAGAAGCATGTATATAAGGAAGCTGAAACCATTCATGTTCAGGAATATGAGGGATCCAGGCTCTTATGATTTGGTTGAATGACCTGCCTTTAGTCAAAAATAATACAGCCATATCAGCATGGCTGTGTTCCTAGTTACTAAGCCCTACCTCTGGCCAAAAAAGCTCAGATGTAGTATCACATTAATGAAGTTACACTGTTTTGAGACCCAAACCAGTGACTGCATTGATATCATATGGTCAGTTACATGTCAAACCGGGCCTAATCGGCCTGATTCCACCATGTCCCATCACAAAATTGATGGATAACGTCAAGTAACTAGCACTGGGAACCTGATGCTGAATCCTTTTGTGGATGTGGCCTTGCACATCTTCTGAAAATGGCTTGGTCCTCTTGGTCCTCTTCAGTGTTTGTATTTTATCTTTCATCAGTTTCTGAGTACAAATGTGAGCATCATCAGCCAAAAAAGAGATAAAAAGAATATATGACTGGTACAGTATTAACTTAGCAGACTCACTTGAATGTTCTTGAAATCTACTTTTCTTGTGACTTAAAGAAATCACCTAGAAAATTTCTTTATATATGTCTGTTCAACAATGAGTTCCAAGTTCAAAACAAAACAAGGAAAGCAGGGGGGGGGAGGATGAGTATCTCCTGAGAAAAGGAGAAGATTCTTGAAAACGAAAGTAACACTTTCCAAACATATGCCACTTTTCAGAAGTAATTACTGTGAGGAGTTTGTGTGATAGTCTAGTTATTCTTTACTTCATTTGCTTCCCAGAGACTACATAGCCTATAAAAGGACTGGAAATTCCTATACTGAATACTATAATGGAATTTATTATGCCAGCAGACTTAAGCTTATGTCAACACTTCCATTATAAAATCTTGTTTTTAAGAGTTTGTAACTTTGTCTCTATAAATACTGCATGACCCACTTTCTTTCTGAATAAGTCAAAATATTATTGTCTCACAGCATAACATTGTTGAAGAGATACTATTGATTTTAAATGAACAAAGGTCTTGATTAACGAAGACAAAAGATGGAAAATAATCTTATTGCTTTATCATTAAACTGTTTATTTTGTAACAGTGCATTTCAATTTTAAAACATAAAACACTGGTTTGGGGGTTGTGCTGCTCTCTCTCTTCTTCCTCAGGCCAACACCAAACTCAGCAACATNTAATTTAATGCACTACTACTCAAGTTATTTCTGTGAATAAGACTAGGTTGGTTTTTAGCTTTTTGTTTCCAAAACCATGTCTGTTACAAAATTATGTTTTAGTCCCAGTTTGAAAAATGAGACTCTACAAGTGTGAGAGGTGGGGGAGAAAACAGTCCCCATACACCTGCAGAAGCAGATTAAATGGCATAAACGTTATGAAAGCCAATGCACCATACTTTCCTGGATCTATCTTACGTGCCTCCTATTCACTGCAACAACAGCAAATCTGATGTTGCACAGGAACAAAGCAAAGTTCAAAGCTTTTGAGTTAATACTTGCTGGATGTATGGATTTACTGCAGAAACGTTAACTTTGAAAGGAGAGAAGAACCCAGGTGCTGTAAGGAGCTATAGAGCCCACGGCAATTAGACTAAGGGTAGGGAACAGCTTTCCTGTTGTCACTGGGTGTAAGTATATACAACACTGAAGGCTGAGAATACTACTTTCTGTGTAATATACACTCTTTACCACTCATTTTTTCTTAATATTTAGATATTTTGTTTTCATGAAACTACCAATATGATAGGAATAACAGCATAGCAAATGAATAAAAACATGTATATAACACATAAGAATATATGGTAGGAAGACAGAGCTAATTTCACATAAAACAGACACACATGCAACCAGGGATGTTTTTACATTAAGTGAACAAAGTTTAGCCTGTGAGTGCACAAATAAGGAAATGCACATATACATACAAAGAAGTACCAGTTTTAATTCTCAAACATCAATACTAGACCCCAGAGATTTTCAATAACCCAGTGCCAATCTGGAGCCACATTACTAATTTCATGTTATATTTAAACACAGTGTAGTTTTAGGCCTTTTTTTAATTACACCAATTTAGACAATCAATCAGCCTCAAATTTTATATTCTTACCGATAAGTTTTTACACTTGTAGCTGCCAAAGGAGTATAAATTGTGGAATCCATTATAATCTTAAATGGCACAACACTAGTCATGCTGATTTGGGAAGGAAGTTGCACTAGTTGTGTTAAAAATAATGAACCAAACCAACAAAGCATTAAATTTCTGTTTTAATGTGTGCCTGGGTTAGTATGAGAAGGCAGAAGTTTCAACATTCTGAACACTGCAAGTACAATAATTACCTGGGTGAACCACAGTCCTTCCCTTATGTGGCAATGCAATTACATGTCAAAACCTTCTGCAATTCCATTTCCTTTTCATTCTGTATACCCTTGGGTTCACCTACATAGTATTATTCCAAACTGTCTCATAACAACTAAAGTCATATTTAAAACCATGTATTGTATTTCACATTCAGAATTTGAAGTGCCTTGTAAAAAGAAGGTACCACCACCTAGGTCCAACAGAGTAAATTAAGAAAGGGGGAGTGACTTGTTCAGCATTACATCAAGCATCAGTGGCAGCAGCAGGAGTATCATGCTGATTTCCAGTCCAGTAGGTTACCAACCTATGGGGTTGGTAAGGAGGGGGAGAAAGACATGATGTTATCATGTTAAACTTGGGAGCACAGTCTTTGCATATAATAGCACAGAATCTGTAGTTCAGAATTGCAGTCTCAATTTCTGTTTTCTTGTACTGCATGAAATCCTTAGTGTTCAGGTCTGAAAAAAGGAGGAGAAGCTTTCCCATGTAAACTTAAAGGTAAATTTATTACTATGTAATCTATTTATCTGTTGGTTCATTAAAGGTGTTTCTAGAATACCACAAGATACCAATGTGTCCATATTTTAGTTTAGAATATGCCTCTAACATCAAAGAAAATTTGATTTCAAAATCTTTTGAAGCTCATAATAATCTAATTGCAGCCTTGGCAGAAAGTACATTAAGCAAAGATCTGTATTAATTTGGAGAATTCTTCCTTTTTCATGCTAGTAAGAAAAGATTATCATTAAAATGAGCACTTTGTGACAAATGTTCATACTGATAATCTTCCATGTTTTGTGCATGTACATTCATGAAGGAGCTATACAGGTGTAGCATGATGTAAACAGTGTGATTTGCTGTACATAATCTGTACATTTTGGTATTTACATGTATTCCTGCTTTGAAAGTGCACTCCTGCTTCAAACACTGTGCAGACACATCCCTAGGAGACCATGCAGGAAACTGAGCAGTTGAAAGACTTTTTCATGAGACCCCTTCCACTTCTTAAGAATAGAACAAAATAAGATGATCTGTATATCTACACATTAGGGAAAATGTCAATATAAAGGGAGATGAAAAGCATTAAAAATGGAAATAAGAGGCCTCCATCCCAGCACTAAAATTTCACTTTGCTTTGGTGGCATCATGCACCAGAGGTGAAGAGATTCATGGGTGAGGCACAACACACAGCCCTGTGTGCCTACCCGCGAGCAAAGAGGACCTGTTTGTGTTTGCCGTTGTGTGAATGAATCCAAAATAACCTGGCAGTCAACATACTTGGAAATGGTCTTAAGTTCTCGTTTTCTCCTAAAATGAACAAAGGTATGAGGGGGAAAAAAAAAAAAAAAAAGCACATGTCAAAAAATTTTCTAACTTTGGGTAAAAAATTGAAAATTCCACAAAAAAAAAAAAAAAAAAAAAATCTTGTAGCACAAATGCATCATATTATTTTCCTGTTCTTCCCACATGAAGCAATTTATTTCACCCATGGAAAGCTCAGGAATATGTACTTCACAATATGCAGCTCTGGTAAACAACTTTGCTGGAGCTCCTATAAAAAGAAAAAGTTTAAAACAGTAGAAAATTAAACATAATGCCTCCAATTACTGAAAATACTACACCCACAGTAAAAACGAAATCAAGCACAATAGCTAAGGGAACACCAAGGAACTTAACACACCAAACAGGAGACTAAACTTTCAAAGTAAAGATATTCTTGATTGCACAGTGGGAGAAGATTGCTAAGAGATGTACCCAAGCTAGTTTTTAAAAAAAAGTAATTTCCCACTTGCTAGACTTGAGTCTTAAAGTGCTCATGTCACATAAACAGCAATTGTAGCAGCTTATGCAGCTGCAGAGGTTTAGGATTTACTGAATTAAATAGTAAGAGACTGGAGCTGAAGAAGGCATGCTACAAGAATTAGGAATTAGCCAATGTGTTCATTTTTGTTTTTAAAGTTAAATACTAACCAGTTGCTCTAGTCACTATGAGCTTATATCACAGTCCTGATCCTAAGGTTTTATGCATATTGTATGTTTTAAGGAAATGCTCAGTCTTTTGAAGTCTTCCTCAGCCACATGCAACCACAACCAGCTCTTGTCATTACATTCTTGAATGGCTTTTCAGAAAGCAGCAGCCAGCCTCTCCAAATCCCTGTTCCACCTTGCAATGTTTTCCTCTATGCTTTGCAGATAACAGGCAAAACACAACACAGAACAGGAACAGTTCGAGTATTTGGTTCATTGAATTTAAACACAATGCATGTCTTCTTTATCTCTAAAATGCACATTCCATGCTCATCTTGAATCTGATAAAAGCTGTTCATTTTTCCCTTGCTGCAGTTCAGGTAGCCACTATACACTTTTTCAAGCCAAAGAAACAATACATTGGCCAGACCTCCAAGAATTACCTTCTCCAAAGTAAATCTGCTCACACGAGACAAAATGTTTCTGCTTAAAGGCTGTGAAAGTTTTATGCCTATAGACATCATGAATCCTTTCCACCTCCTCCTGCATATCAGTATCAGTGATAAGACCCATGGATCAAACAACATTACTATAACTATAGAAAAGTTCACTTGTTAATTTACTTGGTCAAAAGACAAGCGCATTGGCCAAAAATCAAGCAATAAATTTTGTCTATGGTCTCACTATATAATCCCAGAGTCAGAAGTTTGCATAACATGACAAAATTAAGGTTTTTTCAAGTATCCAGGTGGTAGTAACTCCCATTACTGCATTTCTTTAAGAAATAACCATCTACTGCTTCACAGGTGGAGTAGCACTTCCAGGCTATAGCCTTCCCCTCCCCACTATTCACAGTCCAAACATGCTGACTGATGTCTCTGAACTACAAACTCTGCCATTCAATTCCAAAAGCAGTTGTCTTCCTGACACATCTGAATATTTCCCTCCCACAAGAAGCACACCACAGCTTAATTCCACCAAAGCCTCCCTTCGTTTCACTGTCTCAAGAGTTCAGTCCCTCAATATCCAAGCTTGCAATTGTGGCTAGTGGTTGACAGGCACTCTCTGCCTTGCTCACTCTTCCTCCTTCACTCTCTTTACGCTGCCTCCGCCCCTAAGGGCATATCCTCTCAAAGCCAGTCAGGACTGCTCTTGCTTAGTGGCCTTTGCGAAGACTTTTACATAGGCACAGGTGAGCTCTCTTCAGCTTGCAGAGTCAAGGTGTCCATTAACAAGCAGGTCTCTGCTATGCTCGTTTTTAGCTTCTTACACTGACAGGCAGACTTAGAGCAGTTTAAAACTCCACTCATCTGCCTGCAATTGAGAGCTCCTCAAGCAATGACCACTATCAGCTCCCACACATGTATATCTTCCTTTGGAAACACCACACTTAGCCTTGTGCTTAGTTTCTTCAGCCTTCCCACACCCAGGTCCCTTTTCAGAGATATATTTCTGCCCTCATTTTCCTTTTGCTCTAAGGGGAGACTTTCAAAGACCATAATAAAGTTGAGAGCTTACAGCCTGCTAGCTCCCAAGAGTTGCTAGGTGCTTATTTTAAATTTGTGTCCATAGAAAGAGTTCCTCTGGCTCTTTAATTTTTCATCTGTAGAAATTCTGAGCTTTTTTATTTGCACAGACTAACTGCTCTTCTCTGCTTACTAATTCTATTGCTTAAGTACACCAACACTGATCTGAAACATCCAAAAAGACTGAGTGTTTCTACTGAGGCCCATTAGCACAGCTTGAAGACAGGGAGAAAATGCATAGGCACAGGCAGTCTATATTCACTGCTTGTATTGCAGAAGCACACGTACAAAAAGAATGTATGAAAGTGAATAAAGCTAAATATTAGATTATAGAATCCTGATTTTAATCTTCTTACATTCTCCTATGAGAAGGAAGGAAATTTAAATTTTAAAGAATTCTAGCTGAGGAATGGGAGTCTCCTTTCTGGCAACTGGGAATGATTTCTCTAGCTGTTTTCCTGAAACTTAAAAATAAATCTGTGCCTGGCCCCTTTTCTTGCATTTAAATAAGAGTGCTTTCATGACCCCTCTGCTTAAAACTGTCCCATAGGTCACAGAGAAGAATTTTTCACTGCAGCCATCAGTCAGAGCGACCTTCAAGGAGACTACGAGGTCAGCCAAATTCTAAAATCCTTTAAGACTGCTTAAAATAGTTGAAAACTAAGCTACCATATTTAAGGCAACAATTTTACCCCACTACACAAAGTGGTTTGATATGACCGAGCATGGTTCGTATAGCAGTAATTTGTAATGTAGGTACTTTATAGAGTAAATTATTTATACAGAGGATCTTATTCACTGCTTTCACACTGGAAAGAATGCTGTCCTTACTGATTTAAATGCCACCCTGGAGCATGGGTAAGGGGAACTGCAGCATCGCTTAAATAAATATTCGTTGCTTCACATTCCCATGGGGCAAAAAACAATCATGAGTACCAGGATCATTTAACTAGCTTTTCATTCCTGCTTTTCCGGGAAGAGATTAGGATGATGTCAGTTGCCTTTATATATTTTCTCAAGCAGAATAACAAGGATGAGTCAATCTTTGAAGAATTGGATCTGGGGGTACTGGTTCCCAAACCTGCATCCTGTGGGTATTTACATACTGGCCTACCTGTGAGCTGGTGATTACCACCGTTCTGTGTGGTACCATTCCTGGCATTGCTGCCCCTTGACAACACACCATAAAATTGCTCTGGTGTCATTCCCTACAAGACTAGCAACCCATGATCTCTATTTGGATTCATGAGGTACCTTTTGCCAGGGCAAAGTGCTGTTAACAAGTTTGAGAGGAAAATGGCTATGTTGTTATGAGTTATGCAAAGCAAAACCAAAATGCAGAAGGACAATTAGGTAAGCTATTTGGTAAGAGTTCAAAGGCTATCACTTATACAAGAAATTTGATCTTACTTGAGAAATAAAGGTGTGATTTCACACAGGATATTGGCCTAGATATAAGCCTTTTTCTATCACATAACGTATGATTATTTCACGTTCGTATCTTCAGTTTTTAACTTGAAAGTAATGATTAACAAAGCAAATATGAACCCAGAAGCCTAGTCTGGGAGAAACTGAAATGAAAGAATTTCTCATCTATCAGATTGTAAACATTAGAAGCAATTTGATGCCTAGGAATATCCTTTATGGTGTAAGGAAATACTTGACTCACCCAGGTCCTTTTCTTCAAAGTTTCCTTCCAGTGGGGTGGCCCCCAGCATTTACTGGTGTCTGGGGTTGTTCCTCCTCAGATGCAAGACCTTGCACTTCCATTTGTTGAACTTCATGAGGTTCCTGTCCGCCCACTTCTCCAGCTTGTCAAGCTTCCTCTGGATGGCAGCACACTCCTCTGGTTTATCAGCCATTCCTCCCAGTTTTGTGTCATCTGCAAACTTATTGAGGGTACGCTCACTCTGCCTCAACTTCCAGATCATTAATGATGATGATGAGCAGGATTAGGCCCACTACCAACCCTGGGAGCACACTGCAAATTACTGGTCTCCAACTAGAGTTTGTTCCACTGACCACCACCCTCTGGGCCTGACATTCACCCAGTTTTCAATCCACTTCATTGCCTGTCCATCCAGCCCACACCTCATAAGCTTCTCTAATGTAGCTGTCTAGATTAGTTTCATAAGCAGCATAGAATAAATCGTTGTTTTTACAAGTAGAAAAAGAGCTATATTACTTTGGCATCAATATGCCACACTGCAAAACTACTGAAAATGTAAAATTGCCAAGGTGACTGAAAGGAATTCCTCACAGCCACAGATTTCCATTGTGGTTTAGGCCATGATTTTGTCTTTTTCATTTGAAATGTCAACAACTCATCTCTGTTGAGAGATGGCTATGCTTTAAAGTTTGCCTTTAATACTTTTTAAATTATTGTTACCAATAGTAAAAACTTCAGCTTCAAAAAACTGCTAAAATTTTAATTTATCTGAAACTGATGAAAGAAGAGTATGCCAAATGTATGAGAAAACACTGTCCCACCTAATGCTTTAGGGATAATGAAATATATAGAAGGAAACCATATAGAGCACATTAACAATGCTTTGTAATAGAACAATTAGTAACTTCCTTTTTATCCTTCCAGCAATTGTCTGTAACATACTACCACTTTTATTGAACACTTCATAGTGAATGTTGTTTTTCTTGTGTAAATCATCTGTATTTCATTATCCCCCTGCCCTTTTGGTAGTGAAACAGCTAATCTGTCCCATTTGAACACATTAAGCTCAGGTGTGGCAAAGAACACCAAGTTTATGACACTTAAGATAGCCATCTCTCTGTTAGGCAGGGCCTGTGCTGAATTTCAACTCTCTCTGATCACATTGTACAGAAGACATATTCATTTATTTAAAGTAGCCATGTTTTACAGCTGCTGCTGAAGATGTTATGACCTGTAATTCAAACTCTGGCTAAAGGAGTCCCAAACTACTGATTTATGGAATTTGGAAAGCATAGTGTAATTGCACACTTTCATTGCCATCGCCATGAGTAGAGCCAAGAAGGATGAACTAAAAGACCATCTGGTTTAAAGCAACACAGACCTTTCGCTTGTTTTCTTATTCACAGACTCTTGGTTCTTCATAACCAATAACCAGTTTTCTAAGTGGACACCAGTCTGTGGCCAAGGACCACATGCAGATCATATCTCTCATCAACACATACATACTGCTCCCCAAAGAGCCAGACATCATAAAACAGTCAAAAAAGGATGTCCTCTCACCCAACTCCCATGACCAAGAGGTGATTGTTTCTGCCTATATCAGAAATCTCTGTTTAAGCTCTGAGATTTAACTCTACAACATAACATGGAATGAGACTGTTGTTACGGTTTATTGAATGAATCAGTGCTCTAGTTTAATCCTCTGGAAGAAAAGGCTTTCTTACAGCTCAGACATTGTCTTTCAACACTTCACCATGAGACATGAAAAGTAACTAAGTGGATCACAGGTAAGCAGACTTATTTTGCATGTGAGGCATATCCTTTCTGGAGAACAGTGGTAGAATTTTGTTCATTTGACTTTCAAACACCCTTCAGCAATATCAAGCCTGCTATGACTTCCCAATCATGTGAATCCCCCCCCCCAAAAAAAGCCAGTTTCTGCCTAGTATCTCCTCTCTTTAAGTACAAAATCATACAATACCAAAAATCCACCTAGCCACACAAGCATGAAGGTGCTATATGGTAGACAGGTCACCTACCTTTCCTCACTGAAGAGTAAATTAGTCACAATAAAAAAGATGTCACCCTGAAGGCAGAATTGGCAGGGTCCAGTCTTTAACACCTGAGGAGACAGAGAGTTATGTGTAACTGACTGTTTTTGAGGAAAATTAGTCAATTTATAACCAAATGATACAGAATAAGAAGCATCTCTTCTGAAATTGTGAAAATCCTCAAGAGTGAAATCAAAGCTGAAATATTTACTTCTTATCAGTCTCTAAAAGAAGCCTTTTAAACAAAGTGGTGCAGTTAATTCTACCATCTTTCCATTCACAAAGTTGCTGATTGTACTGATCACTGTGTGATGCTATTCTTCAAAAGGAACCCTAAAGATCACAGTCTTCACTGGCCTTCTCTTTTGAATGAGTTTCATGTAGATGCTGTCTGAGATCTAAAGGCACGCCCACAGATATAACTGAAGCAGGACAAAGTGAGGCAGATAAACAAGTTTTCTTGCCAATCCTGTTAACTTTTTGGGATTCTGCACAGTGAAAGAAAAACAAGCTTAGTAAGAGAGATAAGGTTTGTCACTCACTGTGAACATTGCAGATGTCAGAACCAAGCTGGCTTCAGCACTGCAGAATGTGAGGAAGGCAGCATGGGCTTGAGTCAAACTGGCACTTTGGTCTTTACTTCACTAGGCAAAATAAAAGCTTGCCAAATTGGTTATATGGAAAACCATTCCAGGCTACATAACTTCTTGACACTCTTCTTTGGGAAAGAGATGTTTTGTTCGAAAAACAGGCCTGTAAATGGGGTACTCCCATTGATTAACCTCATACATCTAAAAGAGCTGCCTTAACAGGGAGAGCCAGACTTTGACTCTGTACTTGATGAAGACAGACAAGCTCAATGAAGACCAACACACGAGTATGATTCAGAGCAGGAATCTAGCTTACAAGCTCTGAATCACGTTTTCAAGAAAACAATCATCTTTCTCCCACAACTTAGATATAAACTTATTTTTTCTTTCAACAGTCTAGGAGAGTTCCAGTGAGGCAATAAGCAAACTGCCTTCTCTTAAAAGCTTTGTCCAATTTATGCCAAACAAAGTAGCCATATTTTTACTCTGCTTTTGGCAAACAAAACCACTGTCCCTGGGTTTAAAAGGTGCATGAAAAGCCTCTGAAAGGCAAGCTGTCTGATAAAGTATCCCATGCAAAAAACCATATGAAGACCAAACTTACTTAGACTAATATAAATATTGTATCAATGTCACAAGCAGCACCAGAAAAGCAAGGTAGCCTACTTAGCTTTGGTTTGAATGAGAATCTTGCAGTCATGATTCTCTTAGCATTTCTGCATGAGGGTTTATGTGAAAGCTTTTAACAGTAGTACTACTACTGGACTTTCAGAAGTAAAACAGAAAGTAACATATTTCAAAGTTTTATTTCCAGTGTTTGGTGCAATCAAAATGAGAGTATTTAAGCAGTTTGTATCTGAATTGCAAACTTATAGGTGTTTCAACACAGTCCTCCATTAGAAAGGAAATTGGGTAACAGCTTACATTAGTGGATGCAGTAGCTACCAAGTAAGGTATCTTTGTGCTTCTGTCTTTCCTCTCCACACACTCTCTTGTATCACTCACAATTTTTTTTCTCCTCTTCTGCTGAAAAGGAGCTATGTGCCTGTGCAACCAGACAGACAAAGAGCAAGGAAACTTAAAAGATTTTAAGAGCCAACAGATCTGCAGTTAACACCCTTGGTGACTAAAGTTTTGGTGTTGCTCCACATCACTCTCATGCTGGCCACGGCGGACAGGAGAGTTCCAGGAATGTGAATGTCTACTGAATTCATAAAAGAAAACCTTACCAGTAGTCAGCAGCTCCCCACCTATTCCTCTGTGGAGAATAATTACTTTTTATCCAAAGCCATTTATTGGGAATATGATAAAACCTACAAAATACAGCCTGCGCCATTTGGATTTTGTCAGTTTACAGGAGGTACTTTATTCCACTCAGCTGAGGCTTACTGGAAACAGTAATTCCCCTCTGTATTCCCAAACACTGATGCTTATATTAATGCAGTCCAGCAACTCACAGCTTAAAACAGACAGCAATAATTAAAAAAATCTCCACAAAGATGTAAGACCAAAGTTTGCAACTGCTATTCCACATTGACAATCGCAGGCTTTCTACCCACTTTCGTCTATATCTTTCTACAAATCTGACATCCTTGGCATTCAACTGTGATGACCTGTAACTGGATGACGTTATTTGCTTGTTAGTAATCCATGATAAATATTTTCAGTTAGTTTTTACCACACTTTTTCCTTAGAAACAACAGAACATAAATAATGATAATGAAACAAAGCCCTCAAAGGAACATTTAATGCATGTGGTGCATAACTGTAGGTATAACAAGTCTCGGCTGACCTTGAGGCCGCAAGTTTATGCTCCTCAAGAACACTTGACTGAAAAATTTCATCTTTGGATCTTCAGAGAGATAAATTAAAGCCTGTCAATGAGGGAATTTTAAGCAGATTAGGATAGGTTGAGCTAGGCAACTCTTTCTGTAAGTACCGTGTGAAATAATCCTTTTACCTGTATCTGGCATAATTACTACATTTACTACCTGCAATTCTGAAGTTTTATACCAAGTATATTTTTCAAAGTTTAGGACCAAATACTGGCAATGTTCAAAGCACTGCATCTCTATGTTTCATCCCTTCTGCCCACTGGCTTCATCCTGCTCTGCCTGCTGAGGAGAGATGGGCACCTGGGGCTGAAAAAGCCTCCCAAGGGAGGAAGGCATCAGGGAGCTACAGGCCTCACCGAGGGGGAGCTGTCAGCAAATTAGGAGCTGTTAGTACATCAGGAGACCACGGCCATAATCAACATTTATCTCTTGCCCTTTTCTACTGTATTTGCCCTCAGCAGCCCCGGCCTAGCCCACCCACCTGCGTCCCTCACCCTTCTCTGCCTCATCTATTTTACCTCACCCTTTCCCGCCAACAGGAGCTCACAAATGTGTTTTATTGTTGCGACAGCAGAAATCCTGAGCTGGCAGAAGGACATCTTCAAAACATCTTAAGATTTTTCTTGGATGCAAAGACCACAGAAAACTCAGCAGGGTCTCTAGACCAAGCCTACTATACCCGGGCAGGGCGCAGTATGGGTGCATCCCATCAGATCACTGACAGAAGTTACCCACTGCTGTGGGGCAAGAGGATGGCAAACAGGAGGGCTGGTGATTTTTTTTGATCTTTTTCTCAGATGAGAAGGACAGCACTGTGAAGGGGGATGTAAAGAACAAAGGGATAAGGAGATCAGATGCAGGTCTATGGCAAGCAATTGGGAAGGAAAGTGGTGCAAGAAATTGGCAAGGAAGAAAGTAAGCCAGAGGGGGGCAACAGAAGAAACACTTGTGACTTTTGGAAAGTATTACCTTCCATAGCCTGTATGGTTCCAGAAACTCCCCATTCCTCTGCTTCCACCAAATTC
The DNA here is from genome assembly GCA_013401335.1 of Brachypteracias leptosomus. Lineage (NCBI taxonomy): Eukaryota > Metazoa > Chordata > Aves > Coraciiformes > Brachypteraciidae > Brachypteracias > Brachypteracias leptosomus. The sequence goes on from VYZX01004132.1 coordinate 23,162, forward strand.
CTACCCCAAAACGCATGTTGTGTCTTCTTCTACTAGCAAGTGTACAGAGATATGAGACTTTCTGCATTTCCTACAGCAGAAATTTCTGTGATGGAATTACATTTTTCAATTCTTCTGAAGAATAATGATGCCAGAGGCTATTTCCGATTTTATCTCAACTTGCTCTTCAAAAGCTGTTTAAGTCACTGTGCTGCTAGGTCTCTTCTTCCTCAGGCCAACACCAACCTCAGTAACATCCTCTCAGCATACCTTCATCTTTTACTCTCCATCTGTTTGCTCTTCTCTGTCTTGAATCAGCCAAGGGGAAACACACTACTGAGAGAGAGCTCAGCAAGCTGCACCCAACAGGAACTCTCTTCAAACTGATCAGCTCCTTGTTGATTCTCTCAAACTCCTTGGTTCCTGGTTGTTACAGCTCTAGCCTCGCCCACCACCTCAACCACGATCACCTGGGGGAAGCAGGGCCTTACACAGGTGGGCCAGGTTCTGCCTCTGGGGCCTTGAGGAACAAAACATGTTGCTGGGTTGTGACTCATCCATAGATCAATTCCACCTTGGGGCCCGCAGCCCAGGTCCCAGCACTTCAGTCACAAAAAAGGGACAATATTAATAAAAAAAAAATTCCCAACACCCCTGCAAAACACTCTTTATTCTGGTTAAAGACTTAAAATTCAAGTAAGCCAGGCTTCCTGTGTGACTGCAATTCAGAATTATGATACAGGGTTAATATTCAGACTGGATAATTATATGTCACACTTACACCAGATATTTTTCTTATTCAGTAGGAGGTTGAGGGTGGGGAAAAACAGACCAGCTAAGACAGAATAAGAAGCCATCTGAGAATTTTCCAGAACTGATAGTAGATAGTCATACCAACTTGCAAAAACCTCCACATTTTCAAAGAGAACTCATTTTCACCTGGAAACAATAACAGAAGTTGCTATTTCAATTTTGAACGTTTATACAAATAGGATCACATTCTTTCTTTCAGTTTTTTTCTTCTTGTGTATTTACAGTAAAGCAGAATTAATAAAGCAAGTGGAAGTTTTGGTAACAGAAGACTTGTTCTCATAACTGACTTTCAAAATGGTAAGTAGAAAATCACCCTCTTTAACTTTTCCTGGTTTTATATTTTGACCAGATACAAATATGCAACCACACAGAAACATTTATTCTCCCAAAATTAGCATTATTACTTTATTTGGTGATCCATTACAATCTGCAAATCCAATAGTCAAAAAAAATAAACTAGGTATAATGTTAAAGCATTTTACAAGCAAAATACTTTACTGTTTCCTTTTCAATTTGCATAAGGTGGGATAAGTGTATTGGTTAAAGAATGTAATGTACAGAAGAACAAAACCATAGTTCATCAAACTGTACTGAAGAGTGTTACGATCCTGTGAGTGAACAGTACTTAAACAGCTATAACCATCAATGGGAAACCATACATTTGAACATTTAACAAGGGTGCCTTCCCATGACCATGATGCATCATGAAGGCTGCAAGCCACTGGGCTTGTTATGTTGTAGATCATCCTACTTTAAAGAAATAAAAAAGTTAAATAAGCCAGAATGCATCTATCTATGCTCGTTTCTTTTCTACCTGAACAAAAGCCAGTAAGGAGAGAGGGAATTTTTAAAGTCAGCTTCTGAAACCACTTATAGTAATGTCTGCCTCTCACATTTTCAGTGTCACAGAGCTAGCAAGCTTAGAGCTTCATCCACACATCTCTGTTTATCATTACTGTGCATCCAGGTAGAAAACTCAACTTTTTCACTGTGTAGCAACAAACTGCAAAGATCACGCTCCTTTCCCCTTGTAACCCCATCTGTCCCTTCAACTGTATAAATCTGGCTTTAAGTCTCACAAAACTAAAAAATAGTTGATCTAGGTTGTAAAAAAAAAAGAATATTAAATACCTTTGGTAAAAATAGATATATTTAACAAGTTTAGAAAAGCAAATAGTTATATCGTCAAAAGGAGAGTATAAAAATGTACACAATAAAAAATAACAAACAAACAAAGATCATCAGCCATAGTAGTAAGAATAAAAGGCGTTGTCCTGTTCAATGTTTGCTTCCTTAGCTCACGTTATTGTCCAGTCTTCTTCTAAAAGCCAGGAACTTTACTAAAGCGTTTGGAAAAATCCAGTCCTTCCTACCAGCATTAGACAAATTAAGTTTAATTCAGAACAAGACAGTCTATACAACGCTTCAAGAACGCTTTGATTTAGAGTACATAGGAGTAGTTGAACACAGAAATAAAGATTTCAGGTGTTTTCAACCAGAGGCCAGATGTACTGGAGCTGTAGAAATGAGACACCCAGCAGGATCAAGTCTCTGTGATGTGAGCCTTCTAACTTTGTTTTTACTCCTAAATTATAAATCCACGTATTGTCAAGAAAATTGTGGGGGACAAAAACAATACATATATTTTAAATCCCTCCTTGATGCCTTTCTCCCATCTTTTCACTGGGCCTCCAATCAGAGCTGTCACACAACATATAATCCCGGTTTGGCTTCTCCTCTTTTTAGAGCTCACTGCAAATCTTGAAGACGGAAGATTCCCAAAGCAAACAACTGAGATTACAGAAGGAGATAATGCACAAGCCCCATAACAGAATCAGCCATTGATTGAACGTGCTTTGAAAGAAAACAGCACAATTAAATCATGTTTATCCTTCAGTATTCCCTTTGCACACACAGTCACACTCTTCATGGTGTTCCAAGGGTACATCTGTCAATGATTTATGTAATCCCCGGACGCCAATCCTTGGCTTCAGCTGAAGAACCTGAGGGAGAAGAAGCCAAGCATCAAAAAACCAGTAAGTGTTTCATCACTCACCTAGACTATGAGGTAGATTGCAAGGGAAATCCATTGGATGACAGGAAGCATATTAAAAGAAATAGGCTTTCTTCAGCTGAATTTCTGTGTTAACTCTACCCACTGATTATTCTTGCTTTTACATCAAGTCCTTTACAAAATCAGTTAAAATACATTGAACAGATAAGTATCTGTTTTATTAAGTATCTGCTTTTAATAAAAAAGGGAGTTTTGAAGTTTCATATATCTACTTATTTTATTTAAGGGTTAATAGTATACTTAACCCAATGGAATTATTAGATAATTCTATAATAAATAATTTTACCTAGAGATTTATAACAATAGAAGGGGACAGGTATCTGTTCCTTCACGAGGTTTGCATCTACCACTAGAAAAAACTGAACAAGGAAGCGTGGTTGTGACGTGTCTGAACTGCACCAGTAAACAAGTACCTCAGGAATGATCTAATAGTTACACAGAAAAGTATTTCCACAAGGAAGATATTGCTTATCTTACTTACCACCTCATTAAAATGGTAAAAAAAAAAATAAATTTACTACAAGAGCAACACATAAAACTGTAAAATAAATTCCTTAAGTGGCTTTCGGTACTTCCAAACATGTAAATGTAAAAAAACCCCATACCTCATGGTATTTTTTGGTGATTTTTGTTGGTACACATTGGCACTCACTGCAACTTTGATGACAACAGGCACAGTTTCCACCACAACGTTTAACCAGAAGACACAATGGCCAGAAGATGGTGTCAGTTCGCTTCAGCTCCTCCCTCAGTGACACTGAGAAGTTGCGAGGAGTACAACTATACAGCCGCACTTCCTCCTTTAGGAGGTTGAGATCGACCACTGCAAAAAGACAAACAAACTGGTGCTTTTCTCATTCATAATCCAACTTCATTGGTGGTAAACCAACTTCAGCAGTGCAGAACCTTTGAGGAAAGCTTATTTTTTTGCAGACGGTACAGGTTCAGCACACAAGTATAATACTGCAGTTAGATGAATACCATGAAGCCTAAATGGAATGATCATTGTATAGGAATATTCACCATTTATTTTATAACTCTGGCAGAGCCGGCTCAAATTAAATAAAGCAAGCTTTGGCTACTATCCTACAAAAAATATTTTATCAAATCAAACCAAGTGGTGCTCTCTTTGTTCACACTCATACCCTAAGCTCTAACGTTGCAAGAACGTTAATATAGCATTCTATATCAGTTTTGGATTGGAGAAATACACACAACAATTAATCCCACAAACCTCCAAACAGATTTTAAATTAATTTACATAAAGCATTCAAACTTCTTCCCTTCAATTATTGATTCTTTGCAAGAACAATGTAAGTATAAGAAAGAATCAAACCACTTATATCTAAGAGGAATCTAAGAACTTCAAAATGTTATGTCATCACTTGTGAATACTGTACAGACAAATGCACATGTATGTGTAGGTATATAACTATTAGTAGACTCCATTTCCTCTCCTCTGTCATAGTAGCATATACATCCATTCCTGTTGCTTCTCCAGGTTTCACTTTCGCCTGATGTGTCTTAAATAAAATATGGCTCCTCTTTGTAAACACCTAATCTGAAGTGCAAGTTAAAGATACTTAGATTTGACACCAGTTTCCCTGTAAACTGGTTCTGCTCACACTTCAGTTTTACTATGTTACTGAACAGCAAGCTTGTGAAAAGACCTGAAAGAGGGCAAGCTCCTGTAGGTTCATCTTAGCTGCATACCTAAGAGATAATAGGCCTTGAGAGAGGCAGTTAAAAGTGAAAAAAAGGGAATTGGTTTAGAGAAAAAATGAATACATTTTTACTTTGGTGAAAAGCAATGTAGTTTCATTTATTTCAGAAAAAACAGGCTATAATGATCATGATCTGAGATCTTTTCTCTGAACTGTTTCTCTCCAAACCTACCACCATTAAGGAAAAGAAGTAGTGTCTATCCCAGAGGGTGACTCTACCTGGTAAAAAAAAATAAAAAAGAAAACTCTGTGATAATATGACTACTGAGTAAACTGAAATCGAGGTCTCAAAGCAGTAAAGATCTTTAAACCAACAATTTTTGAGCTAAATCAAGAAGAAACTAGGGAAAAAATATCCCAGTGCATTGATATTACTTGACAAGTACTTTATAGTTACTGCTAGAAGTTCATAAATAAAAAGATATAAAATAAAGCTAACATGTTTCTGATCTGAACCACCCTCTAGAGAAACACCTCTTTTCCTCTACTGACTATGTAAAGAGCCTCTAGGGGTCACCAAGGAGAACTTCAGCCTATCAAGACAAGGTAATACCTCTCAATTCTACTTAAATACATAAGAAATAAAGATAATTTAGAAGCTACATTTACCTAGTAGAAATGCTCACTAGTACTGTCCCAGGAGCAGATCTCTGGGCAGCAATTTCATTCCATATTTCTTCAAACACTTCTTTTGCAGACCACATTCATATACTGGCACCCATAAGTGGGGGTCTATTGTTGTGAAAGGTCAGTTAAATACACTGAAGCCTTCTCTCTGCTTGAATTTACAGTGAATGCCAAGCTGGGGCACTTCATTCCATCACTATCAGGTTCACACAGACTCCTAAATAAACAATCTGATTTTTAAAAGCAAGGAGTGTGTAATAACTCCAATAATGTTACTGATGGGACGCCAGCCTGCCTCCCACACTGCAAAAGCATTCCTTGGAGAAAGCTGAGAAGAGAGCAGAGGAAAAGAGAGACAGAACTTCCAAGGGGGAGATTCACTGTGAGAAATTAGAAATGATTTAATGTCTTCTGATCAGCTAATAGCTCTAGGCTGAGTCATTTAGAGGGTGGACATGTCTACCTCCATTAATCAAGGACTGGATAGGAATGGAGTACTTTCTTTCTTCTGTTAGGTTTTCAGACATATAACAAGTCTGAATGAGGATAAAATGCCTAAAGCACAACGAGAAATGCTAGTTCTGCTCTTACTTTCTACTGGTAGATTTCTGCAGAGACTGACATGCTTGGGACCATGAATTTCAAGAAGCTAAGCTTATGCATCCAAACACAACCGCTGCTCAGCCCTTCACCCTGAAAAATGGAAAAGAGAAGCTGGGTACTGATGCCCCTTCCACCAAGCTCACCAAGCAGTGGAAGAGAGATGCCTGGGTGGTGTCGTGCTTCTCAGTTACCTCCTGCCTGCTGGCAGCAACAGAGGAATGCAGCCATTTCCCAGTACTAGCTGCAGCTGTAACACAGAGAAAAGGGCAATGCACTAAAATGTGCAGAAAATGTATTACACATTTTGTCACAAAATTGGAATTAATTTGAACTGAGCCACTCAGACCTGCAGATCCAAATTTTAAAAAGTTCTGTGGAAGAACACGCAATTAGCTCTTAGCAGGTATCTTTCAGTGTGCCCTACTGTTATAGCAGGCTTCAGGAGAGATGAAAAATGTCATGATTGGTTTCCAAGCTTTACAATGTACTAAGGTCTATTGCTATGATACCTCACCATGAACCCTGGCCCTACCTTATGTAACTCAATTTCATTAAAAGGTCTGTGGCAAATTTATCTAGTGCTTATATAATCACTTCTTTGAAGTGTGTGAATGAAGCTGTTACTTTTTTAAAGAGTATCTGTCTCTCCAAAATTTATTTTAACACACTGTGGGCATGAAGCTAGATGAGAGAATGTATATACTCCCTTAAAAGTGTTTACTTAACCACAATAAAAGGTTATGTGGATTTCCCAAATGCACTGAGTTACAGTACCTGTTATAATGTGAACATTTAAACACTCCTTCAATTTGGCTTCCACTCATGTATCGTGTTTGACATGACAGTCAAAGTTCTTTTGTCTAGCACTAGCTCAGGAGGAATGGAAGGCTCTGCAGTAGCACATGAATGGGTAACACTAAAATAAAAATAAAGGGAGAAGGAAAAAAAGGGAGAAAAAAAATGTAGATGCAGGTCGGTCTACAGTAAAGTCTATTTCAAAAGTCTACCTTCAATGGCACATACAACAGAAGTAATTCATTTTCACACCAGCCTGAAAGTAGCAGTGTTCTGCAACTAGCAATGCAACTGTCTGGCATCTTCTGGGACATATATCGAGTACCACAGGGAACCCTCTTAAAACATTTTTTCATCTGGATGCTGCTCTCAAAGTTAATGAAACAAACAAAAATTCTGACTGAGGCACTTGTGTGTGGACACAGATAGCAGCAGGATGGTTCTCATCCCTAAGCACCTTGGAGATATTCCTGGGAGTGTAAGTTTCTTACTAGTTCCTACAATATGATAGAGCTGTTACAAAACCTAAAACAATGAATTTAAAAAAAAAAAAAGTCACATAACTATATGAGAAAAGCATCTACTAATGACTACAGTTGGATTGTATGGTTGGATAAGCAGACTTCAGGATATGGTTTACTGATTATGCCTAGATTTCTGTGAGAAGTGATGGGATCATTTTTTTTCACAGCAAAATATATTTTATTTTTAAGTATGGTTAATATTATAAAAGAATTCAGGACTATATTTAGACATCAAAGCTGCTGAACTTGGTGTTTCTTCTTTCCTGGCTAGGAGTTTTTGGAAGCATTTTATCCAGAGAAAACATCAGACACAGAAGTTCCATGGAATTTAGGTTGTCTAAATATAATCTTTTTCATATGAATTATTAAGTAGGAGTAGAGGACAATGCTCGTCTCTACATAGAGTAACATACACTTTTAATTACATTTTCATTTAATCTAGATGTAAACCAATGTTTGTCTATGAAAGCAGGAAAGTAATTTAGCTTTTACACTGAAATATGCAAAAATAAGACTGATCCAATTACAGAATCAAAGAGTTTAAAAAACCCAAACATTTTAGGGCATACACTTCTCCCAAACATTTCTTAAAAAGGTTTAAAATACAGCAAATGTGCTACTAGAAAGGGTAACATTAGAAGAAGAAAAAAAAGTGAAAAAAAAAAGTTTTGCTTTCCCTCTCCATTGAATAGACCTAACAGTTAACACTATGTCATCTCAACTGGACATATTTTCCACCTCAGGCTATTACATTATACACTCGGTAATGCAGTCTGAGGGTGGTCTCTTAAAGATAAATGTGGCAATACTGTGATATGTTTATTCAGTGAAAAAAAAATAAAATCTATTTCAGCATCTAATTAGAAGTCTTTAAAAGATTTACTCTGATAGTTTCTTTCTCAGATACGTCTTGCAGGGAGTTGCTTTTGTCTGTATAGATGTTATCCAACACCTGCATTTTAGTTTATGCAAAGTTTCACAAATTACATTTTGTTTTTCTCCCACTTACTGTATGCTTATATGCACATCTATTTGGCAAATACCATATCTCTTTAATTAGAAAAGAGTTAAATGTCTATCTGAAAGGCATGGTCCATTGCTGAAAGCTTTTAAAGAGATTTCTTCCCCTGACTCTTGATGTAGTTGCTGTGTGCATACCTGTATTAATACAGGTAGAGTAGAAGGGTTGATTTTTAGGCTCTGATTCAAGAAAGAGGTGTGAAAAACTTGGATGTTAATTAAGGAAGATTTTAGTTCCTCCCTTTTCTTGCTGATCAGATGATAACCTAGTTCACGTTTGCCAACAGAAGAGTCTATTCAGTTACATGTTTTCATTCTCATGCTGTCTGATGGGCAAGGAAGGAGGTATTGCCTGCATGCTATCCATCCACGTGGAATCCATAAACATGAAATAGTGGGCAGCATCTGGATGATAGGCAGTAGAAAATTCATGGATGTCAAACAGAGATGGAAGAAAATGACTTGCTGTAGAAGAAACAGCTCAAGTCTCAAAATACATAATTTACTTTACATCTGATTGACTACTGTATGATAAAACTAGATATGGACACAGAGATTTCATGAGGTATTACGGAAGAGAAACATTAAGTTAATTGTTCAATCCATATGGTGTAGAGACTGGAACAATTCTAAGGAAATAAATCAATCACTCACATGATACAGTAAGTCTAAGAAATTATCTACACCAAACAAAAAAATAAAGCTTATGCCCTCCATAAAAAAAAGAAACCCAGAAAGTTAGATTATGTCACCCAGCCAAGATGTCCTGCTACTTTGTGGAAACATCTCCCAGGTTCCCTACAGAAAACTACCCTGTCTGCTTCTATTTTTTTCCCCTTTGTTACTTTATCCTGTTGAATTCCTTTAAGTTTTGAGTTCAGTTACTGTCCTTGTTCAGATAATATAATGGTGAGAATCGCTACCAACAATGATTGCTGCTGTTTTTCTAACATATTCCTTTCTTGGAACCAAAATACAAGGTGAATAATGCTCTTAATTACTCTTTCTTTGTTAAGAAAACATACCCATAGGAAGTTAACAAGGCCAAACAGAAGAGTAATTTACCTCTTGATTTCCTCCCATGAATATATGCCTTTCCAAGAAGTTGCCACGTTGGCCTGTACAGATCTTCCAAATCCAGTTGCCACCGGTCTGGTTCAAGGTACCGGATAAGTTCTTCCACAGTACTAAATCCAGCAACAGCATTGTTTAATACATCTAATGGTAAAGCTGATGGGGGTAGCAATGACGGGCTAGGTGCTTCTGTGTGGTGCTGCAATCAAAGCCAAGAGAAGAGTACCAGTCAGAGGGTTAATGGATCCGCTTTGATAAGTGCTGTACTTTATGAAGTTACATAGCTGGGAAAGTCTGTAAGTGGCTAGATTGTTTCCAATGTACACTTTACCTAATAAGACAAATGACAAGAGTCAAAAAGTACCTAATTATTCTTTAGCAATAACTGTAAACAAACTTCACTGGACAGTTTTCCCACTTCTTACATTCCTAGCCTTGAAGACAGCATGTCACTATACCTGTTCTTTGAAGAAGTTCACTAACTGATGAACATTTTAGAAATAGAACAAAAAGTGATTTGAAAATATCACCCCAATACAATTACTGTAACCCTCTAGAAATCTGAGGAAACACACATTTCACACGCTGCCTTTCCTCTGAAACTTGGCTACAACCTTTGACTTCTTGTTTTTCAGTGTAAAATATGAACATACTCTAGTACAAAGATAGCAAATATTCCAGCTCTCATCTATAGATGGAAAAAAAGCACCAGTTGTGTTTCATACAGTACTAAGAATTATGTTTCTGGTTAAACAATAATGAACAGAGTAATAACAACATCTGGCATTACTATAATTATTTCTCCCCTAACAAGAAAAAAAACATGTTCCCAAGGACATCAAAAGTACTTAAATGCTGAGGTTGAGTACTGAAGAAGTCTATGTACATTCCCACAGCAGAAATCTCACTGACACACTCACTGGATCAGGGGTACTCAGTCACAGGCCATTCAAGCAAAGTGAGCCTTCTGGTTTTGCTCACTCTACAATCTGTCTAAAAATTATACAGTGATTTGCATTTTCAAAAGAATTAAAAAAAAGCAGAAAGGACGGCCTAAGCAAGAAGCTGCTGCTAGCACCACTGTAAGTTTCTCTAGGCTTCTATATAGGCAGACATCACCACAGGCACTATGTCCACAGTACTACACTAGAGCAATTTATCTGGACCATTAAGAAGGATGAAGAAAGATCTGAACATACTGCTGATTTAGGGGATAGGAAGGACAAGAAATCTTGAAGCTAAATGCATAGTGCTACATGCATCACTGCTCTTAAGTGTAGTCCATATAAGATTTAGGGAAAATTTATTCACCATAAGTAGAGTCAGGTTTTGTGAAAGGTTGCCCAGAGAGGCTGCACAGTATCCATCATTGGAGGCTTTCAATACCTGACTGGATAAAGCCCTGAGCAATGGTCTGACCTCAGATCTGATCTACCCTGAGCAGCAGGTTAAATGAGAGACCTGAGTTCCCTTGCTGAATTTTCCTACAACATTCCTACAACATAGTATTAAGAATGAAGGACTGAATGTACCTCAAATAAGTGAACTAACATGCTTCTTGTCCCTTCCCTGTACAGTACCTGTTAGTACTGCACATTTACATATATATATTTATATTTATTAATACCTCTATGTATTTTTAAATGGACTTATCACTTAGTGTCAAAATGGCACTCAGTACTCTAATGTATACTGTAAACATACTGTAATTTTTTCCATCTATAGTACCAGATCATTTGTATTCATTTACCTTTTCAAAATTAGAGAAATTGATGAGAAATGTACAGCTACGCAGGAAAAAAATGATTTAATAAAATAATCCTTGTAATACTACATAGTAAACAGCAGTTTTCTAAAATACATAGCCTGTGATAGCTGCACTTCAAATAAATTATATTTTTCCTTCTGTACTCTCAATTCTATAAAAAATGCACATTTGGTTTCAGCTATATGTGTGGTTGAAGGGGCAGCAAATGTAAGTAACCACCATGCTCTTCCTATTTTTTGCTTCAATAGCTTTTCTCTCTCCATCTTCAAGAAATATAGTCACTAGAATGATTGTTCTGCTTTGTAACTGGGAGTCTTGTAAAGATAATGCAATCACAGATCTGGTGTGCTGCTACTATTAACTTTGCCATATTTTCATCATTTCCAATAGAGTGAATGAAGTAGTTGCTTCCCATTATGGATGAATGTGGATTTCAAAAAGCTAAAATATTTCTTTTCCTCTTCTCTCCCCTCCCCATGTTAAAAATAAGAACATGTTGATCCATCTATTAGGTTACGATAATAAAACAACAGATTCTGGTCTATAATTTAAATATTTGCTCTTAGCAAAACATGCTACTCAGCAAGTTTCAAAATAGTGCTGCAAAAGTGTATAATTCAGATGGTCAAAAAAATAAATACTCCAAAATTTTTCTTCCTGTTTTTCTCCACAATGACGTAACAGTCACATTTCCTGGTGTAAAGGTTTAGGGTTTTGCTAAGGTGAAAAACAAAATAAGGATCAAATGGTAGAGCTAGTACCTCAAGAAAAAAAAATAAAAAAATCTTATATTTTGTTTCCAGCTGAAGAATGTACTTTGGTGTACACTTCTACTGGAATTTTTTGTTGCCAATGAAATAGACGGATTCCAGATGAAAATGCATTGGTCTACAATCTATTTCATCATTTACAACTTGGAACATGCATGCCTAGCAATACACATACAGGAACTAACCCATCGATTTACGTTATTCTCGATTCAGTAGGCATTTGCCTGAGTTAAAATGTTACGAGGACACAGTGAATCATTGCACTTAATGGTAACACAATTAAAGTTGTCATCACTTTCTAATCATTCTCACAGCCAGCCAAAGTATTAAAAAAAGTAACTGAAACAGCAAAATTGCACAACTTCGAATATTAATGCTTTAGAATAAAGTAGTTACAAGATTAAGAATGTTTTTCCCGATAATCTCTTAATTTAGTCAATTTAAATGACAGTTAAAATGTACCAAAGATTAAAGAAAATTGATATCATAAAGCTATAAATGCTGTAATTTATATTTATAACATAATAAGCTTTATGAACTCTCAATTCAAGAAGTTGTTTAATATAAATGGTAATTCAAATTATACTCTAAATTGCTGTTACTTGCTAATAGGTACTACTTATATTATAATTTAAACTTTTTGGACAGAACATCTGAGACAGCATAAATGGTCCTCCTTCCTTTGACTAAAATTATATCTTGGAATTTTATACAATTCATAATTTCACACGGCCTTCTCAATTATTTTTTTGTGTGTTCTGTAGACAATGTTTACACCCGCAGTAAGGTTTTACTCTCAGAGAAGATAACAGGATAAATGACTTAATGCAAGAAATTAAAACTCGTCTTCATTGATGGCACATACCTTTTAGAACAAGCAAATACAAAACTTCAGCACAATTCTGAAATGTAGCATCATAGTTGCACCTTCAAAATGCTGAAATGCTCCTTAAATGGGGCTTTCCCTCACTCTCTATAGAAAGTCCAACACTTCTATTATATTTCCTTCCAATTAAATAATCTTAGATTATTCACGTGCCTAGAATTTAAACTACATCACTCTTGACATTTCTAACCTGACCCTTGCCTTCACCTGCATGCCTGACACAAAGTGATGTCAAGCCACTCTCTGTGCAGTGCTACCCACATCAGAGCTCCGTAGGCCTCCGAAATGCAATTTCACTGCAGAACAGTGGTGTAAAAGCCTCACAGCAGGACCACCAATGAGCTCTGGATGTTTTGCTGCACAATGTTGATGGAGACAATGAAGACGATCTTACAATGAAGTAGCTATCTGTCAACTGTATGTCTATTCTACAGTTAGCATCACCTAACTTACTCCACAGAACTATACCATGCCTCCCCAAACAGGTCAGCTAGCACATAATGGACCTTCAATTTAACAGACATCTCTGTCTGACGGGGGAGACACAACCAAAGGGAGTAGACACTTGCTCAGGTATAGCAGGTTTCCTGGTGGAGATCACTTACTCGGAAGTGATGTTCTCAAGCTTTTCTACAATAAATACTAATTGACAGTAAACACTTTCTCTACCACAGCAGCACATCCTTGATTAATACCCCTGTTTAGGCTTGAGACGACCTTTGCCTGAGCAGGAATAATTTCTCTCAAGACAGATTTGAAAAATACATCAAGCAAGTTCTGTATTTTAATTTGACTCCAGTAGTAAACAAAACACTCTATGGTTTTTGGTTTTGTGCCCAGGAAACAATTTTAATTTACTTTAATAAGAATAAATATGTTTAAAACCAAGACAGAGCCAAACAGTTGCATCTTAACTGTTAAAGTGACTCAGGATGAAAACCAGAGTAGAAAACATAGTGCTTCTGCTGCCTTGTAGAACAGCCAAGAATGAGTTAGATCAAACAATTTTCATTGGGTCTGTTTATATGTATTTATGTATGTGTACTTCACTCTATCAAAACAAATACCTTCTAGAAATCCCCTAAACTGTTTACAAGTGTAAAAGGCAAATAGATCAAATTTAGGCAACAATTTAAGATATAGGCTTGGAAAAAAAAGTAAGAAAATAATATAAAGACTAGCTTCACAAAACTATCCAGCCCTGAAGATTACACATAACAACATTACCCCAGAAGAAACTTACGGAGTAAAACACACTTTAGGGTGCTCACAATGTGTTGTGCCCTACTAAAGGAATCAATGATACTCCATTTAGCCTCTTTCTCAAAAAGGAAAGGGTAGGACACTGTAATAAGTAGAATAAGAAGGTGACCATCAATGAAGCAGTAAATCTGGACAAAACTTGCAACAAACGAGTTTGAAATTATCTAGTTGAAGCTTGATCCTAAATGATTATTATTATATACAATAAATATTTATTAAATGCTCATTATTGGTTTATCTGAGGAATCCAGTAGTATTTTAGACAGCTAAAGGGTAAAACTTTAGACATGAAACTGTGTGTGTTATAACCTTTTCCATTCTGCCACTATCCATGTGATCTTTCCTTATACAGAACCTGCTTCGAGGATAAATAATTCAAAACAAAACAGCCCTCACCTACAATCTACACAAGATCAGATCAGCTTTTAAGCACTGTCACAATCTAAGCAAAGCCTTCCTTTTGCTCCTGTCTATAGGATATGACTGTCAAGGTACTGACACTACCCTCTTCCAGTTAAAGGAGAGGCAAGAAGGAATTTTGTTAGCTTGCTGCAGCCAAGAGTGAGGAATTTCATGTTTAATAATGCGATCACTGAGCGAAGACTGAAACAACAAAAACAAGTGAGTCAAATACTTGGCATGGCAGGACATTTATGAGTAGTGAATAGTATGTCTAAAATAATTCCCTTCCCGCAAAAGAAATCCCTATTTTTTTCATTTCATGTCTTGAAGAAAACATTGTCAAGCACTACGAGTGAAAACCCGTTCAGCAGTTAGCACCATTTGGAGAAACTATTAAACATCAGTATGGTTCAATCAGACTAGAAGGGACTGTATAACAAAGAACACCTCAGAGGAACCCGCTCTCCTCCGAAAACCAACTAGGATCAGTACTTTGAAAGAAGCAATGTATGAAATATCCTTATGGGGTTTTTTTGTTTGCAGTACAAAACAAGTGAAACCATCTGTGAAAGTCTGTCACTTGCAAAGGCATCTTCTCTGTTCATCATTAATCTGCACCACTGCTGTGCAAAATGTTAGTCCTGTTCAAGCAGCAACGTGGAAGGAAGTGGAGATGATCTGTAGCTGGGCATGTGTGCAACCACCTAAGCAGAGAAATCAAGTTCCAGGACCCTCTTCTTGTGCCTCCAGCAAAGGAAGGAAAAAAAGAAGTGGCAAAGGCAGACAATAAATTTTAGACTGCTAAAGCTGAAGAATAAGGCAAAGATGTTTACGTGCATGTGACAGAGATGGAAGCCAGGAAGGCCAGCGCAGTTCCCATCCACTGCAGCACTTCTTTAGCTGAAGTTACTGCCACAGCAGTGAGGAGGCTGCATGAGAGACACAGTAGCTCCAGGACTGCTACCTACCTAGTAGATAGGTCTGATAAATTAAGCTTTAGTGGCACTGAATTAAACATACACCTTATTCAGCTATCCTCACTCCAGGGACATAACTTCTGCCAGTCAAATGACATACAGTTAGGAGTACCAATCCTCCTTCAATTTAATCAACTACTACACATGAGATAGAGAACACGGGATGGCAGCTCTCTGCGTTTCAGAGGCTTCCTACATTTTCTTTTCTTATATTGTCCTACAACTGCTTATCAAAAGCTTGTCTAGCCTCTCTTCAGATGCATGCAGGGCTTTCCTTTTATCTCACTGAGGACCTTACTTGCTGAGTACAGACACACTTGCATCTTAAAGGCAGGCAGAGATGGATTTCCAAACTCTACATCTATTATTTTTGTTATGGAGGATTGATTCCCAAATTGTACATTACTTTTACTCTTCTACTCTCCTTTCCATAACTGTCAATAGGCGAAAGGTCATGAGGGAAAGTGAATGAGTTTGTGCCTTTCTGTCTTTGCCTGACACAGGTGTGAATAAAAGAATAAAGATGTGTAAAAGTAGTGTTGGGAGTAGCCTAACATTTCCTCAAGTTAAGGTTTTGAGATAAAATATAACTTTTGAAAAGTTTTAAGTATTCTGCCAAACAGTTTCTGTGTAGTTCACAGAGAAGGCTTGGAATTCTAATTGTGCTGGTGCAGTGGGTCTGTCTGAGCTGATTTTCCCCATACAGCCCTCATGCTGCAGTACTGGGACCCAGAGAGTGTTGATAACACACACCCTTGTTANCTCTCAAGGAAATCATCAGCATGGAAATAGCATAGTATGTCTATAACCATCAGCTTTCTTCTGGCAAATTGCAGCTTTTTGCCTGAAGCCTGTGCACCCTGACACCCTATGAAATGCACAACATAGATGTGAGAGCCATTCTTGTGAATACAAATATGACATATATCTAGAGCAAGTTTATAAACTCAGAGAGGATGCCATCAACAGCAATAATTTCTGGAAGCCACTTTCAAAAAACTTCAGTGTACACAAATATTTGTGTGTTTATATAGGTATAAAAATACACTTAGCTTGTTCCTCTGATAACATGTATCTGTAATAATCCACATTATTTCATTTTAAAGGCAAAAAGAAAACTGTCACAGTACTGTACTGTATGGAAGATCTTACTGTCAACACACTTCATCATGATAGTTGTAGTGTTTTCTATTCCTAGGAAATACACACACACAGAGAACTATCTTTCTTGGATACAGCTGCATGGAATTTATGATTTTTTCAGTGCATCTGGTATGTCTCACCAAAGCAGCGCACACTATTTCATCAGATTTCCTAAGCACTACAAAATCACCAAATTCCTCTCTCCCATACTGAAAGTAATTCTCTTCTACAAAACAATCCAGTGATTCTTGTATTCTTTTGGGCAAGAACTTTCATTCACTGATTTATTCTTTTGCTTAATTAAGGGGAGAAGAGTTTTAAACAATTCTGCTTGGAAGCTGGGTCACCAGCATCTCTGGCAGCTGCAGAGGTCTCAAACTTCTCTTAAACTTGCATACAGTCCCTGCAACTCCTAGAATCCACAAAGTTTGCAGATTCAGCCTGCTAGCTGCAAGAGAAATCAAGTTTTGATGCCTTTCTACCTTTGTCATGGGTTTTTACTGTATTGGCTTACATTAGGAATTTGTGGCCATAGTACTAAATGATATGACTGTTGACAAAAGACTCAAAAGAAATGCAAGATCTCTCCTGACTCAGACCCATTTCAATTCAGTAGTCAAACAGCCTTATTCTGAAAGCATGTCCTGAAGTATTGAGTTGAACAGGGTACATTTAACAGCAACGCTTCGTCTGTAATGAATCAGGTCTTACAGTGTAGGACAAGTTATGGCATAGACTATCTCCATGGTAAAAAGTTTCAAAGTGAAATCAGTATGCCAGTTTTAATCTGGACTCCTTTTCTCAAAAAGTTTGTCTTTTTTGTTATTTTCAGATTACTGTAGATGTGCAAACTAATTTTAGATATACAATCCCTGCATTTTGGTTCCTATAAAGTATACTTGTGGCGGAGTAATACCTAAACCATAACTACTTACAAACTCTTAAATTTTAGTGAGCTCTATCTTCTTGTTTAAATTTCTCTCTCTGCTAAATGAGACTTCAAACAAAATTTACAGTGAGCTCTCCCCACTCCATACAAGTATATATATATGCCACAAGAAAAAGTCTACCTTTTGTATCCTAGTAACAACTGCAAAATATTTTGATTTCTGAACTTCAGAGAAACTTGCCATATAACAAACCAAACGTGAAATACACTTAAAACTAACTAGCTGTTTATTTGCCTCACGCATGTGCACATAGAAGGACTATAATTGCAACTTTTAAAACTTGAAACTCAGGAGATAATTTCCTTTCTCGTATTATTTGAATGCTTAATAAAAATATTTGGTCTAATCCAGACCATGGGCAATACTAATATCTATATACATATTTTAAAGAGTATGAAGTGTGTGTTTGTGTCTTTATACAGACAAAGTACCTGCTGAAAATGACTAAAGACGGACTGTGTAGAGGCAAAATGAAGTCCCAAAATAATTTACTGAAGTACAGTTTCTCTCACCCCAATCTCATAAAATCTTTGTTTGGAGAAAGTCCTGCAATGTGTCTTGTGTTTGCAGCACGGTGCTAAAACAAGCAAAAAACCCAATGTCTAAGAAATAATCTCCAAATCTGATAGTATTTTTTTTTTATATATTCACAGAGCTGTCCTAAGCAAATTAAAAGCTGCAATAAACAATTTCAATGTGTGTCTTTTGTAAGTGTTTCTTAACGTTTGGTTAAAACACTTGTAGCTCATGTCAGCAGGAGTCTTCTGCTTGACAAGCCTCTGTGTGTTCAGGATTGTTGGGTCAGTATTCACATCATGTGGTGCTCTTTCATTGTTTCATGGCTTTCTGAACATAGCCACTATCACCTTTTTATGTTTCTACTGTAAGCTCTTTTTGTATACTCATTTTTTATTTTGTGCTTGAGTTCTTCCTGTGATAAAGGCAGTCGGGTACTTCATGACTGTTTTTAACAGCAATAACATTTTGCACTAAAATATTCCTTCATGGACATTAAAAAATACTTGGAAGCATGTATGAGTGGACAGCTGAATAAAAAATGTTTTTCAAATGCTAGTATAAATAAACCCTTTACCTTCATTTTGTGAATATAAACCTAAATGTAAAAATGCATAGGGTCAATAATAGAGATGTATAAATATTGATACCCCACCCAACAATTAATTCTATCAGACGAATTTGATTATTTCTCCTTTATATCTAGTACAGTAGCATTGCAATAATAAAGTTTTGTCCACTAAATCATATTTTCTAGAATGTCCTATTTTGATGGATGCTGTGTTATACCTGCAATTCCTTTCTTGAATGGGAACTTTATAAAGAATCACATATCAAATACTGAGAGCAAGAAAGAGAATCTCTTTTCTCAGTACTTATAATGAGTTTCTTTCACATTTTTTTTACAGTTCAGATCAAAAGTCATATCTAGTGTACAGATTCCTGGCTCCAAGATTTAGCTGAACTTCAGCAAAAAGCAAAAAACAAAAGAATCCCAACCACAACGAAAGATTAACTTCTTTCATTAAAACTTTGATGCTGTGCAAGTCCTGTATACACACCTGTTGTAGGCTGAAATGTGGAATAGCTTTTACTTCAGTGGGGAGAAGGATTTGCAAAGAACAATCTGAATTATGCTTAAAATGTGAAATTACCATCTAAAGGAAGGAACATCATTGTAATTGAACAAGCAGTAACATAAGAGCCTTAGTGCATAAACAAGTCAATGCAAAAAGATTCCCCAAACCAGACTGCAGCGAGCACATAGGTATAGTCCAATGAATGTTTGCTCAGATCTTATTGCAAATGAGGTTACCGTGATTATTCATCACTGCATTTATAGACACACCCAGAATTCATAGAGGAAACATACTTGCATCTATTACATTTATGATTTACAGAAGGATTTTTCCTTCTGTACGCAAAGCTCTAGTTCTTACTTGACAGACCGTAGTGTGTAAGGAATAAACAGTCAACATAAGTGCAGCTGTTCTGAATAGAAAAAAGTTTTTGTACATTCTTCTATGACAGCAGATGTGGTCAACTATAATTAAAGGACATCATGTTTGCAGACCTTTTTTTTAAATTACTCATTTTATTCAAAATACAGAAATACTTATAAAAAGCTTAACCAAATGGAACAGCAGCAAGTGTTTGGAGTCAGGGAGTAAACTCTTTAAGTTCCCCCTAGGTATTAGGAATGGGTAGTTGTTGTTAAGAAAATGTTTACTTATCCTGGTAGGTTCACAGGAGGTTCAAACATTAAACACTATGAACGACTATTTATTACAACTGGAAAGTGTAATTGGCAAGGACGATGAAAACTACTTCTACAGTGCATGCAATTTTAATTTCATCCTTCAGTATACATGTTAAATTGCATTCCACAACAGGTTTCTGTTCATTTCATATCACAATAAAAGGAACACACCCAACATTCCTGTACAGCAGACACTGCAGATCAGAGCTTGTCCTGCCTTGAAGGTAAAAAGCCCTTGAACAAAACATTAGAGGAAAGGAACCTCAGCTCTATCCTCATGTATCCATTCTTAGTGTTCTCAAACATGTTAGAGATTTACCATATTGTATGCTTTGTATGTAGCACACACATCACCACCTAAAAAGCATGGTAGAGACTATGGCTACCTTGCCTGCAGAGATTCTCACACTGTATGAACAAGTCAGATTTATTCTGTGAGCTAGCTAGCATTTACAGCCCTACACCTCTAACCATACTGTTGTCCTCACATATCCCTAACATTCAGCTGTATCACTTCTACCTACATATTTTCCCCTATCTCTTAATTCCAATCTCACATTACCTCCTTACACTTTCATACAAATTATGCACAGAAGTATAATATATGTGATTATGCAACAGCCAAAAGGCAAAATTAATTGAAAAAGTATGTTTAATAAGAAAATCTGAGAGAAATACTTTAAAACCCCTTGCTGTCCGGAGTAAAACATAAGCCCTGAAGTAGAATAAACAGTGTTAAAGGGGACCAAAACCTGAATAGGAAACAACGTGAACCTGTTATGAAAAATGCAATCTTATTCAGATATATAAGGAACAGCGCCATAAAACCAGATTACTGAGTTGCCAGAGAGGTCTCAGCTGAAAAAGCATTCAGATTTATTTCCAGCACTTGTTAATTAGGCTGAGAGAAAGAAAATATTCAGAAGAAAGAGCAATAAGAAAAAGAAAACATGAACTATGATAAAAGATTGAATGATACAAGTTGATAATGTCGACAAGACTACGCTGACAGGAGATGCCATAACAAACATGCAAGAGAGCACCAGAGGATCGGCTGTTCCCCCAAGCCCGTCAATGACAGGAAAGATTTATGTTACGTATTAGAAAAAAAAGTCATACTGCATAAAGCAGCGCAACAGATGATCGGGGAAGCCTCTGGAATCTTTGTTCCTGCACTTAAGGAAGAGTATGAACATCTCGCAAGAATGAGCTTGGTCTGTCTACTCCTGGCATCAAGCAGGACAATGGCTCAGAAAAGATTCCACCAGGTTCCCTTCCAACTTTGCATTTCTGTGATTGCATTACATGTTTGCTAACTTCGCTGTTTTCTAGAAAACATGTAAAATTATGCTGAGCGAAATGTCAAATTCCAGAAACAAATTAATTCTAAATAATTTTAAAATCTGTGCTATTGACTAGCTATGCTCCAAACTCTTACTTATACATGTCAAAATTCTAATGCACTTTTTTTCCCCTGTGATTATTTCTCCATTTGTATATTTTAACCCTTTAGATTTATTCTATTAATGTTGTAATAAAAATCAGTAACTGTAATACCTGTATACCTAAACATAGAATATTTGGTAGAAAAATATGTTTTGGTGTTTTTTGTTGTATGTCAACTCACAAGCCTTTAACTCGTATGAGAATACGAAAATTAATGAAACTACTCCAGTGTTGGAATTTAATTTTGCTACTTTCTCTTGAAGAAAAGTGGGGAGTCATGGGTTTTTAGTAAAAGTTCTCTGGGAGCAGCAGAAGTTCCTCTGGCAGTATCATTTACAGTTTCTTTGAAGCATCAAAATAGCATGTAATATAACCTATTTAAGATGGTTTTGGCATAATCTATAAAATAGAAGTAGATGCATTTCTCCTGTGCTCTACTTTTGCAATCTCTATGGCCGCTATGTAAAATGGATCCTTCAAAGATGGTTTGAAAGCAGACTACTTCATTCTATTCCTAGTAGGCTCCCCTGAAATTTTGTGCTGCTTACAGCACAAGCAAATCTATTAAAATAGAACAGGTTGCATTTTAAGGCAGCACTACAAGGAACTGCCTCAGCCTGATTATTTGTGTTATTAAAAAAATAATCTTTGAAACAGTCTAATTATTTTTATTATAACGAATAAATGTTTTCCTTTGTACATGCAACTCCTTCTCAGCCCCTTCCTTGACACAAGAAAAAAAAGAAGAAAGTAAAGAAAGAACAAAAGAAGTGAAAAGAAAAAAAAGAAGGAAAGATGAAATCTGCTAAGTAATAACCCATAGTATTAACAAGTCCAGTATGTTGTAGAGCAAATCTCATTCTCCCAAAGACTGCTGGTAAATCAATTGACTTCCATTAAGCCTGAAAAAGCTTCAGTTATAACACTGTCACTGTCCACAGATGTGGCCAAATTATCTCTAACTAATCTGGTCAGCTAGATCAAATCTCCTGATATGTGTGTGTATATATATATATTTAATGACATTGATTTAGACTTGCTGACATAGTATGAGTAAAGGTGGCAATCTAACCGAACTTATGGAAGTGTCACGATGACTTACGTTCTCAGCCAGGCCATGTAATGTTTTAAACAAGTCTATTCAGGCATGATTACGGCCTCATTCCTGCAGCCAGAACTGCTGGCACTGTCACACTGACTTTGAGGGATCTCCCTCTGTGTTCACAGAGCTGCATCTCCTTTCCATCACACGCCATCCTTGCACATTCACCTGCTGTAAAGCTGCAAAGTTAAAGCACTTCCCTGCACAAGAAAGGAAGTGCCACACACTAACGCTGCACTAATCTCAACCATTTCCAAATTACTCCTCTACCTTACTATTACATTTAAAGATAGTGAGGTTAAAAAAGCATAATTTAAAAATAACTGTAAAGCCTTCTACAGAGGCATTGATTGTTGTAATTCTCACATATATCCTTTTTATAAAAGCCTTTTTAACGGTCATTTGAAAATGAATATTTACAAATTGAAACATACTTTTCTGCTTGTATTTATACGTAAAATATTTCCTCCCGCAGTCTCTTATTTTCCTGTTCACTGATTTTGGAATACTGGGTGTTGCTGATGATTACATGTAGAATATACGGAACTAACTGCAGAACACAGACATCAAAAACTGTGGTTTTCTAAGCTTTAATTAATCGTCGTTTCACAGGCTGCTATTCATTGCAATCTAGGTAGTGGTTAGATGTGGGTTTATTATCAGTTTAAATAAAGAGCCGAAGTGTGTGGCAGCATTGGTTCCACCTGAATTTTCAGTCCATAAAAAAATATGATTTTCTGTGAACTGCAGAAATTGTTTTCATTCTGTTGAACCCAACATGACACAAAGCGATGTGCTGCATTAGCCTGCTGGACTGAAAGATACTGGCTAGCCACAAGTTTTTCCTTTGATCAAGACAGAAAGTGCTTTAAAATCATCTGATTGTAAATGTTCATTTTAATGCTTGACAAAGCACTGTTTCACAAATAAGCCAAATAAGAAGATAAATTAAGATATTAAAAAGGCATTATCAATGAGCATTGATCACTGAGTATGTATCTTACGGTTTTTCTTCCTGAGCATGAGGGACAGATATTACAGTCTGCTGCAGAAGAGGAGAAACAAGAAGGGGGGGAACTCTGCAAAAAAAAACTGGTCACGACCACTCACTGAAGAGATCTACGTGGCTACTTCTGGTGGGATTTCTTCCACCTGCTCTGTACAGTGAAGCCCCATGAGATGATCTCCTTGCCGAAGTAACAACAGAAACTCATTCTGAAGGTTCTCAACACCAAAAATTAAACACAATTGAGATATACCGCATAAATTACACTTACAAAGCAATGTCAAACAAGATGAATAAATGCCATGATGACTGCTGTGCTTTGCTGAAGAAAGAGTAGATCCAGTATTTGGAGAAAATATGTCCTGTTTTTGTAAATGATTATACATTTAAGATACCTAATTGCCAAGAAGATAGTATTATCATGTTCTTGGGCTTCTTCCACTATTTACTATTTAATTTGAAGCTGTTTTGCATCTTTCAGATCATCTGTGCAGTCCCACTGGACAAACAAAAGGATTTGAATGAACAAATTAGGATGTGTGAGCACAAACCTCCTGTGGAATGGCAGGGGAGACAAATTGTCATTTCAAGTACATCACCATTAACTTAATATAATTTGGCTGAATACAGAGGAGTAAAAATTCCCTTTGTACATTTATATTCCAGTTAAAAAGTCAGAAGAGGACAGTTTGCTGTTTAAAATTTAAGGTTATAATCTCCCTTCAAACAATATATTAGTATAAGATACAGGTTACCTCAGAAACTACTATGTGTTGTAAAAGAGAATTCCAAGAAAAGAGGATGTTTTAGTAAGCAAATAAAATAAACCTTTCTTTTTTTTTTTTCCTCACACTATTCCACTTCTCCCACAGAAAATTAAACCAGTTTTTTGAGATAAACACTGATTGTGATCTCAGAATGATAACATCAATACTGTTTTTAACCTCATTACCATCAAAGTTAAATTCTTCCAGGCAATCTTTACTTCATTGCTGAAACTGGTCCATGTTGTGTAATTCACTCAATTAAGAAATTAGAGGAATAGGCATTAACTGTGAAGATCTCACTGGGCAGAACATTATTTGCCAATTAATTTACCAATATAATTTTTAAAAACAATTATCTGTTTAAACTTGGATAATGTGGCCATTATTTTGTGGTCGCTGTTTTTCAGACTCCAATACCTAATACATCCTGATGAAGGCAATAGGAGTGGCTTGTTTAAAAATCTGTCAGTCACCAGTCACGCTGTCTACATGACAAAGACTTAGAATCAAAACATCCAAAGAGTTCTAAAGCCTATAAATTGCAACAATAGATAATGTTATACTTTCCAATTACAATTATTACTATAAGAATAGAAATGAACATTAAAATGCACACAATAATAAATCTAAGTTGATGGATTGTTGAAATAACTTTAAAATAGTTATTCTCCTGACAAAAACCCACAGAAATACCATTGGTAAACAGAATGATCCAATCATCACAGTTTGGCACTTAACTACTCTCAGTTACACCTTGCCCTGGGTAAACTGACTATTATTTTTATTTTCTCCTCTAAACCTCAGTACACAGCTGAAAAGAGAAAAGAGTTTCCATTCTTTCCCTGCAGCAGAAAATATCAGTGGAAGCTACAAATGCCTTAATGCAAGGAAGCCACGGCCTATGACAGACTGAGTACAGAGCACTGTACATGACAGACTCAGAACAGGGCAATAAATATCCACACTGAAAAGTTCACATGCTGTGCCCTGTGCAAGATGCATTTCTTCCTGGTTCTCTTTAGGGATTCTTTAATTGCTTGATTAGGAGATTATATAATAGAAAAGGAGGCAATAAAGGACAAAATTTAATGAAGTTCAACACGGAGAGAAATTTAATGCAGTTAAACAAGGACAAGCGTGAAGTACTGCATCTGGGGAAGAACAACCCCCTGTATCAGCACAGGTTGGGGGCTGATCTGTTGGAGAGCAGCTCTGGGGAAAAAGATCTAGGAGTCACGGTGGACAAGAGGATGACCATGAGCCAACAATGCGCCCTCGCGGCCAAGAAGGCCAATGGCATCCTGGGATGCATTAAGAAGAGCGTGGCCAGCAGGTCGAGGGAGGTTCTCCTCCCCCTCTACTCTGCCCTGGTGAGGCCCCACCTGGAGTACTATGTCCAGTTCTGGGCAGCCCAGTTCAAGACAGGGAGCTACTGGAGAAAGTCTAGTGCAAAGCCACTAAGATGATTAAGGGAGTGGAGCATCTCCCTTATGAGGAAAGGCTGAGAGAGCTGGGTCTCTTTAGCCTGGAGAAAAGGAGACTGAGGGGTGACCTCCATTAATGTCCATAAATATGTAAAGTGCAAGTGTGCTACTAACTCCCTTCTTCTTCAGGTCAACACCAAACTCAACAACATCCCCTCAGCATACCTTCATCTTTTATTCTTCATTTGTTTGCTCTTCTCCACTTCGAATCAGCCAAGGCGAAATGCACCACTGAGAGCTCAGCAAGCTGACCCCAACAGGAACTCACTCTGACTGGCCCCAAAAGGAACTCGCTTCCAACTGATCAGCTCCTTGTTGCTTCTCACAGACTGGTTGGTTCCTGGTTGATATAACTCTAGCCTCGCCCACCACCCCAACCATGATCATCTGGGGGAAGGCAGGGCCTCACACAGATAGGCCAGGTTCTGTCTGTGGGGCCTGAAACCTCTTGGGGAACAAGACATACTGCTGGGTTGTGACTCATCCATAGGTCAACTCCAACTTGGGGCCCATAGCCCAGGCCCCAGCACTTCAGCAAGTGTTAGGAGGACAGAGCCAAGCTCTTCTCAGTGACATCCAGTGATAGGACAAGGGGCAATGGGTACAAGTTGGAGCATAGGAGGTTTCGGGTAAACATAAGGAAAAACTTTTTCATGGTGAGGGTGACAGAGCACTGGAACAGGCTGCCCAGAGAGGTTGCGGAGTCTCCTCTGGAGACATTTAAAACCCACCTGGACACATTCCTGTGTGACCTGATGTAGGTGATCCTGCTCTAGCAGGGGGATTGGACTAGATGATCTTTTGAGGTCCCTTCCAACCCCTAACATTCTGTGATTCTATGAAAATATAAAGGATACCTACTTAAAACAATGGACAGTAACCATGGTCTCAGAAAACAATCACAACAGTCCCTGTAAGTGTACCTGTTATCTCAATGAAAATCTGCAAAACCCCTTCACTGTTTACTAGTGCTGTTACTTATAAACATTAGGTGTTAACTTATTTTCTGTTTAGTCTTAATTATAAGAAAATATACAAATAAAACTTACCTACATAGAGATACATGCTAGTAACTCGCAAAACTAATAGCTGATTTTTACTGTGCTGTTTTGTCACAACATCACCTCAAAGGTGTTCTTAGGCTTTAGGTAGGAATACAGCACTGCTCTGCAGTGCACAAACAGAGCAGTTCGGTTCACCACGACAGAACAGAAGGCTGCTGCGGGGCTGACAGTTACCCAAAGACCTGCACTTGTGCTTCATCTCCTTACATCTGCAAAATATTGACCATTCAATTTGATCATCTCTGTAACATCGAAGATGCTTTCAGTCTTAATGATGATTTGGAACATAACTGAAAAACCCTCTGAAAATTTTTCTTTTGTCTTTGTACTGTTTACTTGACCATCTGTCTTTGATTTTTGATGAAAAGCTGGGCTGTACCAGCAAACAGTTTCAAAACACTCCTATGAACCTTAATTCTACATTCATGTTGCATCAAAAGACGTACTGCTATTTTAAGCATCTAATTGCAAGGGTTTTTTCTACATGAAAGGTGCCTATGTCTTTCTTAAACAGAAAGGCAATTTAAAGAAAGTAAATACAGTATTTAAAGTTATATATATTGACAGAGGGCAAACAAGAAGAGATCAAGGACAGAATTTACTTTGACTAAAAGACAAAAATTCCAAGGCAAAAAGGCATTACACACATGACTCAAGAACAGGAAGTATTTTATTACTAACTTTTGATTACCCAGAACACCTCACATTGAAAAGCCTGAAGACAAATATGCACACACAAGTCAGAAGATCAGAGTGATTTACAGAAGATAAGCAAAGGAAACTCTATTAACAGCTTACATATTAAAAGCCTACATATATGTGGCTAACTGTCCTGCCAGCTAGTAAGTTAAAAATGATTTGGCAGTTGGTCCTTTCTGCCAAGAAGTACAGGTGATGACTGAGTGATAATTTGGCTCACACTCCTTGGCTACCAGATCATTTTGGTCATGTCAGCCAGCATTCAGGTTTCGGGTCAGCTGCACACAGTTAGCAAAATTTGTCTACAAAACAATTTTAGATGCTTTGCAGTCTCAAAAATAGCAATCTTTTTACATTTCCATGCAGGTACAATAAGTAAAAGAAAATACTGAAAATGACACATTTGAAAACTCCAACTTAGGAAATTGTATTAACTACACCATCTATTCACAAAACCACAAGGACTCTCATTTCTAACAAAATTACCTTAGCACAGCATCTGTCTTGTTAAAGACAGTCATGCTGCTAAAAGGCTATTTCTCACACTGTTAAAAGTTTAGAACAACGGACATCTAGCAAGAAACTCTTAAGTTAACTAAGTGCTACCAAAAGACATCAGGGCTACATACTGGAAAATAAAGCATCAAATTGATTTAATTATCTACACCACTACATTGATATTTCCCTAACCACCTAACAGACTTACTCGGATCAGACCCAAGAATTGTTGTATGTGGGGCTAGGGCAGAGTTATTATGGAGTTCTCCAAAAGAATCCTTTTGCAGTTGTCTGTAGGATTGTAAAATTTATTCCAAAGGCTGTGTCATCTGCTTTCACACCTCCACTTTTCAACTGTCTTTGAACCTGTTCTTTCATGCACTAAATCACTCCCTTCAGTTTCAAGCCCAGCACTTTATTTCTTCTCATAAATGATTCTTATTATTTTTCTTCCTACAATTTATAGCCTCACTCAAAAGCAGAGTGAAATGAATACTCAAGCATTCTGCCTTTGGAAATGTCTTTTGCCAAACAAATTGCCCTCCATTTTCACATGCAAGGTTTTGTTTATTTAATTTATTTTTGGAACAATTACAGTTCTTCAACAACATACACCAGCTATCAGGACAGAGTGTGGAAGTAACCCTCCCAAATTCCTTCTCCATCATCCTAGCCAGAGATAATTGAAAAAACAGATGCAACAGCTTTGTGATTATCCAGACTTTCCCATGAAAACAAAACCAAAACCTTTTCAACAAAAATCCTGGCTTCTTCAGTCAAACCTTTCATCATCATCATTAAAAAAAGTTTTGAATACTTATGAGAAGCTGACAAATGACAGCTCATAATCCCCATCTGTGGCACCAGAGGCCAGGTACTGCAAAGACAAGACAGGTGCAAATTTTGGTATTCCCATAGTGCTTATTATCTAGCCCTTTTTAGAAAGAAAAGGATTTCTCTTAACACCATTACCAATACCCCACATTAATCTTTCCACAAGCAAACTCTCACCCTGAAGCTACTATACAGTGTTATTATTGTCAAGAATTTTTCTCCTGAATTTAAAGAGCTGCTTCCACCAGTCTATGGAGTTAAGACTGTAAGTCAGTCATCTACAGAAGCTGCTCCACAGCAGATTTGATCTCAAATCTCTAGAGCTGCACCCATCATTCAATTTTTTTCCACACAACTGTGCTGTTCCTAAGAGCCTTTCAGATCTGGACTATATGTAAAAAAAAAAAAAAAAAAAAAAGAGAGAAGTTGCATTGGGTAACTCTTCTGTCCCAAATTCTTTCCTTTCATTCCTGTTTACATCTCTTCCTACCAGAATTATGGTAAGAAAAATTAGCACAGTACACACCACTACTCAGTTATTGCCTGGTTTTGGTGGGTGAAGCAATGGGTAGGACTGCAGCATGACTAAGATATTAATAATGGATAGGGACATGACATGAATGCAGCTAAAATTGTATAATTGAAATTTACGGTGCTGCCTAAAACCTAGTATCAAATGTACATTTGCTTACCTTTTTTCCACTAGCAAGCATGTCAGACACAACGTCTCAGTATTTGAAAGCACAAAAAATCTAGGACAGTGCCAGTTACACAGGGGATTACTTTGAGAATGGGACAGAGTCACTTTGCTTTGGAATTTGTAGAGAAGCCAGCAGCGTGCTTTCTTAAAAAGCTGTGAATAACATGTTGATCCTGGAAATTGGAAAAGGGAACGTCAACTANNAAAGGGATAGTCAACTAGACAATTATGTAATACTTAAAACATTAAAAAAAAAAGATATTGGTAGCCAAAAACCCCCAAACCCAGTAGAGCTAAAGTGACCTGGGAGAATGGGAAGGTGGTGGGCTTTTTGTTTTTGGTGGTGTTTTGTTTGTCTGGGGGGATTTGGGGGTGAATTGGGTTTTTTAAGTGAAAACCCTGAGTTCAAGGGGTACATGGATAATTATTTGCAAGGAACATCTGTTACAGATTACTAAATTGACAAAGCACGCGGGCTCAGGGAATCCCCCTCTTCTGCAGAAAATAGCTGGTAAGCAGGGAAGTACAGGTCAGGCGAAGAACCACATCTACTTGACCTCCTCCTAGTGCTCCCCACCATCCATTTATGACCACCACTTGTTGCAGGATCCTGGGCTAGACAACCTTTGGTTTGATTTAAGGCACCCTGACATTTGGGTAACTGGGAAGGCAACTGGAAATCATAGAATCATAGAATTGTCAAGGTTGGAAGTTGACATGACTGCTAACTCTGTTGAATAATAAATTTTCAAATTCACATACCAATTTACGTAACACATTACATGCTTTAATGTGTTACTACTGACTGATAAAGACTAACCAGCTTGATCTCATCGTCGTTCATTTGTAAAGAACCATTTTAGAAAAGAGATTTTGAGAAGGATGAGAGGATCTCTTTGAAGATCAGTAAAGGAAGTTGGTACAAGTAGAGAATAACATTTTAGGCTAATACTTATAATTGCTACAGAGTAGTAGTAGTATTCTTTTGTGAAGGCTTTCTGTATAATTACTCTGCATAGACTTAATTCAGTCTTTCTTGAGTGAATTTAATGAAAAAAACCCCAAACAACGAAAAGACTCTCATACTACCGAGAAAAAACTTTAGTTAGTTAGTATAATGGTAGCCATTCATTAATGGCTACCTCAATGGCAATCTGAAATATCTTTGTAACTCTTATGTCAAAATGCAATAAAAGACATCTACTTATTTTTAAATGTTGAGTTTCAATATTTAACTCCATTCTACTATTAGGATACACTCTCATAATGAGGACTCCCAGAATACACTCAGGACTACAATATTAAAATGTAATGGTTGAAAGACATTTTCACTAGTGACGTGTTCGTGTTCCCTGTGTACCAGCAGGTGTAGTCTACTAGGACAAGTTGCATAACGAAAGTAACACCAAAGGTAACTGCTGTGGTTATCCACAAGGCTAGTAATTGACCCCAGTGCACCTTCCCCATGTACCCTGTCTTCTAGAATGTCATTCTATCATTAATGCAGATCGGATTTTCCACATTATTATTCTCTTTCCTGGATTTTTACACTTTTTTTTTTTTCCTATTTTCTCATCAGTTGGCAAAATATAGTTCTTTCAGATTGTTCCTAAGCAGAAATAATGTTACTTAAGATCCCACATACACCAGCCAGATCACTCCCAGAGTCATGACATTCCAGAGACTTTTAAAATTGTCAAGACAAGACAAAGCCAATTTTACTTCTATCTTTAACTTCTCTTGCAGACTTTTTAAAACAGAGTACAAAACATGAAAACTTAAATATGCAAGACTTCTTGCAGAACGCTACAATAAAGAAATGATAGACCATGTAAAAGTAATACTCATTTTCAAATTCAATAAGTATTCATACATAAACTTATGCTAAAAATGCTATGAGACACTAATAAAGTTTCAAATTAATAAAAGAGTGCCTGATGGAAACCTAATAAAAGCCTTTAGGAGCTTACAGAAATTAACGAAAAGAGATTGCTTCACATATTTAAAATAGTTTTCAAATATGTTTTGTGAACTCTTTGAATTTTTATGGTACTTATAGAGGTTAAACATTGTTTGCATTGAAGCATCCTACTATCTGCTTTCATGTGGGAGGAGAGGGTTAATATGTGACCAAAGACATAACTTGGGGAAAGACACAAAAAGGGCTGCCTGCTATTTCTTGACAGTTGCAGTACCCCATCTCCTGTTTATGATAATAATTTCTGCTTGAAACAGGTTGCCAGAGTGATCTCACTTGAACATAATGCTATTGGCAACTTAAAGGAGAGCAGTTTTCACTGCTCTTCTCCACCTCACTTGTTTTGATTTTTCCCTCAATACTTTCTTTCAAAAATACGATTTTAAGATTTATGTGAATGATCCTTAATCAGAATCAGTTATGTTACTTGTTGAATAATCCTGCAAT
Source organism: Brachypteracias leptosomus (assembly GCA_013401335.1). NCBI lineage: Eukaryota > Metazoa > Chordata > Aves > Coraciiformes > Brachypteraciidae > Brachypteracias > Brachypteracias leptosomus. The sequence goes on from VYZX01004132.1 coordinate 54,854, forward strand.
TTTCATGGAAGAAATTCTATGGAAGTTGTTGCATAGAAAAAACTAAAACATGACATTCGAGGTGTAGTAACATAATTGCATTTAATTTTGAAGCTCTTGTTACTTATTTAGAAATAAGAAAATCAGCTATTTTTTTCCTATCTTTTGCCATAGTGAAACTGGGTGGGATATATAATAAACTTGCAAAATAAATGAATTTAAATCAAATATACAATGAATCTATGAAAAAAAAAAGTCTAAGAAAACAAATTTACTTTGTCCTACAAATAGTCAATGAAACAATTTGAGCCATTGTAAAACTAAAATACAAAAAAAATGGCAATATTAGAAAGTACGTTTAAAATTTCGGCCAGAGGGAAAGGAACCTCATCCTTCAGAGTACAAAACTTGCCATCACATAAGCATATTAATTCCTTTTAAGAACCGAATTACAACCAATTTGGTTCAAAATGTCTCTTCCTTTTAGAGTCTCAGAAAATCCACACTGACATCTCAGGTTGTTTAAGTCCAAGGCAACTTCCACTGACTTCTGTGCAGGCCCACAGTTTTGCTAGGTACATTTCTAACCCTCACATACACAGATTTTTAAGTTTTTTATGATGTCCATGTGACACAATGAGATACGGTCACAGGAAAACACAATGTTATGATTTGATCATGAAATATCCTTCAGAGGTTCTTTCTGCTTCAAAGAGGTTTTTTCCCCGTTTCATAGTCCCCTGGATAATCGCAATCCTTGGTTTTTCACTTTTTGAGATTTTTTTTTTTTTAAATTAACCTGAAGCATCAGTCTTATCTATATATTTTGGGGCAATCATTAATGTCTCATTTAAGAAATTAAAAAGGAATTTCTCTTTAGACCTCAAGCACAAATTTGATGCAAAATGAAATCTCTAAGGAAAGAATTAGTCCATAAACCTCTCTGATTTACAATGAATTTTTGCCACACAAAAAAGCCGGAATGACTGAATTTGAACACTGGAGCATCTTTAGGAGTTTGTTGATTTATGCAGGCTTAGGTTTCACTATACTTAATCAGTGGAAACTGAACACAGAAGTTTTGTGTAAGAGTCCTTCCCACTGCATGAAGGATTTTCACAGTCCTTTTTCACTTCTTGTAGTGTTGCAAAGTGCTAAATAACACTCATACGCTCTCCTGCTGCTTCATACCACCATGGCTTAAACAACTGTGAAATCATGTTATTTCAAAAATCCTTGGATTACTTCTTAAGAGAGTGTAGAAAAACCTTTGTTTAGGAGGTAAACAATGTCCTTTATGATGTTTCTGGGTGGATTTTCAGTTATTGCAGCCAAAGATACGCCTTTCTTGGGCTTTGGTACCAACATACAAGATATAAACCTGGTGTCTGTGAAATCTGTGGACTTTCGAAAGCTAGCTAAGAGCTTTTCTTTCTCTGTTTCTATCAGCATGCACCTTTTGTATTAGTATTTAAATTTTATTTGCCTTTTTCATTAAACAAGCTCAATTAAAAGGTTCCACAAACAAAATTAAAAGGCTCAACCCTAAAATAGCAAAGCTTAGTCAATTTGGATGAAATAAAGGAACAATTATTAGATAGCCCTAAACGGATTATCTGCACAGCATTAAATCTAATCTTCATTACTGTTAATAGCAAGAACATTACTAACAGCATCTCTGTACCAAGAGAAAAAAAAAAAATCTCTTGAATTGAAATCCAGGTAGATATACAGGTACTGCACCAAAATCACAAAACACCTGCCAAGTCATTTTTAAACCAGGTCAGTCTTTAAGCAGCTCCTTGGATTTTCCTCTTCTTCCTTGCTTGCATAGAAGAGAGTTAAGCCTGTTCTTTGCAAAGATCTTTGGCGTGATCTTTGATGACAAATGACATGCTACCATATGCCAAAAAAGAAGGGGAATACAGTCACCCCAGCTTCAACTTTAACTGGAGCTGCTTTGTTCTGAGTGCCCTGAATAATTAATAACTACTTTGGCAATCAGTCATGCATTCCTTAATGGCACCTCAGGCATCAAGTATCCCATTCACCCGCTCCCCCAAGTAACAATGGACTTTATTACACAAAGTTTTCTCTGCCAAACTTGTAACTGACATAATTTAAACCAAACAAGTCACTAGGAAGACTGAAGCCCAAACATGTAAGAGTTTATAAGATTTCCCTCAATTGCATGTGGCTACTATGTGGATTAGAGCTGTAGCTCAGGACAAGTGAGAAGGGAGAAAGAAATAAAATATGGATTGTTTTTGCAATAGAGTTCTAGGAGGGTTTAGGTGGTATAGTGCTGCCAAAAACATGACTTTTAATAAATGCACAGCTGAACAGTCAAAATGCAGAATAACCGCTAAGCAGCCCTTAGTGAATAAAGCAGCTCACCAGTAAGCACAGACCAAGTGACAGGGCGGAGCATGAAAAAAGTCACTAAGAACAACAGTTGTGCTGAATGTAGCATAATAATTTTGAAATAATATAAACTAGATTTTCTTAGTAAGGATAAGCCTTTTTAACCCTTCCTTCCTCTTTATAGTATTCCAGACAAAATTAACTTGCAACTAGAACAGAGGAAAGGAAAGTGGAGTTAGATGAGAATTATAGACAGTTCTAGATGGATCCAGAGTACAGAATTTCAAATGGAAGCAATTCAAATTATTAAACTGTAATTAGCTAGAATTTGAAGAAAAAGTTTATGTTTTTCTCAGGGACATTCTGCTTGTATACAGTATGTGTACTGCTATTATGGGGTGCCCTGCAATCCCACAGTAAACCTTTCTATAAAAATGATGTTGCATCTATTGATGTTGGAACTGCTGCAAGTCCTTTGGAGTGACTAAATCTTAGAAGCAACCAGATCAATAGCCATTCTCCCCTTACTTATTCATCATGTGAAAAGCTGGTTTGAAATATAATATACAAAGTAAAAATATATATATATGATAAACTACAGCAGATTTAAACAAAGCCATTTCTCTTGCTCTTTAAAAGACCTGAAAATGTGTCCGGTGCCCCTCTGTGTGTGGCCTTGAAATACAGAAACAAGCTTGCACTGTTTTATTTCAGTTTTGCTTCATTTCTTCCCAAACAATCTCTCATTGCTACTCTACCAGGCATCTCCACCTCCCCCTCTTGTCAAAAATGAGGGAAAAAAGTGTATTTAACTGTTTAGGACCAATTCATTGAAGTGAAACAGTTATGTTTTTGCAAGAACTATTTAAAATTTACACTCATTCCTATAGTTGACATTTTTTTTGTGGGTAGGTGGGAGGGGAGTGATGGTTGTATATTTTAGTTTCTCTTGAAATGTTGGATGAGATAGCATTATTAAAAAACCCACTTTTTTTTCCCATCAGTTTTCAATAACTTTAGATACAAGAAGCAGGTCTAATCCTAAAATATAGATTTCATTTATCAGCCATAAAGATTTTATTTACAAGCTGCAGTCTGAAATGTGAAATTGTATTTTGTATGGCTTATTAAGACATAATTTTTGATGAGAAAGATCACAGCCCTTTTAAAGAGAGATTTGGAAATTAATCCTCACAAACTGATAAGCAGTTGTTATAGTGCACATTTTGGGTCTAGTTCTGAATTCTGATGACATGAAGGGGGGATGTTCTTGCCTCTTACATATGTGAGAGGTAATCTGCTTGGTTTCTAGAATGGTTTGTATGTATACTTCTTATGCTATATAAGCTTTCTTAATGGGGGAAAAAAGGGGAATGTAAAGTACATCCTACCATGTCAGCTCTGTTTTTATCTACTGAATAAGTGGTGTAAATATTTTGAAGATTAAACAATTGCTTTACAAGTTTTGACAATTTATATATTATAACCAGTTTTCCCCATCAAATGCCAAGGAATAAACTCAGTCCACTTGTACCGCATGGCATAATTATAGACACACTCTGGTATCTTAGGTGCCTTTATTTCACCCATTCTACAGAAACTGAATCATACGTAAGTCAGAAAGATATGTGGCAGATAGGATGTAATACTAAAGCTGCAACAATAAAATTTGGCATCAGTCCACAAATATATCTATTTCAGGATTTTCTTTTACCATTTTCTAAAAGGAAACATTACATTGTGCCCTTAGGTGTACAGAAGTTTAAACCTGGCCATATTTCAAACTGGTTTGGAGACTGATTGACATTTTATTTAATTTCAATTTCATCATTATCAGGTCTACTAACAAAGGTCTGACTCACAGAAGAGTTGAATACGTAGATCAAACCTTTAAGCACGTCAGGAATACTTCTTAGTTAGGCCTAAATATGTACACGCACATACTCTCTGCAACACTTCACTAACATCATCATCTTCACTATGCTAAATATATTACGTAGAAGATTGTGTATTGTTGAAAACATATGGGGAATTGTTCTTTACCTCTTCTCAGTAACTCAAGTTTTGCAAATGGGGAGAAGAGGCAAAAACGGCAAAAGCAATAAGCAAACCAAAGGCATTCCGAGTGAAGTGCATGTCAGTGGGGTTACAACATAGATTCTTTTGATCAATTTTTTATTGAGCTTGCAGATATTTTTCACTAACCAAATACCACAGACCACAAGACTACTTAGGAGATTCACAAAGTGAATTATGAGGAATTTAACAAAAATGCTCTTTACTTTCTAAGTATGGAATACCTATTCCAAAACAAGTCAACTCCTGTTCTGCTCCACTTTAATGTTTCAAAACATTATCTGATTCTTAAAAATCTATAAACATTGTTTTGCTATCACAGGTCCTTCATTTGATGAAAAAATCTGTTGGCAGGGAAAATAGTCACATTTTAGACAATGACTATTTTTTAATACCTGCAGTTTACAATACTGAAGAGAAGTATAAAGTACAGTTTCCAGGGAAAATGCAGTGGAAAACGTGTATTATTCATAGTCAGCTTTGTCAGTATAATAAAACAATCCTGAAGTGTAAGAACTTTTCTGGGTTTGAGTGTGTATGTTTAATAGGAGCTGACTAATAAAAACATTAATTTCTTTGATCCTCATTGCAACTTCCCAATACTCTTTCAATGTCACACAGCTGATTCTTACACTGATTTTACTCCTGAAAGCTAGATTTTTTTTTTCCCACAGCACTGTTAGGAATGCAAACATTTTACTGTAGTTTCCACACAAACAACCAAGCCCACAACTTCCCAGTCCAAAGACATCCAAGAAGAACCACAAGAACACTCAGCTAGTTAAAAAATGGAAACAAAATGTACAATTCTGGAAGACAGATTGCTTATCACCATTATTATTATTAAAAAATAAACAGTAATTAATCCTAAACTATTAAAAGTTTCTTTTGAACTACCACTTCAAACATTTTGTATTTCTGAAATATTCCAATCTGAAACATGTTACTTACTGGCATAAGTAGTGTATAATGGATGCAGAATCCAGGTTCAGAAGGAAAATATTCATCAGACACAAATCTTACTCTGATCTGGTTTCCTTTGGAGATTTGTCTGCTTGGCACACTACTGGATCCACACCAGCGCCCTAAAACAGTGCCATCACTAGGCTCTTCCACTTCTACAAAGTCATACCTGAAAAGAAAATCAAATGTTTATTTACTGGTAAGATTTCTAAAAACTTCCTGCTTTAATCAATAAACTGACTCTGCAATTTGCAATTTCTTTTTTTTAAGTTAGAAGTATGCTACCAAAGCCAGCTATTTTAAGCTCAGCTTTCAAGTTGCTACTGGCTTAAATACATAACAAAATCATGCAATGAGGTTAAAAAAATAAAGGCAGAGTTAGCATTTTGAAAAGACCCATGAGTATGGTTTTGTTTGCTCCTTTTATGGAAAGCAATTACAACATGTGGGATTGGACAGAATAAAAGTCGGAGACAAAAAGACTGAAATTGCCCAAGTGTGGCAAAGTAATTCGTACTGTAATAGGTGCAGCAGGGTACTGCATGTTACCAGTGAAAGTTCAGGGGCTTTTTGGTATGGAAAAGTTGCCCTCTTGCAATACCACTGGTGAATAAGCTACTGAAGGTTAAGGTGGCTTAGGTAAACTTGGAAGCACATTTTGAGTTCATGCATATCCCAATGAGACATTTGTTAAGCAAAGACTTAGATGTACTGCTTGTCAGAAAGAACCAGAGATTTTGGGAATATTGACAAGATATATGGGTTGGGAGCTTTGAGAGAATGAAACATATTAACTTTGATTTAATTCCACTGTTTTTTAACATGTGGTCTGTGTATCTCTGGGGATCTGTGAATAACTTCAAATAGATCCATGAAAGGTAACTAAGAAACACCAGTCAATTGTCATCAACAAGCTTCAATCTGCCACACAAAGGTTCTCGTGTCTACTGGAAATGTTTAGGGGGTTCCCAAGTCATAAAAACATTGAAAGCCACTGCTCTAGAAGGTACATCTGTTTTCAGTGCTTTAACCTGTTTCATGTCAGCTCCCCAGCTGCCCACTGACAGAATAAACACTCAGCACTTCAGCTGGATTCCCCTCGCTGCAGCCTGAAACTCTCGGAGCCCCAGCGGCAGCGCGGCTCAGCGGGCTGGGAGGAGAGGGTCTGCTGGTGAAAGCAGGGCCAGCATGTGGAGGTTCACAGCTGCAGCGTTCTGAGTCATCCTTCCTTTTACTTTTAAACCACAACTTGCATCTTAAGCACAAGCAGAACACACCTCTGACAAAGTTTCATGGTTTCTGATTTTTTATGTTTTCTTGCGTGTGTAGTCACATACTAAAAACATCTCACATAAATCTGAATTGGTAAATAGCACTGAATCCTTTTCAAGGTTACAGGTCTTACTTCTGATAATAGCAAATACTCATATTTTAAAAAAACATGTGCACACACTCTACCAAATACGTCAAGCAATATCTAATGTGAGAATTATTACCTCATAAACATTTTCTACTAAAGCTTTTTCTGGACTTCTTTTTCAGTAAAGCTAATCTTTATAATGATTCCCAGTTCCCTAGTTAGACAGCAGGCAATAAATTCTTGTGTTGTGTGTTTGTGCAAGACTGACTTGTACATTTATTATCTCCATTTAAAGGACCAGTATTTTTTTTCCACTTAATTAAAAATGAATGCAACGAATATGCTCATTAACTAGGCTCAAAATTCATTACTGCCATGTACCACAGTTTTAAATCTTTCTGGAACTTATGATACTAATTACTTTATCACCATCTTGCTTTCCCTCTAAAGAATAATTCCTGTAACTGATCTACCAGTGTTTTTACTTTATGATCAGGTATACAAATTATTACAAAGGCAATGTGTATACTAATTGTACTAAGACTCCAGGGCTCAACACATTTATCAAGTTGATTTTGAGCACTGATTTTTTTTTTTTAAGATCAGCTTATTAAGTTGCTAAAGATGTTTTTGTTTTTTAATGCCGTTAAGGTTTTCTAAAGATAATGTTAATTATTCTAAATATAGATTTTTTTGTTAAAAATATGAAATAATTATCTACTGTTCTGATTTGTAAAGTGTAAATATTTAATCATTACATTTATTGACTTAGGCTTAAGATGTTGGGGGTGTCAGGCATAGGATAGGTGTTAGTGCTTCTACATGACTTGCAGAATTATTTTCTCTTGCATTCTTTAGTCTCCTGGTACCTCTGAAATAAGAGAGAAACTCAAATTCCACAGTTTAAATCCTAGACCCTTCAAGTAAATGTTAACTCATTCCAGTTGCTGAGAGGTAAAATAGATGAAAATAACTATTACGAAAAACTCAAAATTCCACTTTCTGATATACATGACAGATCCAGATAATTTGGTTTTTTCGGGGTGTTTCTTCTATATTCAATTCTTTTCTCCTTAATCTTTGTGGCATTTGTATACAAGCTGTCATCTGCCATCAGAATTTCTGATTTTTCTGTGTGCTATCAGTGTTACCTTGACTGAAAGGTTTCCCAATCACCCTTCCACCACCCTAACACCATTCTGATCATCAGAAATCCACTTGTTTCCAAGCTATCAATCTGAAAACACTCCAGTCATTATGTAGCACTCACTAATACTTCACTGCAGTGTGCATAATTATCAATATCACTATTTAAAGGATTTACTAAAACCTATTTTATAAGCCAATCAAGTGTAACTTTCTCATTGCAACGTAGTACAGTATATATGGCATGGTTTAATAAAGATTACTCCCTTTCCTCAATGTCTCCCTCAAGACACATAGAGGATTTCTGTTCTTTTATATACAAGTCTGGCGCTGTAGACAAAAAAAAATCTGTTTTCATAAGCAAATACATGAGATATGAGCATGGGTTTCTTATTGTTGTACACAGACCACAGAATCATTGGAAAAGACCTCTAGGATCATTAAATCCAGCCTTCATCCAACATCTCCCTGACCCCTAGACCATGTCNGACGTAGGAGGAGCTCCCTGCACAATGTAGATCTTTCACCAACAGCAAAGGGAATCTTTAGAAATTCTTTCCACACCAACAGAAAAAAGGTCCCTCGCGTGTTTCCTGGATATAATGACATTTTTAGCTAGTAAGTCTATTCCTGTGAGTTATTGAGGCTGCATGTGCTGCAAGAGCCTGTCAAAAGAATCTTCTGCGCAACTAAAATTCCTCACATTGAACATCTGAAGTCTGAACTTTCTGTGAAAAGTAATAAAACAAAGTGGTTCAGACACTTCAGCATTTACAAGATTGTGCTACATAATTCTGCAGCTTTGCATCACAGAGCTAAAGAGAAGCAGAGACAATAGAATAGCCATCCAAAATTATTTCCCCATCAAAAGAAATTTGAAATGCAAGAAAACTAGGACAAATAACCAAGAACTGAGAAACTAATTTCCATCTGCAATGCAGTAAAAAAAGCAAAAAAAAAGTGAAAATGCACGTTGAACCATACAAAGAATCCTCCTTTTCTGTGCAGTGTACAAAGGACTAAATGACTAAAGAAGTGCTCTGCTGCTGCATCTATGTTCAATACATTATTCAAGTATTACTAATTAAAATTTTTTACAAAGATAGTCCAGTCTCCTTTCCTGGGATGAAAGATGCTTTTGCCTTTACACATGATGCCCACGCCTTCTATCATATCTGTTTCAGAACATGTATTCTTTTTCCCTATGGCCTAGGTGCCTGGGACCATGGATTAAACAACCTGAACAAAACTAATTTATTGGAAAAGAGCAACATAAGTCTTCCCAACCAGGAAATGTATTTTCCAAGGGAATAGGTTTTCCTCTCCTCCTATATTTTTTCTGTGGTTTACACTGTTATTTGCTAAACATATTCTGACAGGCTGTTTACCTTGGCTTTCAGTTTTGTAACCTTTTTGTGGCTTCCTTCTGCTTTCAGAATTCCACAAATATATTAATGAATGTAAAAAGCTGAAGCCCATGAGGTAAAACACTTTGTCATATCAGTGACGCTGGAACTTTCCATCTGTATATAGATGTGTGCTAGACACACCCTGTAAAACAGCTTGCGAAAAGTGAAATGTATTTTTCCTACCCTCTTTGATAAAAAGCCCTTTTCTATTCTTTTTTAATTAAGAAACAGGAAGTTGATAACAAACC
>VYZX01004140.1:4502-15723 GCA_013401335.1 Brachypteracias leptosomus
CACCAATTATAGGAATTGGTGAAGTAAATCTGGAACAATGGAAGCATCTGTCTTTGCTGGGATTTACTACCATTGTCTCTGAATTAGTCCTGAAAGTCACATTAACCTTCTCTAACACGAACAAAGAAGATAGTGTCCTTTGCAGTTCTCCTATTCCCTCTTATGTGATAGATGTCAGTGTATGTTCTAAAAAATCTGGGATGATATCAAAGAAAAATATCATCAGCATTATATTCAAACTCCAGCAGCTGGTAAAGATGAGGATAAAAAAGTCATTTCTCTAGTAACTCAGATCTTCAAAATTAGACATCTGAAAACATACTAAGAAACAAAGAGAAAAACAAATTTTTCACTATATTCAAAGGTGGTGATAGTATTATGTTTCTGCTAACAACAGAAGATAACAATAGCAGATTCTTTTCACATATTTTTCCCCATGATCCATTTGCCAATTATAGCATGATGATGTATTTGGCCTTTTGATAAATTGCTTTAACCCTTAGATGCTGCAAGGTATAGAACTACCGGTATGAATGGTTTGGCTAGAATGCAATTATGGTAGAACTGGGTTGGGTTTTTTTCATGAAATTAAACCTTTTTTTCCTCTCCCTCCTCTCTTATGCGACTAAACAACTCCCATGAAATTAAATAAATGTTCTTTACAAGGTGGTCCCTTGAGACACCCAACGTGTAATTTAGCAAATGTTACAACTTATCACTTTTAAGTCAAAACATGAAAAAAAAACCCCACCTAACAATAAAAGTGAGTTTTAAAAGATAACAAAATAGAAACCCCAATGTAAGCGAATGCTCTGGTTACCATGGAAACACAGCTTTGAAAAACAAGTTTCTTTTTTTTTCAATTATTAGTCAGTCCACATGACATAAAATCTGTGTTTAACATCCCAACCCAGCTCTTCTGGAACCTGCATAAAGGAAGAGAATTCAAAATACTTATGAGGAGCAACATCAGTTCGTTTCAAAGTAACTTATCAGTCTCAGATTTGACCCATTTGTGGACAAAGCAAAACATGTACAAGTCACATATATGAGCTTTCTAGTATCACAAAGCTGTATGTGTCTTGAGAAAAGAGAGAAATATAAGGATTTAGATACTAATCTAAGGATGATTTTGTGAAGAACCTCATGTCTGTCACCCTCCAAGTCTTTGACATTTTGTGTGATATTAATGACAGGTGTTAAAATCACTTATAGCACTTAGGATCTAACCTTATCAATAGTAGAGTGTGTTTAGACATACCCTGCATGTCCTAGTTACCAGAATTTTGAATACAAATGTTTTATAAGAGACAAAAATAACAAAAAAAAAAAAAANAAAAAAAAAAAAAAAAAAAAAAGGGGGGGGGGCACAAAATAAGAGTAGGAAATAATCAGTTAGAAAAATTCTTATTGCACCCACTTTGATTAGGTATTTTTGAAGGTCCAAGCAAGTTAAAAATGCCCTGTAATTTAGAAAAGTTCTAAATATTTTTTCCTAAAAATTCCATCAAAAATGGTCTTGTAAATATAAAAAATATATGAACAGTATTATTTTATTTTTTTTTGGTTTAATAGGAACTTCTGTGTGCTTTCAACTAGAGGGAACAATCATAAGCTTTCATCTTTGGCATCTACACTCTTGTAATGCTAAGCTAATGTCTTTTCACTTAGAAGTTACTTTTAATCACAGAGAAAGAATTTATTCTTTCCAAAAGACTAGAATGAAGATTTTTTGACTGCATTTGCTTCAGCTAGATATTGTATATACAAATATTTCTGTCTTCTTTTCTATCTCAATTTCTTATCCTCCATCTCTCCACAGTGAACTCTGGGAGGAAGAATTTCTTTAACTGTTGTCCTAAAATGGAGCTGAAGAAGTTCTCCATGCTTGAAAACTATCTTAGCTGGTTAAAAGGCAGAATGATATTACTATCTTCTACAACATTTTTCTTTTTTTGTGCCAAGTGGTCATCTGTTCTGATGTTTGTGCATGGACTTCCATTGACATTATGTGAGTTATGTACCCCATACATATTTTTGAAGATTTTTTGGTTGCTCTCAATGGTTGTTTGTTTTCTTGTTTGAGAAGAGAGAGTGCTAAGGTTTTTGTTGTAGGTGTGTACGATATCGATATACTTTTTTGATCTTTGTCTTTTCTCAGTTCAACCTAAACATATCAGATAAAAGTAAAATAATACATAGTGGAATGACTGGTTGATGAAAACTTGAGACACCAAAAGTAAGAGTAAATGATCATGTCTTCTACTGAAGAAAGATCACCAGTGGAATACATTGGAGATTTGTGGTAGGACCTGTATTGTTTAATATATTCACAAATGACCTGGAAAGGGAAGTGATCAGAAAGTTGACTGATGACCAAAATTATTAATAATGGTTAGAATAAGGACAGATTGTGAAGAAGTACAGAAATATTATTTGAAGGACTGGAGGATCAAAGTGTAGGTGAAATTCAATAAAGATAAATAAAACTGCACAAAATGAAGAATAATCTCATTTGCACAAACAAAATTATGGCATCATTACTGATTCAGTGCTCAGGAGCAAAATATTAGAGTCAAGATTAAACAAGCTATCTCAGTTCTTGGTAACAGTGGAAAGTCCAATGAAATATAGGGAATTATCAGGAAATAAACAGAGAACAAAACAGAAATAATAATTAATTCAGTGCAGAAATTCTTAATCTGCCTTGAATACTGTTAGCAATCATGTTCCCCTATCTCAAAAAGAGATAGACTAGAAAAGGAAGAGTTTCAGTGAAAATCAATAACAGTGTTCAAAACTATAGAACACCTTTTGTACAGTAAACAGATGAATAGCCTAAGTCTCTTCAGCATGATTATTACCGAGGGAAAACTACAACAGGGATATACAAAATCAAAAGGAGCACAGAGAAACCAAACCAGGATCACTGTTCTCTAATTTTTTCCCACAGGCATACCAAATATAAATACGTACAACTGGATTCCACAACTCAAACACTTTCCCTGTTTTTAAAAAAAAATAAAAATCTTCATGCAATAGATAATAGACCTGTGAAACTTACTGGTGAAGGATATTGTGGATGGACAATATTTATAAGCATTAAATGGAAAACCGATTAAAATTGGAAAAAAAAAAATATTTTGTGTTATTAAATAGATAGAAATCACCTGTAGCTCAGAAAAATTCACTGCAGTAGTTTGAGATTAGGATAGTAATGTACAATAGCCCGAGGATGGGGAAAAATAATATGCATGCTTACGTTGTTATTACAGACTTTACACAATCTTTAAGATAATCCTTGATAATCAGGCTGGATATCCAAAATCTTAATACAATCATTCCTGCATTCTTAATATTTAAGAACAAATACAAAATTAATGTGTTCCATAGATATTTTGAAACAATCCACACTAAAAAAGAGAGCAAACTGGTATCTTAACTGTTATTATCTCTTATGGATAACACCAGTGGAAAAGAGATGCATGTTTGTGGTGTTTGTCCAGAAAAATGTTTTGATTTCTGAACAGTGTTCTTACCAGGAGGTGACACAGGCAACTACATACACATAGACACATTTTCTATTTATTTTGACAACATTTTTATACTAATATATGTTAATAGCTTGCACTTTTAATGTAATTTTTTGATTGTGTTTTTCTTTTATACAGATAGAACTGGATGTAGTTTGATAGAACTGGATGAAATGTCTGTACACTGATGCACGCAGCATGGGGAATAAACGGGGGGAGTTAGAAATCTGTGTTCAGTCAGGGTGTTATGATCCGGTGGCAATTACAGAGACATGGTGGGACAGCTCATATGACTGGAATGTGGTCATGGATGGCTATGTCCTTTTCAGGAAAGACAGGCCAGCAAGGTGAGGTGGTGGAGTTGCTCTCTACGTGAGAGAGCAACTAGAAGGTATTGAGTTCTGTCCAGGGGCAGATGAAGAGCAAGTTGAGAGTTTGTGGGTGAGGATTAAGGGACAGGCTGGCATGGGCAACACTGTTGTGGATGTCTATTACTGACCACCAAGTTGGGACAAGGAAGTTGATGAGGCCTTCTACAGGCAGCTGACAGCAGCCTCGCAGCTAGAGGCCCTTGTTGTCATGGGGGATTTTTAACTATCCTGATATTTGCTGGAAGACCTACTCAGCCAGCTATCCACAGTCCAGGAGGTTCCTGGGCAGCCTTGGTTGCAGTGACCATGAGATGGTGGAGTTCAGGATCTCATGTGGCGGGAACAGAATGCCAAGCAGAATCACAACCCTGCACTTCAGTAGGGCCAACTTTGGCCTTTTCAAGCAATTGCTAGGGGAAATCCCATGGGACAGGGTACTAGAAGGTAAAGGNGACTGAGTTGTTGGAAAGCAGTGTAGGGGAAAGGGACCTGGGGGTTCTGGTGGACAGCAGGATGACCATGAGCCAGCAATGTGCCCTTGTGGCCAAGAAGGCCAATGGCATCCTGGGGTGTGTTAGAAGAGGTGTGGTTAGTAGGTCAAGAGAAGTTCTCCTCCCCCTCTGCTCTGGTGAGACCACATCTGGAATATTGTGTCCAGTTCTGGACCCCTCAGTTACAGAAGGACAGGGAACTGCTTGAGAGAGTCCAGCACAGAGCCACAAAGATGATTAAGGGAGTGGAACATCTCCCTTATGAAGAAAGGCTGAGGGAGCTGGATCTCTTTAGCTTGGGAAAAAGGAGACTGAGGGGTGACCTTATTAATGTTTTTAAATACGTAAAGGGAGAGTGTCAGGAGGATGGAGCCAGGCTCTTCTCAGTGGCATCCAATGATAGGACAAGGGACAACAGGTGTAAGCTGGAACATAGGAGGTTCCACCTAAATATGAGAAGAAACTTCTTCACAGTGGTGGATTGGACTAGATGAACTGGATGTAATTCTAAATTATAGATTGACATTCTAAAATAGTGGCATTCAAAATGTCTTGAAATAATAGAAAAAAAAAGTGGAAAAAAAATAATTAAAGATAAAAAGTAGTGCTAGGTGACAAAAAAGTTAAATAATCCAGTTACAAGCTAGAAATCATTATCATTTGGAGACTCATGCAGACATGCTTAAAAGAAATGCCACGTATTGGTGGCCATACCTGATAAGAATGGAAGAGTTCTGGTTAAGTCAACCATCTATGTGTGATAATCATAAACTAACTTTCAAATATTTTCGTTTTCTTTCTTTTACCTGGCACTGTAAGCAGAAACACTACAATATAAATCCTTGAATATCTGTATATATAGGTCTGACTATCTTCTTATGCAGTACCACAGATATGTCAGAAATTCTCTCTTGTAAAAATGTGGCAATACTTACTGTCAAAAAAACCTATCATGTTTTCATTTGAAAATTACTGTGAAAGAAGAGATAAGTAGAGGTAAATAAAATACAGCATAATATGGATGCAGACATAATATAATAAGTTTCTTGTTAGCCACTGGTTTCCTAGTGAGAAACATTATCCATTATCTTTTCAACATGAAGAGTGAAGTGACGCTTCAAGATGGCAAGATATCCTGAAAATTGTCCTTTCTGTATCGCTATAAAATTACCATAATACATGGTGATTATTGGATGAGAATGGTGGAGGAAGAAGGACACAGACTACATTTCGTATCAGTTAGAGTATCCTTTGAAAATTCAAGTTTAGAAAATCACAATTAAACAAATCTTAATAAATTCTTTGAGGTTCAATGGAAGGGAGAGAAAAATTTATAGTGTTCTCAAGTTTAGTAAGGTGGAAGTAAAAGTATAACTAACCTACATTAATCAATAAACTAATAAAAGAAATAAATTTAATCCAATATATGTTTGTTCTTAATTAAAAATAACCCTGGGAACAGTTACCAGAAGTGAAGATCTTAAACTAGAGTATTCTACCAAGAGATAACAAAGTTATTTTCTCAATGGATCTCAAATTAAATTTCTTTAGCTCAAAAGAAGGACTAGCAAGTGTATCATTTGCTGGCTAGAACATTCTCATGGGAAATATAAAGTTTAATTTTCTGAGGCAGAAAAATAACTTTTCCTTTATCTCCAAGGGAGTCCACTTGTTCACATATTTATTCATGAAAGCTTGTCTGAAAGTGCATAACACTAAAAAACTGTGATGTTTCAACTCCAACCACATTCATTGCCTCTCAAAACATACCAAATAATTCTGTTATGTCTTGCTCCTGATGAATTATCATGTCATTACTGTTGAGATTGTGAAATATTTTAAGTATTCTCTCTACATAAATGCAGATCAATATGTGATTTAGTCATACATATACACTGCATATGTATGCAATGTGGATACACTGGAGTTCTTATCAATGTCCAGAATGGAGAGGAAAATGAGTGACATAAAAAAGAAATTTTTAGTTCAGGAGATATAAGAATAACTCTGGATGGCTGAATTAAAACTGTGAAACTGCAAGCTCTTTTAAGATATATTGCTAGTTTTCACCACTCACTACTGATTCTAATATTGAAATCCATGTCAATCAACATAAAATTAATTGACAAAATATATAGAAATCTATATAACGTTTTGATAAAACACAAAATGATTACTTTGTTATATGCAGTATTTTGGATATACATGACAGTTACTGACTTTCCTCAGTCAGAATATCTGACCAACTTCAATGATGTTTCTACTGGAGTATAACTAAAAATTGTTTCAATAAATTCTAATGTATGAATTCTATTACTGTTATGTACTGTATGGGTTAATATTCTCACCATTTTTATGCATAAAAGATGTAAACTTACTTTGGTTAGGCACCACTACAAATTCCACAGTAATCAAAAACTGTATTTCAATTTTTTCCAACTACACTTATGGATTTCAACATCAGATGGCAAAAGTCAAGTAACAGAGATCTATGAAGAAATAGTTTAAGTTAACAGTACAAAGAACATGAAAGTAATGTTGTATCATATTGAAAAGAAAAAGACTATTCTTCCAAAACACCAGGGAAGGACATAGAGAGTATTCACCACAGCAAAAATATGAAAAATGAAAAGTTTGAACTAAAAATCTATATATTTTCAGCATTTACTCCTATGTCCTGATCTCTGTTAAACAATTAGCTTTAAAGATAAAAACAACCTGACATACTTAACACAAGTTTCACTTCTACACAATTGTTTGCACTGAACTGCAGCTAGCAGGTTTGCCTAGGTGCTCATCCACAGCAATTCAGCACAGCTACAGTCAATTATCTCACCTTCAGAACATGAGTAGAAGATGCTAGCTGCAATCACCCTTTGCTGACCAGAATTCATGATAACATTTTGTCGTAGTCTGCCTGTGAATTCAACTTCACTGTCAATAATTAAAAAATAACTAATTTCTGTTGGAATGTTCATATTTTCTTAGAAAACTACTTGAAAAGGATAGATGAATATTAACAACATTCATAAACCTGTTCTTCATGTCCTATCAGGTTCTTTCCATAAGGAATTATATATGTTACAGCTCATTTTCCTTAATTCTGTATGTGACTTAAATGGAGCTTTGCTGCTCCATTATTATGGAAAATCTTCATTGTTAATGTTATTATGTCTACGTACTTGAATGAGAAACCACAAGCAAGAAAAAAAAGTTAAACGTGGCTGCAGATAAACCACTCTTAGAAAATATATTATGTGTATTAAAAAAAACAAAAAAACTCAAACAAAACCAATCTGTTGCCTTTGAAGACTTTATTTTTTCTTTTAGTCTAGCAGATTAAAAATTTATACTTTTTTTGTCATGAAGATGAAAGCCTTGGATGTTACAAAACCAAGGGATTTCTAGTAGGAAAAAATTATTTTGTTCACAAGAAGTGAGGAGCGATCTCATTATGTTTTGTTCTTATAGCTTTGGCTAGAATGACAAAAAATTTAGGTCTTTCTAGCTTGAGTAAAATAAGCATGCATATAGATGGTAATTTTGGAGCACTGAAAATATGATATGATACAATAAGAATGTTCAATAGGTTATTTGGTAGAAATTTGAAAGCACAGTTGAGAGCTGAAAGAAATATAATAAATGTCCTTTTAAGCAAACTTTTTAATTCAATAGAAGTGTATTTCTACATAAGAATTATAAATATGGAGTATACAACATCACAGTTGGGTTTCATAGAAAAGGAGGTTCACTCTTGCTTCAAGCACACTGTGTGCTATGACAAACAAATATCAAAATATCCACATTCAGAGAAAGTATGAAAATGACTGATCTACTGGATAAAAATGCACGTGGAAAAAAAAGAGGACTAGCTCCACCTACTTTTTCAGCAGCTATATGTTGTGAAAAAGGAACTATCAGAGAACTCAAGATCAGAACATCAGGACAGAAATCTGGGTCAAGTAAAGAAATCTAGAGTTAGGCATGAAGGTCCTGCAGAGCTACAGTATTTTAAGTCTACCTACATTTCATTTCATTACATTTTATTTGATCAGCCAAGGCAGCTCTCCCTCAGCATAGTGACTCTGGAGCTGTTGACACAAGATTGCATTCTTCAAGCATTTTGTGGGGTGTTTACCCACATATCAATGTATTTCAAATCTTAGTACTGTAAATTTTGAGTTTCCTAGCCATCAGTGGAAATGAAATGCAGTAATACTTATAAGACTTACCTTTCTTCAACAACATATTAGTTCAAAACCAGTTGCCTGGGCATTGTCAAGTAGGTAACTGCCCTGTTCTGAAAAGTCTTTTCTAGGTGTGACAACCTATCTTTCTTAGACTTATAAGCAGTCTAAGCTCAGGTTACTTTCTAAAATAGTTGACAAATTTTGCATCCAGTAGTATGGACTGAGAGAGAAGCCTCAAGGAGAGTAGGCTTTAACAAACTCTTTGCATAGATGCACAGTGTATGTCTATGCTACTAAATTAAATGTGCTCAGCCATGTTCCCTTACACTGGAGCTAACCAACACTGAACTAGCACAGTAAAAATCATGCTATTAAACTTTGTTCTCATCCAAAACAGAACAGATGCATCCAAACCACTTATTCAGAATAGTACCACGCTAACAGCCAACTCACAAGTTGGTGGATTAGTCACCAACACTAGACAAAAGCATTCCAGACTACTAATTTAGCTATAAAAATGACACAGCTCAGCTGCCCAGGATGATTCCCTGGTACTACTTAGCTGTTCCACACTAAGACTACATGGAACTGAGATATTTAGTAACATGTTGTATTACTGTAAACAAATCCTTTATTTCTAGTAGATCTATCTCATGGGAACTCTTCTAAGGATATTCTTACCAAAACTAGCAGTACACCTGTGCAGGTAAAGAGATCCCAATGTGAAAGGAAAATAGAGTTCTGGAATTTGCACTAAGATTTAATCCATTCTTAGAACAACAGAAAAACACGAGACACAAATGGTAGGTTGAGGCACTAACCAAGAGGCTTATAACACTAAGCAAGACATTTAAGATATAGAGTATATGTTTTCCTGAGATTACTAACAAATTTACTCTTATACAATAAGAAAATACAACAGAATTGATAACACATTAACACAAATAATAGACACACTTTATATCTCCCTAGTTAATTGATATTCAATGGCAATGTGATGAATCCTTGAGAGTTCACTTAGAGAACCTCCAATTAAATGGAGGAATTTGCATTGAAATTACTCTAACAAAGTTTTGCTGGATGCATAATAAGATATGAGATAAATAAAGATAATAAACTCTCTTTCTCTGAGCACAATTTATTAGACCAAAGACTTCATTTCCATTCTGTGGGCTACAGGCTAAAGTTTTGTGTGTAGGCCTGATTGTTTTATAAGATATAGCCCTGATTTAACCAAAACCCAGAGATTTTTGAACGTCACAAAGGAATTCACAGATATTCAAAGAATATATATAAAATATAGTGTTAGAATATCACAGAATTGTAAAATATTATTCACTGAGGAGGATTTTTAAATCATTTTTATCCTGGCTCCTAATCAGATGAAACTGCTGTCCTCTAATAGTATATGTGCATTTCTATCTCTCTTTATGGCAGGGCCATGTAACTGTAGAACATCTTGTCCAATTTCAATCAAATTTGACAGTTAAAGTGATGATCAAAAATTTCTTTGACATCTTTCAGACATTTTAATATTGAATTACACTCTAGATGTGCCAACTGATCATAAAGGAATTTATATGTTTAACTGTAAATGTCTACATCTGGTGTGATGAATTCTACCAGACAGCTAGAGAAAAGACACCTTACTAATGGCAACTTGAAGAAATGAACTAAATGTGTTATTATATCTCAGAGAATCCATATTAGTGAAGACAAATATATATATAATGTATAAAACTTTATGTATTATATAATAAGTATTTGTAATACATGCAAGTACAAAAGAACACTCTGTGTATGGTAAACTTCTGTGTGACCTAATTCATGGAATGAAATCAAAAGAGAAGACATAAATCTTTGTGGAAAGAGATGTCATTAATTCTGCTTTCCACAGTGAAACATGCTACTTAACTCAGTGGAGCAACATCAAAGAAGCTCTACATAAACTTTGTGATGTTCTCTCTTCACTGCTTTAAGATCTTTGAGCACTGTTGTGTTTACCAGCAGCGTTTCAAATATTGCACATCAAAATACCCTAAAATAAAACACGTACAGATAGGTTGCACTTCCACTCTTCTTACATACCAACAAAAGAATCTGGCTACAATTAAATACCTTGAAACCTATAACTGGAACAAAAGCATTTGTTCTTAGAATGTCAGTAGGTTATACAATAAGACTGGACCAGAGCTTCTGAATTAAAGTATGAAAAAATAATTCTGAAAATCAATATCCGCTATTTTCTTATTTTTGGGAAAGATCATCCCACAACAAGAAACATCTGGATACCTGGTGGTATTTTGGTGTATGAGTGGCACATCACTCTCCATTTACCTTGACAATGCTTGCCTTGTGGAGATAGACAAAAACTCTGAAGCTGATAAACTCATCTTCATCCATACACATAATACAGAAAATCTTGCATAACTGTTGATTTTTGTAAGATCACCTCTGGAATTGCTGGTGTACTTAGTGGAAAAAAGTTGTAAGGCTTAAAAAAAATAGTCTGTTGAGATGGAAATTAGTAATACAGTGCATTTCAGAGAAATTTTGTGATTGGTACAGTTCAACTCTCCTGGAAACAGCACTAACACACATGTTCTGGAACTATAGGTTTTCCACAGGCAACTACT
>VYZX01004157.1:7044-21424 GCA_013401335.1 Brachypteracias leptosomus
CAGAGGACATTCCAATGGTCAGGGTAGGAAACAGAACCCAAACATCCTGGATTTGGTTTCTGTCTTGACTGCAGGTTTTCCTGCATACACAGGAGCAAATGACTTTATCTATCCTGTGCTGTGGTGTTGTGGCTCAAGAAAACAAATTACATTCTGCTTGCTTTCAGTCAGAAGCAACAGGTTGGAGAACTTACCTGCCATTCACATCCCCACCCAAAAGAAAAGACATTTGCTGAGGCAGTAAAAGCTGGTAACACTAAAATATTCACATAGTAAATCAAAAAACATTGTATAAAATTCAATTACCTACTTCCCCTCTTCTAACATTTAACAACTTAAGTACTTTCTGAGCCAGAGGCAACATGCAAACCATCACTTATTAATACTCAACAAAGCATCTGATCTTCATGAATCTGCCTAAACCAGTAATTTCAGGGGGGAAAAAACTTCACCTGTTTGTCCTTTACAGAATTCATCCCACAGCAAGGAGTTCCACAATTTAGCAATGTGCTGAACAAAAAAAAATCACTTCCTTTTTCTGTATTTTCCTGTTGTCAAACAAGATGGCCCTTAGTTCCATACTGTTGCAAAAGTTCTGAATCTTCATAACTTTAGCTATTTTCACCATGCTACCACTTTGGTCACCACTTTTGCAAGTGGAAGGGCATTATCTTTCTAGACTACTTTATAGAAAACTCCTCTGATTATTCTTGTTCCCATTATCTATACCTTTAGGTTATCCTAACACTCCTGCTGATTTAATCACTATGACAATTGATTGGCGAACAATTTCATATTTGAATTCTTCCAAATCTCCTGTGTGAATACCATCTATTGTTACTGATTTGTTGTGGTACCGATTTGATCTAAAATCTCTGACACTCCAATCTGGGAGTTTGCACAGACTCATTCTGTGTAAAGAACGACCCCAGTGTGAAAGACTCCCACCTCATTTGCAGCGGGAATCAGTGCAAATAATTCATTTAACTGTTCCATAATGTCTTTATCTTACTTTGCTGCTTATTCTCACCCTGCTAACTGCCCAACTGTGCAGCTTCTGATGTATACACAAAAGGTTTACTGTTAGCTCTCATTACTTCTGCAAGTTGCTTCCACTAATATTTTTGGCTTGCTTTGCTGTGGTTTAACATTTATTTTGCTGGGGATTATACTCTACCTCTGTTTTCTTTCTTTGGACACAGCTTCCATATTTTGGAAGATGTCTTTTCATTTTGAATGGTGTCTATTACATTGCTCTTTAACTATGCCAGCTGCTTCTGGCTGGGGCTCATTCCCAGTTCATTTTATCAATGCTATTGATGACTGGCATATATTTATTCATTTAAAAGTATGCATGCTACTTGCAAATATTTCACTCTTTCATTTGCTATTTCCAGGTCTTCCTTAAAGAGGTTCCTCATTTTTATATAATTCCCAAACTAACTATTTTTCAGCAGTTATTTTGCTGGAGCCTAATGTTACTAAGGAACTCAAAAGTCTCTGAGTTGCTTTTTAAATGTTCACTAAACATAGAAATCAGACAACAAAACAAAATAAAGCAAAGGCCTAAGGAAAGATGTAGTGCAAAACCTTCTCCATCTGATTCACATACTAACTCAGAGGTTAATGTTCCATAAGTGTTTGTTTCATAAGGTTGCACATATCATCCATAGCATCACTGGCACAGGGTGGGGTAGGGGGGGCAAATGTAGAACCTAGCATTATATATTCACATAGCAGAGCAATGGACATACTGTAAGAAATCAAAGAGAGCAATTTTGGTTGTTTCTGAAAGTACATTAATGTAGATTCCTATTAATGTAGAAATCCTAGTAAACAATTTGTGAACAAGGTACCACACTGAATTCTTTCTCCTCTACAAAAAGATGTAAAGTTATCTTTGCAAAAAACTCAAAGCCTAATTATATCCTGATCCTGGCTAAATGGAAACATCAGTTTGGTTGCATATATTTCTCTTTTTGTGCAAACTGCAGTATGGTAAAGCTCCTTCATCAAATGTGTGTGTGAAGACTGCAGCTAAGCCACAATAAGTTCTAACTGCAGTTTCATCTTTTTGCAGAGCCTTAGGAAAGCCTCACACAGGTTTTGTTCTGTCTGTCTTAGCAAGGTATACGTAGGTCTTTTCAAAGTAATAAATGGGAATACAACACAATGTAAATGTAGAGGGCACATATTATTGATGTAGCTACTAAACAGAAGAATGCATATCCAAAGAATGTCATGTTTGTATAAAACTTGGGACTTGGCTGCTATGTCATTAAGTATCCCTTGACCCTTTTGCAAGAATATGACTATGCTTGTTCCATGCCAAATTTCTTTAATGTAAATAAGTATTTAAGAAGCTGCTTCTCTGTATTTATAGCTGGTTTAAATAACAAGTGAATGAATCTTGATTTCCTCCTAGCAGTCACGTTACATGGCTTCCACAATCAGGAGAATTTATGTAGCTAATGTACCACATACATATTATACGTCTGTGTATATGCAAGTGTATACAAATACATGTTTAAGGTTGCCTATGCGTAAGTGTTCTACATGCATGATAGAGCAAGATAGACGGGGTTTCCATTGTTTTGATTGTTTGTTTTTTTTAAAAAAAGCAGGATTCCAGACAATGGGAAAGAAGAACTGAAATAGTTCTTTATTTTCCACTTTAAGATTTGAATCCTGTAAGAAAGACAATAATTTTTAGAAAATGGAAGAAATAAGATGGGGAGACTGGAAAAACAGTTGTCATTGTAAATGACAAACAGTGTAATCCTGTTCAAGAAAAATGTCTGTTTAGAAATTTTCCAATCTGATGTGGTTTTTTTTCTGTATGAGCCCTTGAGTAGAATGTAAGAATAACTCTAAAGTAAATCTCACAACTAAAATAATGTATTATGGACCTAATCAGTTTATTTTAAATTCAATTTAATTTTTTTTTTTTTTTTAATTTAAGACATTGCTTGGGGAAGGAAAATATATGCCTAAAGGAGAGCTTTTATTAGAGATTTTGTAATAAGCCTGGTTCTGAACTCCATGAAGCAAAGTGCGTAGCCCACAGCAGTTGACCTAGAAATCACTGCTCTGAAATGATCTGGGGGAAGCTGACAGTATCCTTTCATATTTGTCAGAGATATTAGGGCTTGAGGTGATCAAGAATTGTTTTAAGCCATTCAGTATATTTCTGGTTTTGTTTCTCACAATAATATTGAACCATCTTTTTGTTACTATGGAATGAGTCTAAAGCAATGAAACAGCAAAGATAGAAAGAATTGTGTGTTTAGCCAGAGCCATGCTTTGTCATTTTATCATACAAACTATGTCAGCTGGTGGCAGCATGAGTAACCTAAGCTTCAAACAATATCATTCTGCAGATAAATCAATGAATACAGACAGAAACAAGCTAAGTCTATTTGAGACAGCCTAATGATCAGTAGTTTTTCCTAATAGCTTGTCAGACTTCAATCTGTCAAGCCCAAAGATTTAGGGACACTGATTCACTGGAGATTTCCTGATTGCATTCCTGCTGGGCTATCTACGAATCACAATAGGAGGCTCCTAGGAAAAGGGGAGAAAATAGATCACCTTCGGGCCTTTATGAGGCACAGGTTATTGTCATGCCTCAACTAAATCCTAATTATTCTGATTAACAATGCAAGCCTGTCACTACTCATGCATAATAGTGAAAAAGTTTGCAGTAATGGCTATGAAATTCTGCCACTTCTGTCCAGGCCTTCACACGTGCCTTACTGGGGCTTTGTCCACCCTGCGTGCCATTCACCCAGCTGCTGTTTCCAAAATAACGTTGCCAGGGTGAGCTCCATTTGCAATTCAGACCAGACCTGAACATACTCAGTGGGATCAACTGACTCACAAGATGAGCTGTAGGATTTAAAACATACTGAGAAGTCAGTGGCTCTGCATATCAGATGTCTTGCTTCATTATATTAGCTTCCCTCTTAAAATCAAAGATCTATGGTAGGTCGCTATTGAAATTTAATGTCGTCTTTCTGTAT
Organism: Brachypteracias leptosomus; assembly: GCA_013401335.1. Classification (NCBI taxonomy): domain Eukaryota; kingdom Metazoa; phylum Chordata; class Aves; order Coraciiformes; family Brachypteraciidae; genus Brachypteracias; species Brachypteracias leptosomus. Next base: position 11,067 of record VYZX01004157.1, read on the forward strand.
ATATACATATATATATTTANGAAATTTTTGAAAATAGAGCATGTAAAGCATTTTTTTTAAAAGACATATCATGGTCAAATATACTCTGAATAGGTTCTGAAGTGATACCTCATGATTTGAACATGNATATATTTAGTATCTGACCTGTTTCAGAACTTCATCACTGCTTAGCTGCTAAATATCTCTGAGGTATAATGGAAATAATACTTCAGACCAGGTGTCTGCAACTGCATATACACATTTACTTAGAAGGAAATGTCCAACAGTTTAGTGAAAGATAGAGCATTGCTTTCATTTGAGGAAAACAAAAGAAAAAGCTTTTAAACCAGAGGAAAGACTTTATTTCTAGAGGAAAAAAGTATTTTGAGATGCATACTCTAGGGCAGTAGATTGTAGTCATCTATACTGCTTTGCTAATGCCCCAGAACACTTGCCCTCTCATCTTCTATTAACTAACTAGGTCTAATCCTGTGGTCACTAGACCTGACTGCAAAATTTTCTAACAAAGTCCTGTTAGTGCTGGAGTTACCAGCAAAGTTCCCTTTAGCATCCATTGCCAGGTACAGCACGGGGGAGGCAGGGGCCTGCTGTCCAGGTCACATGAGGAAGGTGTGGCAGGGATGAGGGAGAAATTGTGTCCTGACACAATTCAGCAGTGGTCATGGTGTGAAACAGGGCCCAGCAACTTGGTTCACACATGCACAGTATGCATGAATGTCACTGTTACTGGTTTAAGGTGGAAATGTGTTCCTCTGTCTCTGATCAGTAAGCCCTGGCTCCTGGTAACTTCTGGTGCTCAGCTCCTTGCAGGATTAGCCCATGCTGGCTCCAAGCCAGTGTAACACACTTCTTACCCCTCATCTCCACACCGATACACTTTAAACAGAAAGTGTTGAAGTGTTCAGCAATGAAGCCTATAAAATTAAATCCTCAGTTATGCTCGAGTAGAAAAAAAGGTCATAATTAAAATTCTTTACTTTTTTCCCCCTATTTTAAAGGACTTATCCTGGGAACTGCTGAGAGCTTTTTTGCCATGTTCTCTGGCTGAGGGCACACAACTCTGAAAGAGGGTTTTGCCCTGGAAGAGCAGAAAATACTGCCAATTCTTTTGTGGGTACGTGCATGGTCTTTCCTCCTGTCTCTCAGTCAGTGCATTTCTTGGGCCTCCTGGACTTTACCAGGTGATCAACTGAAAAGGAAGAGCCATTCAATTTGCCTTATTTTAAAATAAGATTGCAAATTAAAACATAAGAAAACAAAACATAGTAATGATCTGCTTTGAAAATACAGAGCTGTTTGCCTGTCAAAAGCAGCATGCTGGTTTCATTAGACTCTCTGGAAACTCCCTGGGCAGCCTGGACAGCTGGCAGCCCTCTTTGCTCCCTTCCCTGTGCTCTTGAAGCCCACAGTGCTTAGTGCGTGGGCATCCTGCGGCGCTGCCTGGCCAACCAGCAGCTCTAGGGACTGATGGGCAGGCCGTCCCGTTTTGCCAGGTATTCGGAAATGTTGCTGTTTCATTCCAGCGCAGAACAAAATGAAATGTTGAAAACCTGGAATTTCCCACAAAACAGACGTTTCCTTTTCTGGCCAGCTCTAACATACACACACACACACTCTCATATTTGCAGAATTATTGACTGCAATGTAATGACACCAGACTATATGCCCACTTCCACCCCTGGTATGGAGGGAATCCAGCCCTCAAAAATCCTGTGTTAGAGCAGCCATCATAGAGCCCCGGGGCCTGAAGAGCAGTTAGGTGGCATAACTCCTTCTTCTTCGGGCAACATGGAGCTTGATGCAATGTGACAGTATGAAGCTTCTGCTGTGGAAGAAGGAGAGGATTGCCTCCTGAGGAGACTACAGAGAGTGACTCGACATTGGATCAACAGTGACCTGTCTCCATCCCCAGTGAGTCCCTCTTTCTCCCCCCCCCCCCCCCTTTTTTTTTTTAACAGGAGCAGTTGCAAAGTGCCAAAAACTATCAGAAAGTCTGCATTACATCAGGCAAGCTAAGTGTGCTGACCCTCTGAGTGAGCTAGCCCACAGGGAAGAACAACAGGAGGGAGATTGCAGAGGAAGATAGGACTACTTAAGTAGTAATTCATTGTGAACCACTTTTCTAAGCTGTTGATAGAAGCATTAAGTGTGAGAGAGGAAGGGGACTTATCTTCTTGCCCGAGCAGAACCCTAATGACTCCATAATGACTGCTAAATAACGTTACCAATAAGATCCATTTAATTACACTGCTCTAGTATGTCCTAAAAAGGAAAGAAAACACAAAAGACGCCTGCAGTCCTAACATACCCAGTAGTCCCTTAGCCTAGCTCTGTAAAATGCATGTGGATATGTAGCACGAGTTATTGCCTGGAAGATAATTCACTTCCCATCCTTCATCTCGTCTGAAACATTTACTCATGTGAAATAAATTTGCTCAGCTCTTGATGCAGCTGTCAATAAATGTATGTCTGTTGTAGCTTGTGAGCACGCAGGTAGGCTCTCCTCAAGACAGAAATATATGTGGTTTCACAAATCTACTTTGGAAGGCTCTTCAGAAGTGTTCTATCTTTGACCAGAGGGGACTACAAAAGCAGGGTGTTTAATGAACACAGCACCACTTCATGTGAAAGTTTGAGGAATATTTTACAGACAGATGCCTATTGTAAGAGCTGGTGACTTACACTATGGGCTTTTTAAAAGCCTGAAAATATGAATTCCCTCTTTATCATTATTAATTTTTTTTAATGGATGCTGAAAGTCTGAAAATAGGTCAGTCTTTGACATAGCAGCTTAATAGTACACTATGCATGCAACAGACTAAGCATAGTATTTTATTTAAGCACAAAAATCTATTTTTGGCTTAATATTCCAAAGCTTTCCTAATGTTCTTTTTACTGAAATACTTCTTCAGGCACAGCCCAGATTCTGGCCAATACAAACACTGGTTTCATCTGGAATATTCAGCAAACTAATTGGTAAAAAACATGGCACAATAGGTGAAGGGTCTGTCATTTGACTTCTACCACCAGCTCAAGGGACTGATTGTTATTATAAATAATACAAATTAGGGAAACACGTAGAACCGGATTTCCACTTACTGTGTGGAGAGGGAGCCAAATTCTGGATTTGGGGATTAAATTATAACATGCAAGCCAGCAAAGCATGGAGCATGTTCATCATTCCAGCAAGAGCACCTTCAGAACTATATTTTGATGAAAATATAGTGTGATTTCAACCAACAGCTAGCACACATTTAATTTTAGCCATGCATGTTAAAGATGCTGCCTTTAAAGCTCCATCTGATGACCTTTGCTGGTTGTTCTTTGTGATACATTTACAGACCATCACCTATCCTACCCCTCATTTACATGTATAGAGTAGAAGTAGAAGTGTACGTATGAAAATTCACAAACCAAAGTATTACCTTAAATTAGATGGGAAATATATTATTAGGGGAAGGAGGGGTTATGCTAAGTAGCAGTCAAAAAACTGCCCTGTGTTAGCATCTCATAAACCTGATGATAAGGATTAATTCCAAAGCTGGGGAGAGATGCAGAAGGTCAGTGCAAGGAGCAGACTTGTCTGTGAGAGCTACTTTTCCTGTATTTCCAGGGCCAGAGCTGGTTGCCACCCACCTTGGAAGGGTATAAAGACAGCACCAGACATTGCACCTGATCATAATACAGAACTAAGAGCTTTACAGAAGTACTAGTTAAAGAGGCACGATCACATCTACCCATCTCATTGCAAATACCACAAAAATCAGAGGTCACAGTTCATTGCAAGCTTATGCCATGTGGAGCCAGCCTCCCCGATTCTCCAAGTGAGGTCCCCTGGAGAAGGACAGACGAGGAGGGGGGCAGGTGGTAGGTTCCTTCCCAGCACCCAGTGGGTGTTCACAAAAGTAAACAGGAGATGCCAAGAGAAGAAGCTGAGTTCAGTGCAGAATACAAGTCCCAAAAGGCAATGGGAAATGAGGAAAGGCTCTGTATTCCTCCAGTGGAAAATATTAGAGCATGTACACAGTCTGAAATGCCTTTATTAGACAAGCAGCAGCCATTTCTCTTTTCCTAACCTCATTTTTTTCCATTAAAAAATAAAATAATATTGGTCAGTTGATGTGATTCAGCTCCTGAACTGGCTTTTCTAGAGGTAACACATCCTGTCTGAGATACTGTTTCTGGCTGGCTGGATTTCCTGGCTGAGATTTTCAAAGTCGTCTAGGGAACTTGTGCATTCGCACATGTACCATGAATTTAAGCAGGAACTGTCATGTGAACCCCATGAGCAGATGTGAAATTTTTTTTTTTTTTTTTTTTTTTTTTTTTTTTTATCCCTCTCTTTTCATATACTCTTTATTTTCTGAATCTTTTATCAGTTTCTTTGCTGTTTTGCTCTTTCTTCTCATAGTTTCCCTTTCTACTAAGACTCCTCACATTTCAGCCCCTACTGATTTTTTCTCTTTTTCTCCTATACCTACCAGCTTCTTCTCTGTCTTTGACTTTCCTGTGTCTACAGATGCTTTCTCTCTCCATTATCACTCCTTTGTGTCATCATTGAAATACATCTGCTTTTCTTGGTTACAAATCACTACCTATATAAAGTTCAAATGGATTTGAACATTGATCCATGCACCAGTTTGTCCCACAATGTCCTATATTTTCCACTGACATCTCTAATGTGCTACAAAGGCAAACTCATGCCTTTGCTTTACAGGTTCAAATACCCGTCTGACCTTGAATTCCCAAGAGTTTTCTGTATGCATCTCTATGTATGTAAATGTTGGCATTTGTACCCACTCTGTACCATTTATAAAATGTACAACTGGTCCCTGTGCCAACTGGGCTTCAACTATTCTGAGGAATGCAGCTATGTCTTTAATACTGTTTCTAGTCTGGAACACAAGAATACTGAAAATAATTAAAATCAAGTGGCTAAATGCACTTTTTTTCATTATTCAGAATAAAATCATGCACTGATGTTGACCCATGCAGCATGTGATTATGCATATGGCTCCATAGGCACAAAACCCCATCACTAAATCTAAAAATGTTTAAAAAGTTAAAATAATAAATTATTTTTTATTAAAAAGATACAAGTAATGTGTCTTACTTTATACCCAAGATATTCAATATTTTAATTATACGTTTTAGACTAACACCCAAACCACTGCACAGCTTCTTAATTTAAAATATTTAGGTCCTTTGAGGTCAGGGCTTCTTTTTGCAGTACATAGTTACAAAAATCTTTTAGAGTCTGCCAATTCTACAGTACAAAATTTATAATAGGTCAAAAGACAGTTCCTAGAGGAATTCATCAGCCCTTTGTAGTAAATCAGCAGTCATGTCTTTGATAAATGTCTCCTGAGTCCAGCAGTAACTGCTCCTTGATGCTGAAAGATAAAACAGTGGACTCATGCAAGGCATGTAGTTTAATTTAAGTCACACAGCAACAAGGAACTGGCAAATAACTTACGAAGAAGTTACAGTTAACCCAGAGCTCATGAACACCAAACCTAACAGCTCTGGAAAACAAGATGGAAGCCTACCTGGGCATGTGAATTCAGATGTGCAGCACCTTGCAGGATAGTAACACAATTGCTCCAACCCAGATGAGAGATACAAAACCCTCTCCAGACTTTCCTATTTCTGATGGTGTCACGAACTTCTACGTTCAGCCTGTTACTTGGTAATTCCGTTAAAACCTGGGCCCTTCAAGAAAAGAGCAGGGGTTCCTTCAAGCTCCATTTTTGTGCTCCAGGGGCCAGTCTTGCAACTGCAACTGATACAAGCAACCTCCACTTATATGACCACTGTTCACATCAAGCTCTTTTTTGCCTTTCATGGCCGGATCTGCTCTACTGATCACCTGTACTCATGCCAGTGAGGATATTTTCATGGTCATAAGCAGGTCCATGAAGAGATGTTGCAGACTAAAGAAGCACAGAAGGGCCACTGGCTGGCTTAGAAGGATGAGGGTTAAGTTTCTGGGTCAGTTTTTAACCTAGTAGAAGGAGTTCTCCCCTGGGAGGTGTTGTAGCAGCCAAGCACTTCAACACCATGAGAGGGTAAGCAGCATCGGAAGCCACAGCAGCCTGTTTGCAGCCTGTCAGTGACTCATCATTTTAACCTCAGAGGGGTCGAGAGCTGATTAAGTCACACATTTCCATGGGTAGTTACAGCTCTGGTACCCTCAGCCCTTGGGCAGGGTAAAGTTTGGAATGACCAGAGTACTTTGCCACTGCAGTAGTTCGGGAGTTTCTACCACTAGAACAGTACAGCAAAGGATGCCGGTGGCTACTGTAGAAGGAAAATGAATAAGTTGTATAATTCTTCTGGCTGAGATTTATGGGCCCATCTCATCAAGACTAAATCGGTGGTGCAGACTCAAATGAAAACTAGGTGTGAGGAGCAGCTTAATTTGACAGCATGAAAATTTGTTCCCTGCTGGCAAACAACTCTCCTTACTTTTTCTATTTAAAAAGATCAATCTAGTTAAAAAGCTGGATTAACTCCCATCCAAGCCATCAGAAAATTAATTCCAGTTAAAAAACTGGATTAACTTTCATCCAAGCCATCAGATCATCATCCAGGTACTGGAACCATGCTAGGAAAAATATTATTTCATATTCTTTTCTTCCCAACTCAGTATCTGGCCTCTTTCCACCAGAAGAGGGAAGGCCTCCCTCTGAGAGGAATGGCACCAAGCCCTCAGTGAATATTTTTTCACTTTTTGGAGGATTGAGTATTATAATGATTTTTTTTTTTTTTTTTTTTGGTGACATTTCATGTATATTATCTCCAGAGCAAATGCCCAGCTAGACTGGTTCACTAAGGATTTTCTGAAAATGCTCTGGGATTTCTGGTAATAGCCTTCTGTACCTACTAACGAGGGAGATGTCTCTTTACAATAGGAAACAGAGCACATGATTATTTCTGAAAGTATTTCATTAACTATGCCCTTATAGCTAAGCCAAAAATTAATTACATACACGCATTGGATTCTGGATAAAAGTGACTGTATTCAGGGCTAGGCATTTACACAGGAAAGTTCCTCCAAAATAATAAATTAAACCAAGAAGAGATACAGAGGAATCATTATTTCTGAAACAGCAACGTTTGAAAGTTCCCCCTGTGGGTTCACACTTAATACACACAATACAGGAGGATTTTGTGGTCTGTAGAGGGAGAAGTTTTAAAACACGATAAAGTGCAGGACTAATGAACCACTGAGATCTGCAGTGTCTCTTGCCTCTTTATATCTACCATATATTACTAAATACAATACAATAAAACTTCACGAACAGGGACCAATGCATAAAGACATAAAATGCATCATTATAGCATACTCTAAGGACATTTTAAAGTACTTTTTGTTGATATAAAATAATATAGGCTACCTAGGACTATAACTAGACTGCATGGATGAACATAATACAGATGAATTTAAGGTTTATAGGGAAGAGATCTCATGGTCTCTACCTTGCTGATGCTTCTGAGAAAGAGACCTGGTTATTAAGTGTGGTTCTGGATTCCCACTCTGACAAGGACACTGTCAAGTCTGCTATTCTAGTGTATTCCAGACTACTAAATTTTTTTCCCCAAAAAATTCCTATAAAAGCCTAGGAGTTCTGGTTCTTCCAGATGAAATGTTGAAGCCCAGCATTTCCCCTCCCTCCCTTCTCTACCCCATTTCCAGCAACAGGCACAGTTCGCACCATCCTATTTTGCCCCAAGGTCCTCCAGAATACTTAGCCAGCCATGCTCAATGACATGGAGGAATCAGACTGGGTTCCTTCAAAAAATTCATTCCTATTATCTGCGTGAGGTATCCTAGAATACAGTAGTCCTTAGCATTCTCCTTGCACATCTGCACAGGGATATCAAACAATTTCACTCAAAATAGTAAAGATTAAACAGAATACAAATTTATTTCAACATCTACAATGCATAAACTAGACAGGACTCGGATCTCCTGGTTGATGGTGCCACCACACTATCTCAAAGAATACAGCCTGCTTACATGAAAATTCACTGCAGACCAGTTTTACTCAATCTTCTTGGTAAAGCAATTATTTCTACTTGCCAGGCTCATAACACACCTCCATACTAATACCTAGGTCCCCATCAAAACCAAACATGCTTTAAAAATCTAACCTAAACCACTAGCAGGTGCATCTTTTTGCATGTCCTAGTAACACAGCTGTGCTTTTCTGCTTAACCCAGCTGACAAAAGGTGCATGAGACAGTGTTCCAAATCAAAGATGCTTGTCTGTGGATATGTTTCCAGGGAGCAAATTAATCCAGACTTTGAGCACCTTTAGAGCTTTTTTTGGTTAATATTTTATCAGGAAAAAAAGAGAAAAGACAGCACAGAACAAATATGAACAAGGTACACCATTATATAAACTGGAAGCTAAGAACAAAAGTTTCACAAAGACCTTAATGAACCTTACTATGCCTACCTGATTAACCCCTGTAGTACTCTGACACTATTGTGCTTGGAGATAATTAAAAAAAAAGAGAAACTCTCAAGTAGATTAGGTGTGTAGTTCTGTATCTTTGGGGAGGAATGGTAAAATGTACATCGTAACAGGTTCTGTCTATGTTTATGCACATAACATCTTATTTATGCCCATGGGCAGGTATGGAGGTAGGTGCACACCCAACCTCTTCTACAGTATGGAAGTATCTACAAGCTTAGCCATGTTTTTCACTTCTGTATTTGAAAATCAAAATGTTTGGTAGCTGGTTTTCAAGCATCTTGAGTCTTGAAACTCAGAAGGAGACAACTCTAAAAAGCAAACTGAAAGGGAGCCCCTTTCCCACCTCCTTCCCTGAAGTGCTCCCTGAGCTGGAGCAGCAGTTTGCCTCTAGTCTGGGCTATAGCTTACATAAACACACTTCTAATTTTCATAAAGCTGATCACAGACAGTGTGAAAGAATAGAAGGGCAAATGAGGGATATAAGATCAATGGGTGCTTGAAATCCACAGTTTCAGAAGATTGTTTCAGGTGCTCCTATCCCTCCCTTCTTGCCCTTAGCTCTCTCCCTTTCTAATTGCCGTGGCTTTGTAACCACGTTTGTCTCCCTTTTAACATACCTTTCTCTCTCCTGCTGCTGTGTGAAAGAGTCCCACAAAATAAACTAATTTAGGGCCAGGTTTTCTGGAGTGATGAGTTCCCATTTAGGTCCTCAAATATCTGCCAGGTTTTCAGTAGTTTGAATTGTTGGGTATTGAACATTTTTGCAAAATCAAACATTTATTTACATGTTTAACTTGGATATGAGGTCTTTCAAGATCTTGGTTGTAGTCTGGGGTCCTGTGATCCCTTGACTAAAACTGATGACACATAAGAATTAGGAAAAGCAACCACATGCAAATTGCTAACAAAGCAGTAATCTATCTTATGCAGACAAAAATGTGGATTTTTTTCACTTCTGGAGCATATTCATAGCCTACTTTTATGTTATTCATAGCAGAGAATGAACTGAAGAAATAAGCCAGTGTGTCCCAGGTAAAGAAGTGACTATTGACTCTGCCTTGTTAACACCTCCACATTTTTAAATTAACTGCACTTTGGTATAATGGTTTTGCTGCAGTAGTTCATCTTCATTACTTTCTAAGTGTCTCACTAGAATATTTTCTTCATGCAGAATGCTAAGAAAGGAGGATATTGTTTTCTGTAGCATTACTATTTGAATTGTTGACAGTCATCTCAACTCTCATGCTTAGAAACATGTCAGGTGTCCCAAAATCACGAGAGTTTAAAAACATTTCGCCACCACTGATTTCTTGCTATTTATCTCCTGCCTTTTGATGTCCATTTGAGGTCACATTATCAAGCACTTGTCCACTTGTAAGGCTAGAAATGCAGTCTTACAAAAAAGAAATCTGGGATTCCCAGATAGTCATTTGAATACGAGGATTTACTTGTAAGACTCATGATAAAATCCTGAGAGCTGGCAACATTAACAGTGTGGTTGTTACTTCAATTAATGAGAGTGTAAGGAACACTCTTAGGAGATAATAGTTCCTCTGTGTGTAAAATATTTTTCCCCATAGAACTGTTATAGAGCTTAGTTTTGTATGTAGCTGCCAACACGAATTAGTCAAGAACAATTCATGCCAAATGATCCTTATATCCCACTCTGGTACGGCAAGAGATTTTGTGGGCAGAAGAGAAACATGAGATGCTATTATCTTAACTTCAGAAAGTTTGTTTATATTGTCTCAGGTGACATTACCACAAGTAAATTAGGGAAACAAAATAATAATTGATCCAGGATAAATGCTTATACAATTCAAAACTATTGTCTAGAATTTGCTGAAAAAAACATACTTACAAAGAAATGAG
>VYZX01004157.1:24160-90128 GCA_013401335.1 Brachypteracias leptosomus
AAAAGAGCCCAAAAGTCATGTGTTTTTAAAAAGATTAAAGAAAATGCCAGAAGAAAATAATTAAGGGCACATCTTTTCCTAGTTCTGGTCTTGCCATTCTCAGTGTCAGGTAATGCAGGTGTATTTCCTAAAACAAAAGCACATCCTAAGATTTTCAAATGTACCCAGGGATCACCTTAGCTCTACAGAAACCAGCTGCATGGTTTCTACATTCAAACATATAAAACTGAAGGCTTTCAGTTTCACAAAATCTACTAGTCTTTTAAGAACCTCTGGGTCATAAAAATAGCTGCTTTCAGATTCGTTGTTAATACTGAGCCTAACAACCAGACTTTACACAGTTCAGTGAGCCTGTGAGCCTTTGCTGCCAGCACAGACATGCTCACCCTTTCTACTTTGACACAAAGGCAAGCTGTGCTGCAGGTCTGCTCTGGGAGGAGATGACAAACAGATGAGTTCCCACACTTGTATGCATTTGGGCTCTTTTGGGCAATTTTAGATGAATTCAGAGGTCACTGTAAAGTGAACCCTGACAGGACAGAATGCTTAAATTACAAGGAAAAAAGCAAACAAACTTGACCCTCACTCTCTGTGATGGCTCTGACAATCATGAAATGAAGAAAAATAAAGAGGAAATTACTGAAGGTTTGATAGAAAAAAGCATCTTGTTGTGCAATATAGTATTAGATCCTCCTGTGAAGCAGGGAGATTAAAATCCACTGTGTCTTTCAGTTTTCCTAATTCTCTTTCTCCCACTAAAAATTCATGGACTCGGAACAAGTGTGATGCACACTAAGCATTCCAATTGCTTTTGAAAGGAGTGTTTTGCTAGTGGAAAATGTGCTGTCTCTTTGATTGCAAATGTAGTTGATTGTGAGGAGAATGAAAGGATGACCTATGACATGACCTGCTAGTGCAATAAGGTCGGGTTTTTTTCCCCCCTCATCACACAAAAGATAAGAGGCTGACTGCTTACAAAGTGTTCTGGCAAATGGACAAATTAGGACTGCCTGGACTCCCACTCCGGTCAGGCAAGTTATTCTAAGTGAAGATAAGTGAAAGTTTGAAATGTTTTGAGGAGGAGGCAGACTGCGAGCTTTCATTCCTTCCCCAAATGGATGGATTGTGAAGGAAGAGAGCTGTGCAAGCACGGCTGGCCCAGAAGGTTCAGGTTTCAGACTTGAAGTTTCTGCAGCTGAGGGGTAGAGAGGAGGAAGACAAGATGACTACACGGGTGAGATGTTGGACGACACCAAGTCTCAGTTTGACTCCCAGCTTGACCATTTGTTTTCTGAGAGGCATCACACAACAACAGGCAGGCAGACAGACAAAATCCTGCTTTGGTATGCTGAGGCACAAGCCAGTTCCTGAGTAAAATTCATACAGGTACAGGACAGTAGCGTTATATTTGAATAACAACTGTCCACTAAGGACAACTCTGTAATCATTGACAATCAGCTTTATGGCTTTCAAACCCAAACTTGCATTGGCTGGTCTGGTCAGGGCATGGGCAAGTTTCTGTCTGTGTGTATAAATGTGCTCTTGATCTACTCTCAGACCAACATTTCAAGCTCTACAAGAGACAAGGAAAATATTTTCATGCCTTGGTGGTGTGTTATGAGATAAAATTATCTGTCAGTGAGAAGTGTTCAGATAGGATTGTGCTATCTATTTATACACCTATCTAGAAAACTGAGATGCTTTTTAGCAAAACTAGGGTCAGGTTTCATCTGAGCCCTCAGTGAGGTTATGGTTTGGATGAAAGTTCCCTGGTTCCAACAAATAAACAGCCTAAAGCTCAATCATTTTAGCACAGAATTGCTTTGAGATTTGGGGTTTGAACCCTAACCCCCAGTGCAGAATTCCTGAATATGAACTCATTCAAACCAAAGCCAAAACAAAGGCTTTCATGAAACCCAGGAAGCCTGAAATGCCAACTTTCTTACTAGAGCTACAAAGCAAGCTTCAGAAAACCACAAAGAAGACCAAACACCACCAAAAAATTAAAAAGATGGAAAATGTCGTTTTCTGGAAATGCTTATTTCTCCCTACAAAACTGGCAGGTTCTGTTATTTCTGTTTGATCTGCTTCAGAAATATATAATACCGTTAAAGTTCCACCCAATCATTTATCCGGTGCACACCTGGTACCAGCTGCAAATCAAGGAACTATCTCATTGAAAGCAGAATCTTAATCACCCACCATAGGGTGATAGGCCAGATATACATTTTCAACACATTAGTGAAAAGCTATCAAATGTGGTGCCATGTTAGTTCACTTTACAAACTTTTTTTTTTTCACAGAAATGGAATATTCTTGGGAAGTTCTGGAAAACTTGCAAAATGAGACATGTATCCCAGCATTGCCCTGATGAACCAGATTTGTACCATCTGACATAATGTCACTGTCAATTTGTTTGGGCTCTGGTCCAGAGGAATCTTCAAGCAAGTATTCAATTCGAAACATGGCAGCAATCTTGTCCAAGGATTCATATGTTTTAAATGAAGAACTTGCTTTAGTGCTTCACAGAGGCTGGAGCTACACTAAGAGATAAGCGAGAGGCAAACCTGAAGTTCACTCTTGCATAAACTACAAGCACAGACCTTTCGCTTTTAGTACATATTTTAGAACATATAAATGAACTTCTTAACCCTGTCAAAATAAAATATGTGACACAGAATAAACAACAAGAGTGATTCTGCCCCCCCCCCCCCCNTACAGTTCCCATTCTCTTTTGATGGAAACTGTGGGAAAATTCAGTCCTGTGTATCTGTCAAGCCAAGTCTTCATCTGTAACCAGAACAATGAAGATAGAGAATCTGGAGATCATTTCCCTCAACACTGTCTTGGACATGCTGATATTATCATGATGCTGTAGAGCATCCATACCTCCTATGTCATGATTATATTGCTAAAATATGTGGGCATATCTGCACAGTGATTCACCATTAAGTTAAAATGAATAAAGTCAAATAGAAACTTTTATTGCCCCTTGTTTTAGAACATAACAGAAAATACTTGACATCTGGTCTCTTTTAATGGCATCTGGAGTTGTGTCTAAGCAGATACTGCAAATTCAGTTTCTTCAATTGCATTTGGATTTCAGTACGAGTTATTTTAGCAGAGACCCAAACTCTTCATTTTAAAGCTAGTTAAACTTGCAAAGCAAGAAAAAAACCACTCTCTAAAGCTTCTTTGCTTGAAATCAGTGTCTGCACATTGTACACCCTTTGATCTCCAGACAACAAAGAAGACCCTCAACTCAGAGGCAGGATGAGAAGGAGAAGCTGAGGAAATAAAACACTCACTGAAAGGGGCCATCAGCTGTCATTCAAATCCAGAGTAGGACATGTCCTGCTATCTTTTTGGATTGCTTTTTGTTTTCTAGCTTGCTTTCATTTTTCTTTCATGGGGGAAGAAACTTAACAGCAGCTTCTGACAGTGTTTCAGATGAGCCATTCCACCATTCTACAGCCTCCACTCAGCATTATTTTATAACCTCCAGCAATCATTTGGAAAGCCTCCTGCTGCTGGTGTGGAACTGCTCCTGATGGACACAGAACTGCATGTATTAGAGTTCACTGGCAAAGAGATTGTACAGGTTCAACAGATATCATGGCTAATGCATGGATATGGGCTTGTACTCTCAAATACTTCTGCTGTTTTCAGTGTAACTAGTTACATGAATTATGTGAATAAAAATTCACAGAATCTGACTCATCAGGGGTTCTGGTAGTTAAATCCAGCTCTGCAGGGACTGAGTCATAGCTCAGCAATCAACAATTAGTTTGGATACAGTATCAAATTCATAAAGCTACTATGTTTTGATGTAGTTAACACCTATCAGCTGCAGTACCGCATCAATGTTCTCAAACTAATGGAGCTGGAAGCAGAAAGAATGAAACTCACTGACTCTTATTCTATATTATATCAGTTTACAAATGGGATAGACTTAAGACAGATATAGCCAGTAACCAACAGTTACTGCAGCTCTACTGCCAGGCAGTAACTTATTAAATTGCTATAACTCATCTGTTTGTCTGAACCCTAGCACATACAATTAATGAACACTTGTTAATTTATTTTTTTTTAACCATGCTGAGATTTCTATTAGAAGCATGCAATTTGGGTTTTTGAACATGGCTGCTGGGCTTTGGAAAAGAGGAAGAAGTTATTTAACTTATGCACAGAAAAAAAATCAGAGTTTAGGGTTTCTTCTTGTTTTCCTGATTACTATCAAATGGTTCCCACACTCACTTTCCAAGAGGCATTTCTCCTCAGCTCATTGCAAATATTGACACTATTTAGCAAGGAAAACAACAAGTTCCAGGAGCACCTTGACTCTGTGTTCTAGTTGCCCAAATATTGCTAACCTACCAAGTGCAAAATAAGGGTTTTAGAACATTTAACATGTGGTGACAGAACTGAATATTTGCAAATATATCGGTGCACTGCAAGAACATCAACAGCAATAGGATAAGCTGTATCTCTACTCATTGGGCCAAATTCTGCTGCCTGTTTTCAATGCAGTTACCCCAGTGAAATCAGCTGAGTGACTCCAGATTTATATTCATGTAATGGAAAGCAGAATCTGACACACCATATGGAATCCATTTGGAAAGAAGCCTAGTTGTGAGTTTTATCTACAGCTTATTGAATTGTTCATTTTTCTTATTTCTATTTTTCTTGGTTTCGTTGCAGGTTGATAAGCAATCTGAATGCCTGCTGAGGACTAAAGTTATTATTAAACATCTGAAAGCAAAGGTATCTAGAGAAATAGATAGGCTATCCAATTTCCAAAACACCATCCAAGTTTCTTTTTGTTTTTACCACACAGAACTCTCACCCAAATCATCACCAGCCCGAAGGGAAAGCGTGAGAGTATAAATAAGTTATAAAAGAGTATTTACCTCTTGAATAACCTATTCAGGACCTGCTGTATGTTTATGCAATCATGGCTGTTGCAGAATGGGAAGAATTTTACTCCTCAGGCTGAATATTTCACAACCCTCAAACAATGGGCTCAGCAGCTCCCGAGCGCTGCAGCCCCTGCTCCCAGGGGTTTCCACACATCTGGATTTCTTCCACAGCTACAGCACCATGTTCACCACAGACCCCACACCCATCACATGGGTTACAACAGCCACGACAGGCTGGCAAACCGATATCATGCCCATCTTACTAAGGATGCTCTCAATCATCCAAAGAGAAACTCTGTGACACTAAATGTCAGCCAGATTGCCATATCAGGAATGTCTTTACTGGGGTTCTATGCTTTGATAACTTTGGGAACAGAGAACAAAGCAAAGACCTATGAAATTCTAGACAAATCAGTGGGCATGAGATTCATGCTGCCTTTTCCAGTGGAAGGTCTTGGATGGAGCTCATAGCTACATTTGAGCCGTGACTGTATTTTTTTCCAGAGGCACAGAGAGTATGCATGTCTGAAAAGGATTTTGAACTCACACAGTTAAGATACAATCAAACATCTAATTAATTCCTTAAAAAAACAAACTGATGTAATATTTTAATTTGAAAGGTAGAATTAATCCTAAAACATAATGGCTTTTTGAGATATAATCTTCAGATTTTGGGGAGTTTTCTACATAATAAAGGAACAGATAAAGTCAGTAATGCAAACTATTGGCACATAACTAAATGTTCAATAATATTATATTTGGAGAGTGCTGTCTTAGGGTTTGATACACCTATTATCATTCAATGAAAACAAAACAATCTTCCTTACACAAGTAGACAAGAAATGTGATAAATAGCAATTACAACAGTTGAACATTTTTAACAGTGAAACCTCCAAGATTAAAAAGAGAAAATGCAAGTGAACTCTCTCCAGCACAACTCTAGATTTTTATGAAATTATGAAACTTTCCAGAAATTACTTGGAGATGGACAAAGTCAGTCCTATGCCAATATTTAAACAATAAGAATGAGACATGGTAGAAATAGGTCTGAATAACTGGCATTGTACTTTACATATAAAGAAGCAAAGAAAAATTATTTAATTAGTGTCAACTAGTTAGCAGAAAAGCCCAAGTCTAATATCCCCTTCTAAATATAGAGGCAAGAAACAACAAGTGAGGCTGATAAAAGCAGTATTAGTGTAATGTAGTAGATTTACGAAAGCCAGTTTATGTTAATACCCAATGACATTTTGGATAGGAAATGTCTTCTAAATTTATACAGCCCTATGGAGTAGCCTGAAGCTGGACAACTGAATAGGTCTACAAAGAGAAATGAGAAAAGGAAAATTGATTCTCAGTTCTACAGAGCTGAAATAAACTTTAACTGTCATATCCCTGACTACTTACTTGATGAGAAAGTTGAAGATGACACAGAAAGCAAATACTTAGGGAGCAAGGTCACAGATACAGTCACCTGGACCATTGTGTGAAAAAGGCATGGCTATAAATCTGAGTTCCAGTATGGCCAAGTGCAGGACACCCAACTATGCAAAGTGAAGACTGCCAAGACTGCAGACCACATCTGCCAAGTTGTAGCTCTGGAAATATTTGGGACCTGGAAGTGTCCCTAATGCTGTGCTACAGCTGAAAGAGTTAATTTATCTGAAGGTTAGATGAAGAAATATGCTATTAAACAAGACAAGGAAAGTCACCATATATTTACTTTTGGAACTTGTGTCCAACTCGATACTTTGAACTGAGTACTGAGGAACCATGAAGAGTTCAGAAAAAAAACAGAAAAATGAAAGAAAAGAATTGAAATTTTTGCCTTATATTGAAACACTCAGGAACTCCATAGATTCCTGTGTCAAGGAGAATATAAAAGGGTGGCTTGCTTGGCAACACAAATGTAATTCTTCAGAGCTGCGAAAGACCAAATTATAAGAAGCTTAACTGTCTGAGCACTGGAGCTAGACAAATTCTGTGCAGTGACTGATTAGCCACTGGGACTACTTAATAAGGTTATGGTGAATTCCCATCATAGGCCATTTTAAATCAGGACTAGAATGTTTTCTAAATCAGATGCTTTTTTGGAACAAGAAATAGATTACAAAAGTCCAATGTCTAAGTTATGCTGGAGGTCAGAATAAATTATTAAAGTCCCTTCATCTGGTTTTGCAGTCTCCAAGTAAAAGTGGAATAAGCTTCCAAATGGGAGGAGCTGGCCTCCTAACATGTTTATCTATCATTTATTTGAAAAGTGTTTGGTTCTGATCGACCAACGTTAGTCTGCAGCATACTTTTTTAATTATTATTTTTGTTTTAAATTACTACTAGGTTTTAACAACCAATCTTTATTAGTTTTGATTATCTTCAGCAGGAGTACTTCACTTGTTAGGAAGAAGCTGCACTCTGAGCAGCTGGTAAATTAGACAAATTCCTTTATAAAAGAAGTTTAGGAGTGAGAGGAAGAGACTTTGTGCAAGATTAGATTAACATAACTATTTACTTCCAAAAGGAAAGACCTAAAGGACAATGCCATAACATGTGTATCAAGTCACTTGTCTCAGATCCAGAACTAATTACTATTACAAATATTGACTCTACACATCCTGCCAGCAATCCAACAAGATGTCTCTTACTAAATTTTCTGTTGAATCAGCCCCAGCCTCAGATCTATATGAGGCTGTTCTACTGATGTTTATACAGACCTCAGGCTGGAGCAAGTGATTAGCTCTGGCTGCTTTCACTGTTTTAGCCACACAGGGTATCTATAAGCTGGACCCTATGACTACATTAACTGAGTTTATTGTTTGTCTCATTGGTGAATTTGCTGCATGTGAAGATGTACAGAAACCTTTTTTTTTTTTTTTCCCCAGCTCTCAGATTTTTCAAATTTATCTTTTCTTAGCACAAATAAAGGGGGGAAATAGTGAATAATAGAGTGATATTTTTCCTTCTAGCAAGTTCTTTTCAACAGTGCAAGTCCTTCCTTGCAAGTTTAGTAAAGCAAAATGAAGCTATGTTATAATATAATTCTGTCAGGTGATGAAACTCTTCTTCCTCACCCTTTATGACCTAGGTTCCTCTGAAGAAATCAAAAAATTTGTTTCTTTTGGAGAGAAATTGTGGAATGTATTCTCATTTAGTACCGGTGTCAGGACACCCTTTGGACTCTGTTAGTATCTTACCTTTCTCCATCTTCCTGACAGCTCTGCATGAAAACAAAATTACATAACAGAAATACACAGACCAAAAATGCAGCCTAAGGAATACAAACTCTAGATCAGCTTTGGAAACATCTCAGCCACAAAAACAAACAAACAAAACCACCAGAGAAAATATCCACAAAAGTCAAAACACTTCATCAGGATATTTCTAATATCACATGCTTTAGTTTTTCTTCTTAATCTTTTTTTTTTTCCTTTCAATTAAACTGACCTAAGTCTTTTAAGTAAAAAAAAAGAGTTAAGTAACATCTCAAACAGAGCTTCTATATATCAAAATTGTTGGATCTCTTAAAATTTTTTCCATTCCTTTTTCCTCTTTCCTTTTTTCCACAATGTAGCTATGGAATAGAAAAATCCATTATTCATATACAAGATTAGAATTCCTCCACTAAACCAGTGATATTATTTTTCCTATAATACTTTAAATACCAATTTGAATTCCACACAATTGGATAGGGAAGGTTCATGCCTTCAGTTAAGCGCACATTCCTAAAACTGTCAGTGGTAATTGCAGTGAAATGTAGGATGTACTATATGGTGAAAAGACATCAGATGCAATTCCTTCTGAAAGACTGAATTCACCAGTTTAATGTTGAGTAAACAATTTGTCAGTTTCTAACCCTTGTGTATTTGCCCTGGAACATATTAGCTACCATAAAAAATGCTGAGGGTTAAAAAAATGGCACTTCAGCATCTGAAGCACTGCTTTTCCTTACTCAACAAAGAATGCATATTAGACTATGTAGAAGTGTCTGCTTTCAAAGGCATGAATCCCATGCTATGCCAACTCAGAAGTGCTGAGAAATGTCAGCCTTCTCTGGAAGTTAATTGTGCAACTATACTTTAGACACAAATACTTAATGTTGCTTAAGCTCAACTTGTGGAAAGTAAATGCAAACTCTCATTTTGACTTCATTTATTTATTTTTCTTCTTTTTTTTGTTGGAAGAATTCTCTTTTCTTTCAATAAATTGTACAGGATCATATTAATTAACCACTATTTTCAATAAGAGAATTCTTAATCATCAATCAATTGGAATACTGATTATTTTAGCAATAGGAACTCATTAAATGGGCTCACATGGTGAAGTGCTGGGGCCTGAGCTGTGGGCTCTGAGCTGGAGTTGACCTCTGGATGAGTCACAACCTAATAGTATGTTTTGTTCCCCAAGTGGTTTCAGGCCCCAGAGGAAGAACTTGGCCCACCTGTGTGAGGCCCTGCCTTCCCCCAGGTGCTCTTGGTTGGAGTGGTGGGCGAGGCTAGAGATATATTAAGCAGGAACCAAATCAGTTTAAAGAAAGTTCTTGTTGAAGGCAGCTTGCTGAGTTCTGTCTTGGTAGTATGTTTCCTCTTGGCTCTTGTGGCTGATTTGAGATGGAGAAAAGCAAAGATGTAAAAGATGAAGTTATGCTGAGGGGATATTGTTGAGTTTGGCGTTGGCCTGTGGAAGAGAGCTAGCAGCACACATGGGCATGTATATTTTGGGCTGACTTCATATTTTGTGGAGAAAGTGGTTTGACTTTCTTGGAAATCTGTTGCTAACCAGATTTTTAAAATCTCATTTAAACAAAAATAATAATGCCTGTGCAAGGTGCTTGTTTATTAGTTTTATTGAAGGACCCTACAGTAGGACAAGTCTAGTGCTATCTTTCCAGTGGGAAAATAAGATGGGAAGGGAATAAGAAACTTTGTCTTAGATACCAAACCTGTTGATGAACTTGCTGGATGTTTGTGTGACACTTGCTTTGGATGTGAAGTCAGCAGAGAAGAACCATAAGGGCCTGCAGTATAGTCAGACACGCTGTTGGGAAGATAGTGTGCTGTATCCCTTTGAGGATGTTAGAAATTACTCTTTTCCAAACAGTCATGTGTGTCTATGGGAAGCAGAACACCATTCTGCGTTATGTCTAAGACCCAGGAATAACACTGAGTGGTATGCCAGTAAAAGGTAATTAATTTTCTTTGTATTGGCAATATAGAATTTGAACATGACTAGTCTTTTCATCAACTTAGTGGTGGAGCAGACAGTAGGCAATTTATCATGTAGACCATCTTACATTTGACACATGAAATCCATGTTGTCCAATTCAGCACTTTATTTTGGTAAGTGGTTATGCGTTCAGCTTTTAGCTCTTTACGTCTTGGACGATATAGAGTACAGTAATTCAGGAAGTAATATTTTAAATCAACCAGTACAAGAAATGAGGCCACTTTCCCATATGCTATTGCAACCATCCAAAGTTATACTTTTCATGGCCTAAAAGAAAGGGGAAGGGATAGAAAAATGCTTGGAGGGAACCGCCAGCAAATGCCAAACATTTTGTATTTAATTTTTCAGTCTTTTTTAATGTTCAACTGTCCCAAGGTCTGAAGCATTTCATTTAATAAGATGTTATTAATTTTGGAAACAATACCAGATACAATCTTCTTGCCAAGTAGACAGGCCTGGTTTGATATCTTAGTAATGAATAGCACCTTCAGCCTTGACTATTGCTAACTCTTGTAACACTAAGTTGGCATCATTATAATGATCATAGGCCTTTTCTTTCCAGACCAAAAGAATGAAAGATTTTATCAAGGCATAAAGTATATCCCAGCAGTATGGACAATTTCTTTATTGCTGAAAGTGTAGCTTTAAAAATCTATAGATCCCACTTATGAACAAAAAATTCCTTATACAGCTGTATTGTGTTGTTTCCACATTTGTTTAAACACAGGAGTCTGGCTAAGGAATATACAAGTGATTCATAAAAACATGCCTATGTTACACATGTGTGAACCACATGGAGAGTAGCATGGGATTTCAAACTCAGGGCATGGGTTTCCCTTTTTATAACTATCCTAAGTAAGAATATTCTAAGTAGGGACATTTTTTTCAATAACATTTTTGAAACCTTAACCTCAGAGGGTATCAAAATGCCTCTCATGAGATATGGGGCCACACATATTGTGGACATCTGTCTGGAAAAGTTAACACCCACTTGAGAAAGCAAAAGGGATGAAGTCTCTACAGCTAATTTCTTACAGTAAGTAAGAACCATACCTGGAAGACTAAGTAGAGGTATCCTCCATTTACCTATATATCTATTAATTGCACTTTAAATTCCTGATCAAAATATAAAAGTTAGCTGATTCTGTTGACAACATATTAAATAAAGTCAATCAGCTGATAGAAGTCATTCCTATAGTCACTGATAGCAATGAGAATCCCCATTTTCATGTATGGAAATATTGGGTTTGAGCCTCAGTTCAGTGAAATCTGTGCAGGACTTTCCACTATCTTTGGAAAGCTTTGGTCAACTTCTCTAAGCATATTCTGGCACTGATGTTACAGGTTTTAAAAATACAACCTTTCAGACTAGTGGCAACTACTTATATCAAAAAAGGTGCTTATTATTGCCCAAAGAGGTAGCATACAGCTGCTGACTAACAATTTTACTCATGTAAGCTAGGATATAAGATCACTCAGTATATCAGCCACACCAGCATGTAAGGACATTAGCTCCAATGCAACTATGCTCAGCTGATAGAGGTCAAATGAAACTCTATCCTGCTTCACATGCAGTTGAAGCTTTCCTCAAGCCACTTGACTTTCAGCTTAACATAACTGTATATCATCCCAATTTCTTCATCTATGTGTGAACTAAATTACTCTGGGTAGTGCTGTATCTGCTTTTGTGTATTGCACAGTGGAGTAACAGGAATCTGAATATTAGCTGCGGCTCAGATAGGAGTTCCACATTTGCTCTTAGGACCTGGCAAGGAGATTTTTTCACAAGCAGGCATCCAGTGAACACTAGAAGGCTGTTCCTTGTGGTGCAAAATTTTTCCAGTGTTTTGTAACAGAGCATTACATCCAAGAGCAAAGAATTATTTTAATGACTATCCAGTCTATCTTATAAAACATTTCTTTTTCTTCTGATTTTTCTCTTGTGAAACTGCTCTACTGTAGTACAATATAAGAAAGCTTATTTTGCAGTAGGTGCAAACTTAAATTAACAATAAATGTCTCAATTATTTTGAAGGAGACAAAAGCAAGCCTTCACAGGTTCAGATGCTGTGTTAATGAGCACAGCAAAGAGCCTGTAGTGAAAAGAAGCTGGAGGATGGGAAAGAAGGCAGCAAAGATAGAAGGATGGGAAAGAGAAAGGACAGGTTTTGATAGACAAGGAAAGATAAAAGGTCCACTGTTTTCAGATAGCAAAAATGAAATTAGTGTCCTTCCCAGTGATGTCAATATTTTTGTTATAAATGAAGAAAATGAGATCAAACTTTTTAAAGGTATCAGCAATATATATATCAGCCCTGAGTCCATCTTTACATATTGTTGATGGAAGGGCAGGTAGAGGAACATTGATGGACATCATATGGGAGTCATCACATAGAAATTATTTTAAGTTCTCATTTTTAATATTTCCTTAAAGGGAACATACAGCATGGTGCGAATAGAGTAAAACAATGTTCTAGGAGTCAGAACAGTGGCAAATGGTAATCCTGGAGGTTTCTGCTGTGGCTCCTGTTTTGAGAGTGAGAACTGTGATAATTATTGACAAAAACTGAGATTTACCTGGACCAATAGGTGCAGCTGTGGAAAATGATGATCCTAGGAGGAAGTCTTAAATCACCTGACACTCTGAGGCCAGGATAGCTCAAGTGGTGGCTGATCCCATATGTCAGAGCTGAGCTGCCCTGCATCAGCAACCAGGAGATTGAGTGTGCTCCAGTGGAGACATGGAGAGTGCAAGCCACATATGTAACTGTTATCATGGAAAGTCCCATTGGCTCCACTGTCAGATTCTCTGAAGCCATGGAAAATGCCACAAAAGATAAGCCATACATCTCTTTGTTCATGCCACTTGTTTAAATCATTGCCTACAAGGTCTTTATCAGAGCTATTCATACAAAAGGCATCAGTCTGCTTCTGATAAGTATTGCTGATATCATTACTGCTGAAGGGTTGCTAGGGGCATTTATTTCTGAACAATGAACAATGGGCCATCAGAAGCAGGTAATCAGTGATTTATTCACTTATCTATTAAGATATGTAGCTAAATTTTGGGGTTCTGCTGACTGTTTGTATTTGAATCAGAACTCCATCTGGTCATAAGAACAGAATAGCTTGGAGTGGTGGAATACTCTGGATCCCACTGCCTTGAACATAGGAGATCTTAGGACCCAGCAGAGCTTAGCAAGTTGGGAAAACTGTGTTGTACTCTCTCGGGCTTGGTACCACTTGCAGTGGAGGGCCAAGGAGTAGAGGGAATCCTGGGATCATTATGCATTTTAACAGTCTTACATTTTTATAGCACAAAATGCTGAATCAGAGCAATGTCCGTGCATACCTGACAGCAGAAGTACTTTTTTGAATGTTAGCAGAGTAAACAGAAAGAATTTCCTTGGCCTCAGAGGGAGAGGAGAAGGGGAAGTGGTTCAGGTCCTGTGTTTGTCAAAGGAGAATTAAGGAGAAAGCATCTCTGCCAGGCTGTTAGTGATGGGCAAGTATGACATTATCTCAAATACACCAAAGTCACAGGCATACTGTGAGATTCATAAAAGTCAGATTATCTGCTATCCATCTAAATGTTTTTGAAAACCGTAGCTGCAATGTCATCAGAAATATTTTTTGCCTGTTCTTTACTAGCTGGTATAATGCTGTGGAAAATAAAATTGTACTGGAAATCCCCACTGAGCCAAATCTAATTTTTAATATGATGTGCCACTTGGTTTCCTAGAGTTGCATTAGAAACATCTGGCAGAAAAGGTTACTTCTTGAGCTGTACTTTTCCTCCTCAACCCCCTTCATTAATCTTCAGAGGCATTAGCAATAGTTCATTTAATGTATTTCAAAAATAAAAGCTGAAGAATGATTGGTGGGAGATTTTGTTGATAATTACACAGTGTTAATAATAGCCTTGTAGCTAAAGCTGTTGTAATAAACCTGGTTTTTAACTCTTCTTAATTATCTAGGGTTCACTAAGCATGTCACTTGGCACAACTCCTTGCAAAGCAGGATTTTCGTGAAAAGTTTGCTTATGAAAGAGGTAGGAAAAAAAGGAGGGGGAAGACCCAAAGCTGGTAAGCATAATTGCCCATTGACACTTAGGCCCTAATCTTAGGATGAACAGCTGAGGTATTGCTAGGTGAAGCTGTCCAGTTTAGAGCCAGGAGTCCCTGCCTGGCCTAATGGTAAGACACAATCCTTTCCTACAGTGCATGGCTCGGTGCTGAGGAGCCATAAGGGACAAGGGCAACTTGGAACTACAGCATTTTTCAAAGGTCTTGAGGGAGCCCAAGATGAATTCCTTGTAGCCGGACCAAACTTTAATGCCAGACAATATAAAAATGCCCAATCCATCCTGAGTGCACTGTAAACATTTTTGTTTAATTTACTGAGTTTTGAACCTGATCCACTATATATGATGAAAATTAACCTGCTAGTACCTGAAATAGCCATGTTTTAAAAAAACCCACAGTTTACATGTCTGTCGTTTGGCACTGCTTTGCTTACTAGCTAAGAAACACTCACTGTATGAACAGGTATAAGAGCAAATAATACCTTTAAACTTTGTTATCAAGAGATCATCTAGCACTGCCTGTACTCAGAGATATTTAATTAAAAATAAATGTGTCAATGTTTAACACAGCCCTCCAATCCCTTTATCCACAGAGCTAGCTGCATGGGACATAAGATTCTTTTAAATATATCCTCCCTCTGAAAGGTTTTAATTTTTTTTTCTGATGTTAACTTTGTCTTTGACTACAATTGTGTGATACAACAGAGGTTTGCACATGTCATCAGTCTGTCTGAATAGTAAAAAATCTTTGGGAACAACAGCAAAAAACCCCAGGAATGTTGTAAGAACGTTTCTGAATTTCACTCATAAATTTTACATAGGCCATTTTCCAATTTAAACAATTTCAACCACTCTACCCAGGTGAATTCAGAATGTGAAATTTTACTGTTGTAATTTTTTTTTTTAAATAATGAGTTCATTGAGTTTACTATTTAATTAACGTTTATATGCATTAAAAAGTCCTTGTGACAAGAAAATGAATCGAAATTAAGGAGTTTCTACTCAGAATTAAAGATGTGCACCTGATTTTTTGCTTTTTAAACATATAAGCAGTTTAAAGTAATATGGATTTTGCAGTGGAACTACAGCTATTTCTAATTATTACTGTGTCTGACAGGATGCATATGTTTATGGAATAATCTATGCATAACATGAAAAAGCTCTTTTTACTGTTTTTGAAACAGTGTTTACATCAAAGTAAAACATATGTGTGATAAAAGAACAAAGCAGAAATCCCCAGTTGCTAGTCCTTTTTGAGAACTATATATAGGATATTTACAACATTTTTTTGTGTGGTAGAACTCTGTGTGTCAGGATGATTAATTAACAGACATGAAAAGTTAAAGGACCATGAAGGGCTGAGGAAGATATAGCATCTCCTAACTATCAGGATAGGTAGAAAGGAACACTAGGATTTGTCAGGGGCTTGCTGCAAGGTTTTAATATTACTCAAAAGGCACCTGGGCCCAAAGCATCAAGTGGAAGCAATTTTACAAATCAAAGGAGATAAACTATGTCAAAAAATTATGAGTAACTAGTTTACTCAAAGGACTTGTAATAGAATCTGGAGCTTTCATCCTAGCCCAATTAACAGCGACTAAGACTAAGTCTCATCAGGAATAAATTGGGCAGATATTCCCATCAGAAAACCACCATCACAGCTGACACCAATTGACTTTCTTATTGGTCATGTCAACAAAGAGCCAATGATTACATGGCTATGAGATATTGTCCTTCCAGAAAGATTTTAGGATGGCTGAAGAATGATGTCTCGACTGTGGCTAAACTGGGAACAGACATTGCTTAGGCTCCTGTTTGAAGAGCTATAATTGGCCTGATGCTTTTATTAGACACAGATATTGTAAATCAGGACTGCTGATTTACAGCAGTTTCAATGATATCACTGGAAATGGTTCAACATAAAATTTGTGGATGGAAGGACTGGGTTGAGTCACCCAGAGGGGGCTTTTCACCATTTTTCTCACCCAATAAGTTGCAAGTAGTGGCACCTGAGGAAGAAGAGGGTCCCCTGCTGTGCATTCCCCCTATTAAGAGCTCAGCTGGTATAGCTGTTGAGCAACAAAAGAGTCTGACCAAAACATTTTGTTGGCAAATGGGAAACATTTTGCTAATGAGCTTTCCAGTTACTCGATGGGGTAAAACGCACACTGATGAGTATGCCCTCCCCCCCCTTGCTCTCTAATGGCTGTTTTTTAGACATTTAGATATAAAAATGTGTATTTTGAATTATTCTGATTTTCTTTCATGTTTTCCATACCTTCCATTAATTCTATAATTAGAATAATATTTAGTTAGCTAAAATGACATGGTTTAAGTGTGACTACCATGTCTGGAGATAATGTGAGCAAAATATACCTATAAAATTTATAGGTACAGAAACATAAATAATTCTTTAATGAGTCCTTTCAATCTTAACATAATCAGTGGGAAACTAAGCCCCTCCCAACCATGGAAATATAAACTCACAGCAGGATTGGCAAAGAGCTGTTTACTTAGCCAGGGAAGTTTGTCTGTAGTGAGTAGACATCAGAATTGTTTATTATTGGAACCCAGAAGCACATTAATTATGTGATTTGAGTGACTGGGTAGTATCAGCCCCGCAGGTTTTGCACGTCAAATGCCCTCATCTCACACGACGTAAACAGACCCCTGAAGCGCGTGTCTGTGCATGAGAGGTTAAAGGAGGACTCTCCTCCATCCCCGCCCAGGGTCTTCCAGGGTGGCTGTGCTGCAAATTTATGTTTTGGGGAGATCAGAGCACTTTGATATACTGCATGGGGCAGCAGCCTAGCTTCAGTTTCACTTACATGTTGTGATTTCCTATGAAAGATCATCTGTCATTGGGAGTTCTTGTAACACATTTGCAAATAAGGTCAAACAATTTGTTCAGAGGTGAACACGGTAAGTATAAACACATTATAAATATTTGAGTATGAGTTTAATGGTGTTTGAGAGGCTCGTACAAAAAAACCTCACAAATAAAATCACTATATTTAAAAACAAATTAGAAACTTGCACATTATTTTAGCCTTTGGTGGGCATTCATCATCATTACAGGTACTTCTGTTTATTTGGGTTTGTGTTGGGGAAAAGGGAATGTTTAGAAAGGCCTGGTGAGAGTGGGCAGTGTGGTTCAGTGGTGCTGGCTGCGCTCTTCCAGCCAGGTCCTGGGGCTCCAGCAGGCCCATGCAATTAGCTGTTGCCACCACAGGCCCATGATTCCTTCTGCGTGGGGGTCTGACCATGCCCTCCCACACGCAAACCCATTAGGCATGCCCAACAGATATTTTTGGAGAGCAATTATGGTGTATGGGAGCATCAGCTTTGGTTTAGTGACACCTTTGGAACCTACAACTACTTAAAGGAGATTGTAGCGAGGCTGGTGTTGATCTCTTCTCCCAAGTAACTAATGACTGGACAAGAGCTAATGGCCTCAAGTTGTGTCAAGGGAGGTTTAGATTGAATGTTAGGAAGAAGTTTTTTACTGAAAGAGTGGTTAGGCACTGGAACAGGCTGTCCAGGGAGATGGTGGAGTTGTTCATCCTGGAGGTGTTCAAGAAACGAGTAGATGTGGTGCTTCAGAACATGGTCTAGGGACCAGGGAGATGTTGAACAAAGGTTGGACTTGAGGATCCTAGAGAACTCTTCTAACCTAAATGATTCTATGAAAGAGCCCAGTGATGTGCAGTGAAGGGACTGGTGGGCTTGCGGTGCTCCTTGGCTCTCTGGGTGGGGAATGAACAGTGCTTCTGTATGAAAAGCAACATGTGATCATCTGTGCTGCATTTTGTTGAGACACTTCATGATCTGGGAAGATAAAGTGAAGCTGACCCCTCCAAAACTACCTTGGTACCACTATTCTTAGGACTGGAGAAACCCCTGATTTACCTCAGATGTATCAATGAAAGTACTAATGGGAATTTTTTGTAAATCCTGCTCTCATGTGCCATCACTGGTCCTGCCACAACCTCTGTAGAGAAGGTCCCTTATAGACACACTTACGGCCATATTCCATCACATTCCTGCTGAGGAAATTTCTTTCACAAGGGCTTTCAGGTCCCTTACATATTACTGCATTTTGATATGGTTTTGGAGAGAAGAATTAAGGTATTTCCAGATGTATCCCAAATTTACATCCCTGAGTAGTCGCCAAACAAAACTAGGTTTGAAGAGTATTAAACCTTTTGATTTCCAATTCCAAAATGGTAACATGGCTTTGAAGCAAGTCTGAGAGTCCTGATTTTCAGGTCTACAATATTCATCCTCATCATTCATCCCCTGTTGTTCATACAGGGCACAACTCTGCAAACGTTTCTGCACGTAAAGTGATGAAAATCATACCTAATTGTAGACATTTTCGAGCTTATGTCTCCAGCTACTAAACTCTTTGAAACCGAGAACTGTGTGTATGTGGAACAGTATCTAAAGCATCTGGCACATTTGGGGGGGCACTATAATAAAATATTAATTGTGTATAAACATGCAAATTGCATTACACAAAAAATGTAAAAAACTGTGGATTAAAGTATAAGCATATAGGTGGATCTCCTAGCATCAAAAGTGACCTCTCTCTCCAGTGAAATACTGTAAATGGTATAGGTAAAGAATTCCAGTTCATTAATCTTACTTTTGATCTTCTTGAGCGAAATTCACCTCAGGGTTTCACTTGGTCTCTCCTGAAGTCATACTATAAATCACATGATGTATAGCACACAAAGATAATTATTTTGCTAGGGTTTAGGCTAAGTCTTCCACTGCCACATTGCCATTTTAAAGATTTTTTTTTCTTCTTCTGTGACATTATAAATTGCAGGGCTCAGATACGCTTTGTATCTGTTGCAGGGTACTGTTAAAAAAAAATGGATTTGAGATGCCAAAATAGCAGGGAGAGCTGGCAGCTGCTTTGGGAGCTCTGCATTAGTGATCCTGAGTGTGGACAGCCCAATTCCTTTGTGGCTGAGTCTGGTGGAGCAAGCACCACACAGCCTTTCACAGTTCCTTTGGGACAGGCAAGCTATTGCATAGGGACTGACCTTCCTGTCAGCCCATGAGAAACTGGTGGATCACTGGACTTAAACTGTTTCTTCTCAGCCAAGATCACACCCTTCTGGAGATTGCTTTGTCCCAGCACAGAAGTGTGAGCTGCTGCAGTAATTCTCCCATGAATGAGAGCCTTTCTTTTGAGTCATATACTTTTGTTTCCAGTCTACAGTGTCTTGGCTTACTACTGTGCTGGGGATTATCCCTGCAAAAAAGCCAGAGCCTGGAAAATGGGCCATTTTCAGCAGCTATGAAACTAGTTTTTTAAAAGTGTTTCCCTGTTTAAATCTATATATAAATGTAAAAAATTGGTTTCACTACAGTGAAACTAAGTAAATTATTGTAATAATAAAAATAATACAATAACATATTTTAATGCTATAACATAATAGGAAAATGTAGTACCAATAATATTATCATTAATATTATCATTAGTAGTAGCGGCATAATACTCTTACAGTTAAAGCTTCATTTTTCTGCGTGCCAGTCAAATATAATGAATTAGACTGTCTTTTTTCCAAGCAGTAAAAGCCCCAACCTTACAGGAAACTCCCAAATGAGCCCAGAGGGATTCTCGGCAGCTCAGGGGAATGACCCAGCAATCACTGCAGCAGGACTAGGATCCAGGTAGGGGCCATGGGAGAAATGCTGAGGAAGAAAAGGTGGGAACCATTAAACATGTACGAGGAGACATTTATATCAACAGTCTGGATTCAGTTTCCCCCTCTCCTACCCTCAAAATCCTGCCAAAACCACCGCAGGCAGAAGCAGCAGCAGTGTCATGTGGGTACAATTTATGGCAGAGTTTGGCACAGACAGTGTGTTTCTCCATTCCACTGGGCTGGGGTTCCTAAAAAGTCTGATCAACTAATTCGTAAATGCCTTATGTAGTTATATTGTCCTGTATTA
The DNA here is from genome assembly GCA_013401335.1 of Brachypteracias leptosomus. Taxonomy (NCBI): domain Eukaryota; kingdom Metazoa; phylum Chordata; class Aves; order Coraciiformes; family Brachypteraciidae; genus Brachypteracias; species Brachypteracias leptosomus. The sequence continues at coordinate 44,354 of VYZX01004157.1, forward strand.
ATGTAAGTGAGATAATATATTGTTATTACTTCATAAGATCTAATACAAAGCTAATGAAAAAAAAATCCTTGGCACTGCAGAAGCTGTGAAACTATACACACCTAAGAGAAAATACTGTAACACAGAGCAGCACTGAACTCTAATGTTTTTTAAAAGTTCCTCCAGTCCTGAAGGGTCTCTGCAATTTCTTTCACACAGGAGCACTCCAAAACATTGCATGTCATGTATCAGAGACGAGGCTGAAGTCGTGTCCTTTGCTCATCCTTTTTAATGTCTTACTTTTGAGTCTCCTGTGATTGTACATTTTTCATCAGGTCCCCTAAAAGAGGATTGTCAATGGCAAAACCAGGTCTACCTCTGACTATATCAAATGTTCTATTTCAGCCTTTCTTCATCAGAAATTCTCCAAGTTTTAATGTAAAGTTTTAAATACCATGGCCTAACTTACAGATATTAGCCCTCCCTTCTTCCCAAATGCCTTCTAGTAGCATCCTGAAGAACATGTCAGGAGCTCTGTTAATACTCACTATTGGCCATAGAAATCCTCAAAAAGCCCCATTCTACAAGAGTATGAAGGTTATGCAGACAGTGTGGGGCAACAGTTGAAGTGTGCCAGCAGAGAGAGCAGAGTTCATGCCCACAAAGAATTTGTTTTTCTTCCTTTCCCAGATTTGTTTTGAAGATATGGATAGCTGGAGGGGTAGCCCAGAAAACATGAGTCAGTAGGATATGCAATTTTAAAAAGGGAAAGAAGCAAAATCTTCATGGAAAAGCCAAATGGAAACGAGGGAAGACAAATGGAGAAAAACCAGAGCAGGGAGAGGGAGGATGCAGGAAAGCCATTAAGAAAGTCTGAGGTTGGAAATAATATGGAAGCAGGAATAATGGCCACCCTGTAGTAGGTACAAGACAGTCAAACTAAACTGCTGGAGATATTACTGCCTGAACTGTTTCCCTGGAAATGAGAGTCATCTTAAACAATCAGGCCTGAAAAATGGCAGCAGGTCAGCAGCTGCGTCACAAACTGGTCTCTCTTGCTTCAAGATAGCAAAGGTGAATATGCCACAAAGGTGAACATAACACAAAAGTGGACATGACACAAAGGAGAGAGATATCTTCATCCATCCAAGTCCAATCTGATACTGTAACTCTTCCCCAAATCTAATCTAATGGCTGCACTGAGGGAGGATAAAAAATATTCTGCCCTTTTCAGGATGAAAATGAACTTAGCAGATTTAACTATCTCATGTGAAAAGAAACCCTGCTTGCCAGAGTCACATTATTTAAAGCTTTTGATTGACCTGAGAGACTTTCTAAACTTTCTTTCCTTTGCCTCCCACTCCCCACGCTATAAGAGTCTATTTTATTTTTAGATATATCATGACAATAAATTTAAAACTCCTGGATCTCTCAGCTCACTCTTCCTAGTTGGTGCCTCGTTTGAGTAATGGGTCATGAAGTTGACATTCCTTCATTGATGTATTGCTTGCTAGAGTGGCACTGACCAGGAAAGGCAGGTCAAAATTTAATTTAATCTTTTACAGCTAGAGATGAGAACACTATGAAAAATGCAAAAGAGGATATCCATGTGATACTCTCACTGGGGAGAGTATCCATGGGGGGAGAGAGAGAAAGACAACATCAGGAGCCATGGAGAGCTATATCTCAGGAAACATAGCTTATTTTGGGGACGAGCCAAAGACAAAATAAAAAGTGAGACGTAAATGATGGAGAGGTTCTGGGGAATTTTTCACTAGCTGATTACCTTCTGTTTAAAGGTTTGGCTCCAACTTCTTTTTAGGTGGCTTCATCCAGAATAACCTTCACAGCAGAGGAAAACTGTTACTTCTGGGAAGTTAAAGCTGAGTACATTAAACTTGGTTTTCTGTCTGTGATTTTGATTAATAGTGTTTCCTAAAATATGTGTTGTTTCTGTTAGGCCATTACTCCTGATGGCACAGTCCTGAAGTTTCTTAGAATGCTGCAATTTATTACACTGTTTCTTAAAGTTTAGTGTGTCCTGAAGTCCACACAAACAAGAACATTAAAAAAAAAAAAGTGAATTATTTAGCAAGCCACTACCACTCTGCGTAGGATTATGAGGCTATGTTAACCATTTAAACAGCCAAATTCAGGGTGACATGATTTGTTTTTATCGGTTTCCACTCAGCTTGACAGATTAAAGTTTATCTGATGAAATTCTCTTTGTTATACAATTTGAGTAGAAATTCTCCAACACCAAACAACAGAAAGTGCTCCTTTTCAGTGTTCTGAATCCCTTTTGCCATCATTGCATTGCCATTTTATTATCCCTCAGTCTGCATATGAGATACATCCTTGGGTTTTACTTCCTAGCTTTTTCAGTCTTTTTGTCTCTTCTTCACTGAAACACAAAGTTTTGTAAAACCATCATCAGGAAACCTATACACCAACACTTGTCTTGAATGAGCAGAGACACATGTGCTTGTACTTGCTAAGGATACGGCAATAGTTTCATCAATCTGATTCCAGAAATGAGATTAATAGTTCTACAACTGTCATAGATGAAGGGCCATATTTCTGCTCAATCCATAACAGTACTTTTTGATGTTGTTTCAGCCCCACATATTGTTTATGCTAATCCACCTCTTCATGCAGCAAACCAAATGTCTTTATTTCATCTTTGCTGGAGTCACCCCATAGAATTTTAAAGTTGTGGAAGAAATTCTGACACTGCCATCACTGACACATGAAAATAATGAGATATTATGAGAATGTCTCAAGAAAGAAAAATGTTTATATTTGACTTCTTGTTTCTTGACCCTCTGAGGTTATTCACTTCATATTTTCAACTTTTATCCACATCCTGTAAGGCTAGCAAGTCTCTCTATTTAATGGAAGCTTAGATTCTCATGAAATTCCCTTATTCCAGCAGCTAGGGCACAGAAAAAAACAAATATCACAAGACTTTGTGATAAAATTGAAAAACTTGGCAGCACTTCTGCTTCCTGCTGATTAACTTTGTACTCCATGAGTAATCTGATACAAACCAGCAGAGTAAGTCACCAGTAGACAGTATTCACTGTGAGTAAAGCTGGCAGAAATACATCCTTTTGGCACAAAAGATGCTGAAGAGAGCTCCCAATCTGGTAGTCTTGGTTATAAGGTATACACTATAAAACGTATGCACATACATACATGCCCATCTATGTATGTGCATACACATATACCTAAAACACTGCACCAGGTTCCGAACCAACTAGGACTACTTGAATTATGGTTCCAGTATGGCCACATCATGTTAAATAAAACACCAAGTGAGTATTTCTCCACTGATCTTAAATTAAGTGAACTGCATCTGTCTGAAGAGAAAGGAATTTGTTTATTGCTTGCCTCTTAAATGCCAAGCTGCCACAGAAAGAGTACAACTGTGTGACCACAAGATGATACACAACATGAATTGACACATGTAGACCAGGTTGGCTAGAGGAAGCATTGCTTGCATCTTATAATTAAAAAACCCTGGGTTTTGAGGCATTTAGATTTCTTGTTGTACAGATTCCATGATGCATAATAAATACATGTGGCAGCCTCTCCTTTAGACAGGACACTTGAAAAACCTCTTCCTCTCTCTTCTACTCGATCACTGATTCTGAAACTACTTGTAAGAACTTAATGGCCTTTTAAACTTCATCTGCTTCTGTCAGATTTACTTGTAATCAGCTAGCGTTGTAAAAAAGATTATTGTTGGGGGAAACAGTGACTGCAAAATAAGAAAAAAAGGGCATGTATTCAGCTAATAGAAGTAACTCTGGCTTATTTCTGCATTCTACCACAAATCCCCATGAGAAGCACTAGCTGGCGTTTGTAAATGGCAGCTGCTGCCTACAAACTAGTGCAATCAATCTTCATGCTACTGAAGCTATCCACATAAGAATAATCAGTGACTGTGAGTCAACAGGCTGAAGCATGTACCATGTATTCCTATCCACTTAAAAGTACCAAAATAACATCTCACCAAGGCAGAAAAGAAGGCAGTAGCTTCTTATTTTCATGTCATATCTAATATGAAGAAAGTAGTTTAATACAGGGCATTTATGAAGTCTTACCTATATATTTGTCTCAATATATTCAGAGGCAAATTAAACTGACCCAATAGATGGTATTGCATTAATGTCTTAGTTGTTCTGAACTTTGATTTCAACTGCACTCTGGAAAAACATTTATTTATATACTGATATTTGTTCCAAACATATGATCTTATTTATCAGTAAAGACCAGATTATGAATTCCTCAGAGCATTTATAGTACTGAATATAAAATGAAGTTCTGCTAAATGATATTATGGAATTGTCATCACTGTAACATATTTAAGGATAGGATTTTTACATATATATACATCTAGAGAAGATATCTTTCTAACAGGATTAAAAAAAAAGTAAAATACATAGGTGATAGAATACTTACCAATCACAAGATTGTATCATTTTGTCAGAAAAACTGAGAAATAGTCCTAAAACTGAAAAGTTCCTGTATAGATTTGAAAAGCTGAATCAATTCAAACTTTTTTCTACTTAAGTACCACAGGTGACCCATATTCAATTTTGAATGTTATGTCCATGTTCTAGCAGTTACATGTGCCAATGAATCACTAATTGACTGCTATTAATACTAGGTAAAGCAGTATTTCCTCTAATTTAAATGTCCTGAATGTGTAGCATCTGAGTTCAATCAGATCCCTTATTATGTTTATGTGGTGTGGAAAAAAAGAAAGAAATGGATGGCTACTCTCCTCATTGGCATTCATTATTTTGTGTTTGAAATCACATTTTAGTCTACTTAAATTGGACATTTTCAGCTTATGGGCTGTGGATAAAGAGATTCATGGCCTGGTTTGTAAAAAAAACATGCAGAAGGTAACTGCAAAACACACTGTCAATGGCTTTCATGAAAATAGGTTTCCATCTCTCACGGTGAGGACTGATTGTGCATCTGGTAAGCATGCAGTTATTTTAAGCACAAAAGAAACCCAGAAATTTGAATGTGTTGGTTTCTCCAAAGCTTAAATTTAAGAAAGTATATTTTGTCTGATGTTAACCCTGTCTTTTGGATTGCAAATGCCCATAGTCGAAGCAATCATTCATGTGAATCTTCACATAACTTTGACTGTTTTTGTTATTCTTCTCCATATGCTTTCTATGCACTGCATGCCAATTTATACTGAGGCATCCAAAACTGAACTGTGGTATAACTGGAAATGTATCATTCATAGTTTTCTATTAAATCATTGTTACAGTGAGATATTACTTCTGTAAAGTATTTCTCTAATCCTTCTCTTTGTTAGTTTATTTTGGAAAGGCGTATTCATTAAGCTGTAACACAATGATTCATATCTGTTTCCTCAGGGAACCATGTTAGATCAAAGTCTATTACAATAATGAGAAGTTTATTATATTTTCTAACACATACTACTTTTCATTAATGCTGCCAGATTGCTGATAGATGAATGGAAAAATGAATGCTTTGAGCAAATACGAGTATTTCTAGGAGTGTTTAATGGTCCTCTTCAGTTGCTACCAATTCAGAATAACTTGTTAACAAATTGCATTAAACGTCTTTTTCCAAAATAATTTAAATAATAAACAGCAGCCCAACATGTTTTCTCATTGCTGTTTTAATTTAAAATTGTCCATTTACTATGAATTCCAAGCATCCTATAGGTTGCCAATATGACTTGCTATTTATTTTATTTCAAAACCTCCCACAACTGGTCCTGTCAGAAGCCTTCTGAAATTCCATGTAAATTATGCTTGAAAGATACATTTCATCTTTTACCTCATGCACTTTTTTCAAGGTGTTCGTGAAAGATAGAGTAGCACAATTTGCCCTTACAGAAGCTGTGTCAGTTGGTTCTTATCATATTATGCTTATCTTAATGTGTAATCTAGTCTTGAAGTAGATTCCATTTGAGGTCTTATCTTTCTCAACTAGAGCAGATTAAAGAGGAAAGTCTTTGTTCACTGAAGTGCTGTGACTTACTTGCTTTCAAATCCTTGGAATTCAGAGACAGAGCCCTGCAAGATGCTGTCTAGCAGAAGGTTTTATGCACTTGCTTAACCCTGAGCACAAACAGTCTCACTGCAGCCAGCAGCCCTCTCGCTCCTGCTTAAAATTGCATATGTGATCAAATACCTTTGAGCCATACTAAGCAAGTGAAAAACCTGAACCTTGGGTGAAGAAAAATTGCAGAATGTAACTATCTCAGGCAATTAACACTTTTTTCCCCCCTTTCAATATAGTTTCCATAAATCATATACAATGCTTGGATCATGCAGAAGCTTTCTCTTCTAAATACCCTATTTCACTAGTTCTAACTTCCTTATGGTTTCTGTCATACCTAAGGAACTACCAAATGTTTCCAAGAGAATCACATGATAAGAACATTTCTTGGTGAGAAAAATGAAAAGAAAACATCTGCCTGACTTTTCCAAAGCTTGTTAGGGCTTCTGTCTAAATTTCTGTTTTCCTCACACGTGCAGCTTTGAAAAGAATCCTACACCCAACACCAAACTGACAGAATTAGCCTTTTCGACATTTTTCCAGTGACTAGTGGAAAATATGCCCCCTCTACTCCACCTTCTGCTCTATCTCTTACTGTGAGGTTTAGTTTTGCTGTGTTAGCATCCAATGCAAGTCATTTTTGGTGCGTGTAACTGGGTCTTTTAACATTGTAAACCCTTTGAAGTTTCTTCTTTCTGCAAAGAGGTCAACATGGTCTTTCTTCTGCCCTTTCAAAAGGACCTTTCATTCATTCCTGTGTTTGGTCAAGTTGTTGTGGGTTCTGCTCCAGCCTGGCACCATGAGTCCCCCCTATACAAGCAATTGCTGCTTTCGTTGCTACTGCTGTTTGTACTCCTTATTGCTTCTTTCATTTATCTTCTCTGACACACCAAAGAAAAGAGGGGGCTGAAAGGGGAGAATTTGGCTGTAAGCTAAATTGATTGCATGTTATATTTCATGGAAGTCTGGCAGGAAGACTTGAGTGATCTCAAGAGTTTCAGGAATATTTTCATTCCTATTGTGCAAATCAATCAAAGCACGGCTCAGCCCCAGCTGCCTGCCCCCCGGCAGCCCACAGCAGAGCTTGCTGCATTGTCAACAAAGGTTCGAATAGAACAAAAGTCTCCCAAGTGGACACTGCATTCACTTGATGGGGTCACATATTACCCAACATTTAATAAAACTCACATGAATTTGAAAAGCATTCCCAAATAGATCAATGGCTGGAAAAGTAGTAAATTTAGCCAGTTAGAAGAGATGCCCTAAAAGCAAGGCGATGCTGTTAAATGTGGCAGTTACTCTTATGTTTAGATATTAAATATGATGGATGTCTTGGGACTATTAGAATGAGTTCTTGACAAATAAACATATCTGCCACTTTCCTATGATGCTTCCACCCACCCTGGATCTGTTGTGGAGGAATTAATTTAGAGTAGGTTGCTTTTTCCCAAGCCTGCACTGCAACACCAGCTGACCAGTCTGGTTTGGATCCCCTACATGCTTCTCTGTAGCACAAACATAAACTCAGCAGCGCCAACAACTTCAGAAATGGTGAGGCTCAAGCAACACCTAAGCCATTGCCCCACAAACTGCTTGGGCAGAGATGTCTCCAGCACATCACTCTCCCTCCCTTTGCACCAGAGCACTGTCTTAACCTTTTCTGGAAAAGAGAACAAGTGCTGCCCTGCCCCTCTCATCCCATGTCTTCCTTTTAAGCCCAGGAGACCCCCAGGCTCTCCTGAAAATTACAGCCACTCTGCTAAGATAGTCTTCCACCAGGCCCTGATAAGAAGTTGATCTTAGTAATCCTGATTGCTGCCAAAGTAATGAACTCAAATTCTGGCACAACATGTGAGATTTTAATTTCATGCCTAAAAAAAGAGAGTGAGAAATAATGACTCCGCATTCTTTTGTAGGAAACACACGGCCTTCGGCTGTCTAAAGAACATAGGACCATATGACATGTCACTGTTCAAAAATTCAAAAGGAATCCAAAGGAGTACTTTGTGCTTATTCCTCCCACCTTATCTGGTTCACCACTAGCTTTGGCAATCACTGTCACAAGTGAGAACTGAGGGAATGCTGAGTCTGGAGTCATCACTCAGCTAACAAGTTAGTGTTCCTGCAAGATACACGGCAACTTGCTGACTGCCAGCACCTTATTTTAGACACAAGTCAGACTAGAAAGAGAGAAAGGATACAAGAGCTCGCAAAAACCTGTGGCTCTGGCCAGCCTCCATTCTGCAAAAACATTCATGTGCCCAGTTTGGGTTTTGAAGGGCAAAGCTTGTAACCCTCTTTGCCAGAACCTCTTGCATTTGGGGATCATATTAATCACTCCTCTCTGCAGCTTGCTGTAAAATATAGCATTCATTTGGAGTGCTTGCTTTTTAGTCACTGATTTTCTCTGTACAAATATATATCCAATTAACCTATTTATGAGAGGAGGAAAATGCAGGTACGATTTTAAATCAATATAAATATGGAATGTGGGGAACATAAAGATCATAAGGAAATCCCTGAAAATGGACATATAGGGACATAGTTTGAATATAAGAATTATTTTCATATTGTGTTCTTATTTGTCTTTAAAGTGAGATCATTTATTTTAGTAAAATATTCCAGATTAAGTTTTCCAGCTGGCTACCCAAATTCTTTCCACCAGTGCCACATTTCTGCAGATGAGCAATAGTGCACAAAATGTGCATAGGCTTTCCATTTACACATTACTCTGTAGAATTTTTTTATCTGGACAGGTCAGAAACCCAAATTTTGACTTTAATGGAAAGGCTGAGATTTTCAGAAGAATTTAGAGCTTGCTCCTTCTAATCATAGGTGAAAATTATTGTCTGGCTGCAGCAATAAATTACAAAATCTCAATCCAAAAAGCCCAGGTGCCAGCTATCAGCTCAAGAATCTAGCAGATAAATAGTATTGTTGCCGGGACTTTGCAGAGGCAGTCAGAAGACCACAGTTAGGAAATATTTAAAAACAAAAAAAAATTTTCCTAACTGTCTCAGAAAGTGAGTACTCTGACACCCAGACAGTGTAGTTCAGAAACATTGAATGAAAATGAGATCTTTGAGCAGCAGGCCCTTTTCCAGCATAAAGCCCACAGGGCAGCCGTGAGCAATAATGCTATAGAAGACAACACTTTTACCTGGCACTCTTCTGCATTCCAGCAAGGATGCTACCTGTTGGATCCATGGATGCTAAGATAAATGTTGTTACTAACCTAAAGTAAATAACCTGCCTAAAGTGCACAGCTGTTTTCAAGCTCTTGGATCTATAGCTAGAAGAATACATACATGGGATATACTTTTACTATTCACTTCAGAGCTAATTGTTTGATTCTCTGCCTGCACCATCAGTTATCAAACCAACTTTGTTGACTAGTACTGAATGAGCTGCTATGTACCAGGGTTCAAAACAGAGGTATGATGATAAGAAAAAATGTGTGCCTAAAACTCATCTGCTGTTGAAAAACTTTAGAGCATAAGGTAAATACTTCTTTCACTGTGTCTTAAAAGCAAATTATGCAAGAAATAAACAAATAAATAATGAACAAATGATCATGAAAAAGATACTGATATTGCCGTCAATGCATTTTGAAATATTTAAACTTGTTTCTGATTATATTATGTGCTTTCCATTTGGCATTTACTGTTCCTGATTATCTTAGAATCATAGAATGTTTCAGGCTGGAAGGGACCTCTAGAGGTCATCTTGTCCAACCTCCCTACACAAGCAGGGACATCTCTACCTAGGTCAAGTTGCTCAGAGCCCCATCAAGCCTGACCTTGAATGACTCNCATCCCTCTGGCATATCAACTGCACCACCCAGCTTGGTATCATCCGCAAACTTGCTGAGGGTGCACTCAATGCCACTGTCAATGTCATTAATGAAGATATTAAACAATATCGGTCCCAGCACAGACCCCTGAGGGACACCACTCATCATCTTCCTCCATCTGGACATTGAGCCGTTGATCATCACTCTCTGGATGTGACCATCCAGCCAGTTCCTTATCCACTGAACAGTCCACCCATCAAACCCATAATTCTCCAATCTTACATGTTTTCCATTTACCATGTAACAAACCCTCTTGAGTCTACTAACTAAATGTAAGCTAAAATTAAATACTTCCTATTTCTACCAAATACTACTCTGATTTGCATTGTTTTTTTTTCTTGGTAAAGGAGGTTGGTGGATAGTTTTAATTCTGCTCTCACCATGAGCTGGCACACCCCAGCAGGGGCAGGAGCAGAGCAAGGGAGTGCAGGAAGTGGGGAACGGAGACGGGGGCAGGCGTGGGATGTACACCACATCCTGGAGCACAAAACCCCACAGGAAAAATTACCTTCATCTTCAGTCAAGGCTGCAGCAAGCCCATAAGACTTTATTTGATGAAATTTGCCTCCTTTCTCAATACGTGCCAGTCAATCACAACTCAGTCCACTTAGATAAGCTTTTAATTTTTGGCTGAAGTCACTGATAAGCATGTTTGGGTTGTGTTCCTTTGAGGAGACTGACCAAAAGGCCTCTGATTGATTTGGCTCTGTTTCTGCACTGAACGGGTGAACGAATACATCCAGAAGGAATAATTTCATGTTTACATCCAAATGTGCTTCCTCAAGTTTTCCAGTAATCCACTTTCTGCAAATATTTGAGTCAGTAAAGTCTGATCATACAAACATTATGGAAAGCAAACACCAAAGAGCTGTGAGCCAAATAAATTAACTTAAAATCCAGGGAGGACATTTGCAGAATACAATTGGTGCCATTATCTATAGCTCCTGAGAAAAAGAAATCTCAATTATTCTTGGTGAATGCGTGCTATTTGGTGTGATTAACTAAGAAGTTGATGGATCAAGGATTTGAGCCCCAACTCTGGAGTCTGCTGTAAAGGTTGAGTAGTGAGGAATATTTCTGTCTATAGGAGGCTGAGCTTAGCCTGAAATGCAACTGTAGTCTCACAAGGCTTTTGAGTGTTGAATCTAGACCATGCAATTATAAAATATCATTATACAATCATCTAAATGTCAAAATGTCAGTAATTTAAATGAAACCTCCTCCATTTGGTGTTTCCTACACTTTTTCCATTCTATTTTTTTTAAAAATCTTTATAAATTTATTTATTTTCCATTTGAATTCTGGAATGTAATCAATCAGCTGGAAAACCAGGCACACAGAAAACAGCATTGTAGGGCTTCCAGCCAGGTCCAGCACTGCCCCAGGAAATGCTGGGGCACCTTGACTTTGCCTAGTATCAGGAGGCACTCAGCACCTAGCATGACTGGCCAATGTAAATGAATGCTGACAAGAGACTGATACACCGGGATTAAAGGTGATATATAATTAGTCCATATGACTTTTGTTGATAATAATTGCAGGTAACTGGCTGCATTCTGCTAATCCAAATGACTGTCACTGTGCACTGAGGGCACATTATCTGCAAAGGTTTCATATTTCATTTCGAACAAGGAGTTATCCATTAATAAACCAGAAAATGATTACGTTAATGTGCTCCCTGCCAAGACTGCCTCGCCAAATACGTGCAGAGGTTTTTTTACCAGTGCTTCCCCACTGAGCAGCTCTGCCCCTGCACCTCCCCTCGGCAGCACAGCCAGGCACGGGAGGGCTCCCAGGGAATGGTAGAAACGCCTGAGTAATTCACTGCAGGGAAATGCAACAAGTAAATACTTGAACTGTGTTGTCCAGTGAAAAGGAAACAAGACCATCTTGTGGTGCGGGAAGGGGCATGAAAAGATGTTAATCGCATGAGCAGTAATCTCTGGCTGTTCAGCGTGTCACACTTGGGCTTTGTTTGCCTTGACTTATCTGGTTTACTTATCCCAATCCATGTGATCATGGAGGTGGTGGAGGGTTTCTTTAAGTGTGCACAGGATCAGCTACTGGAGAAGGGCAATGAAACGTTAAGGAGGAAAGGTGGTATCATAAAAAAAAGCAACCTTCAAGGCCACCTATCTAGACAAAAGGGCTCAGACAGGCAATAAAAGCAGAAAATCATTGAGACAGCAATGAATTATGAAGGCTATTAGAACCCACAACTGAATTTACAGAATCAGCTTCCCCTGATGTATTATAAAAATGCTTTTCCCTAGGAACTAGAGATACCAAAATTTGTATTGCAGATTAATTACAGCCTTACGTAGCAGAACTGGGGAATTGGAGTTCAGCTCGGTCAAAATTGCATGGATATTAATAGTGTCAAACTTGCTGAATCTCAAATACTGCCAGGAAATCATTAACATTATATTTAACAATTTCAGGTACTTCTGGTTTTGAACTCCACTTTTATTATTTATGGAATCTTGATTGCAGAAAAAACATACCCAGCACTTGTATTTAGATTCTGTTTACAAAGGAGCTCTGTGTTCTCCCTGTAACTTGCATAAGAACAGAAAAGTAGATTATGTGGTTTCTTAATAGTTGTTCACAAAGAGTCTTCTGTTTCTGACAAATGGTTTATGCAAATGCATCCTCTGAACTGCTTCAAGTAGTACTCATGGAAAAATGACATTTTACAATAGGGAACAATGAATATTCAATGCATCATTTCTTAGGTGAGCTAATGGACAGCTTGTATTCCATGGCCGCTGACATTCTCCAATTTTGAAATTTTGACAGAGGGCAGGGAAGTATCAATGGGCAGTGGGAATTGAAAAGCACTGGCTGTCAGCCCTTGCAACAGTATTCCAAGAAGGGCAATTTGGGATTTTAAACTGCAGGCTAGAATAAAATTTTCAGTTTCTATAATATCAACTAAAGGGCTGTTTTACAAAGAGCAGCACTAATTTAAAAATCTAGCTGCATCCTTGAAGTCATAGCTACCACTGGACTGTGGAAGGGCAAGTGGGTGAAGGCTTCACAAAAGCCTCCTACAGATATTAATCCCTGGTGTGAATGGCACAACAAAAATAGGCAATTTGGAATGTACAGGCTGTATTTTACAGGCCTTATTCATACAAGCAGGCACACTGAAGTCAATGGCTTTGTATTGGGCTAGGACTTGCCTGAGAGCAAAGGCTGCATGAGGAGCCCTCATTCTGCAGTCCAGTCCAGAAATGATGGGTTGACAGTGGGAATTTGACCTTTCCATGACAAAATCAACTTAAGGCATCTGATTACATATAACTGCTATGTATAAATGATAGTGTTAATTTGATAGAGAACAAGAAACCAAAAGGAGTAATACAGGCAAGTTAAAGTAGCCATAAGGTAAAGGTTTTAAGCCTCCTTTGCCTCTCATGCACCTCCTGTGACAGCAGTGAGCTTTTTGAGTCAAGTCCCATGAGTGCATAGAACAGTTTAGGAAAAATAGGCCAGCTTTACTCTCTCCTCCTCTCTCTCGCTTGCATTTTTTCACAAACATTTTTCTGATTTGGAGATAGGACACAAGTTGTTCTCAGGTGTAAGGGAATCTCAGCTTGTCCAATTCCTTAGCCATTTCTGTTTTGCTCTTAGTAGTCTTCTACAGTTACCAGAAAGCTGGATAACTATATCTTTGAAACTTAAGACATTTGGAGATAAAGAATCATGCATAAAATCTTCATGCAGATTGAAAAGAGCATCAGATCTCTTATGTTCATTTACAGCAAAGGTATTCAGTTTATGAAGCAGAGTAATTAATACCTTTGATCACTGGGCTTTTCAAGTTTATCACATTAAGTGCAATTGGAGATTGGAAAACAATTTCAGTACTATAAATGTCTTCTAATAAGTACATTTCATTAACAGAAGGCCTCAAAAGAGAGATTTCAGACATGTTTTAAAACTTGCATTCCAAACACTGAATTTAACAGCAATGTTGTAAAAAATAGACACATTAGGTATTTCATTTCCGGTCATCTGAAGTTAATAGCCCAAATTCAGTATTCAGTTACCTCACCGTAATTCCTGAGTTAGTTCAACCTATAATCCATTCATTCAAGACAGTAATTGTGGACCAGAACTCAGCCACTGAGATTGGAGATCTCACACTAAATGAACAGATAGATAACACTGAATCTGCCTCAGTTTCTTTTTACAAACTTTGTCCAGAAAAATCAGAAACTTACTGTTTAATCCAGATCTATATAAAAGTAATATATGTTTAAAACATTGCAGCATTGTACTTTTTTCCAGTTTAATCAGATGAAGCGTTTTAAGAAACTTTCCAAACTAACCGTTCAAGAGGTGACTAATAAAAAATTCCAATCTACACATAGCATTATTGTGCACTGCTAGAGGTTTAAATTAATCTTCAAGGATGCTGAAAAGCCCTAACTTCTTTGTGGAGGCTGAGGTTTTGCTAAATATATGTTTTTAATGGCCTTATGTGGACTGTATGTGCTAATATCAAGATTCTAAGCTGAACATTGTTTCCAGCTTCCCTTGGACTGCCTTTCTGGCTGCCGAACAAACAAATATTGAAAGTAATTCACAGAGGAAAAAAATTACTGAAAAAACCAAAGACGTGTTCCATTTGTATATTTAATTAAGATATCATGTCAATAGAAAAGCAGTCAGTCACAGAATAACAATTTCTTGCTGCTGTATATGCACCAAGCCAAAGCTAAGGAGTTTATTTTCAAAGTAGGGGACACTGGTTCTGGTACAGCTGCCAAGACAAGTGATATGACACTCTTGTACATAATGAGTGGAGTTGGTTTAATAATTTAACCTTGTGGAAATCTTGAACTGCTGCTTGACAGAGAGGAGGAGATTCTCAGAAGAAAGGTCAGGTCTGTACTTACTCTTTCCCTCAGGGTCAGTTGCTGTCCACTGTCAAACATCACAGCCGAGGTGACTGGCTTTTTAGTCAGACCCATCAGGGGCATTTTGTAGCAGAAGAAAGTTGCCTGGGTGACAGACTCTCAGTGTCACCACATCTTTGGATACCTAGCTTCGTGTGATCCTTTGAAAGCCAACAGGACCTCTTGAAATCTATTTGCTGCTTAGTTTGGGGGAAGGTATTGGAGCTCGTGTCATCTGCCCAGTTTGCTTACCTGGCACAATTCAGGAGAAGTTCAGCTTACTTTTAAACATAATTTGCGTGGCGAAGCTGGGGCGTTCTCACAGCGTAAAACCATGGCCGAGAAGCTGCACTGCTCACTGTGGATCACAGCTGGGAAAGAGAAGGAAATTAGAGAGGATGGAGTAGGCAGAGCACTCCAACAGCTCCCCAGCAGGAATATGGTCCTCTGAGACCTGTACAGAGCCTAAACAGGTAAGGAAAGCCTTTTGCAACATGTATCTAGGGCCAGAGTGAAAGAGAGATTTTGGATGCCAAATCCAGTCCCAATCACTCTCTCCCTCACTGGTGCATTCAGCTCAGGCTACACACTGCAGAGGCTTTAGAACAGCTAACGTATTTTTAACAAGTAAAGGCGAGATAGGTTATTTTCAGTAAATAAAAATGAGTCATTATTTTTATTTATAATTTCCAGGGACTATTCTCTTCTGATGAATAAATAAATAGGTATGTATGCATCTTAAACAGAAAATGAAAGCTTTCAGTTTGCTCAAATTATTGCATGTTGAGTTGTAGCTAAAAAGACAGTATTCTCACCTCTCCATCAGGATACTTCATTTGTTATAAATAAAATCTTGATGCAGACAAAGCCAGCAAACACTGTGTCCCAATAACTTTACCCAGCTAGGCACAGATAAGTGCTATTCTGTTTGAAAATCACATTTCTCACGCTGAGCCTAACATGAAGATAAAAAGGCTTAAAATTTGACCAGAATCAATACTGAGACTGTAACAGAAATTGAAGTGTAAACTCAGGCTCCTATTATTGTAACCTCAAGGTTTCTCTCAAATTCCTTCTTGGAAGTCATGCTTGCCCTACTTAGAAAGATACTAAAATACCTCTTATATAACTGTGCGGGAAAAGCTGTACACAGAGAATAAACTTTTGAGCTGGCATTAATTTCATTTTATTCTAGTGTTCTGCAGTATGACATATTTTACATTAGCTCCACTGCGTAAGGGTCTTCTTTCTATCAATTTAAAGAGAAGAGTTTGACATTAAATTTATTTCTTGGATAATATACTGGATGCTTCAGAAGTCTGCACTGAAGCATGAAGTGATAGTGTCTGTTGAAGCCATCAGTTCTTATTGACAAGTCTGGTTAAATTATCAGGTTGTATGTAATTTTATTTGAGTGTAGGAAAATGAAGGTTATAGCCAAGAGCTAGTGGGGTTTTCTTTCCTGAGATGATGATTTATTCATTTTGGCTTCAATAGCTACAGTGTCAGGCGTATTTTATATTTTTCCAACTTTGACACTTCAAACATTTGATTTCCCTTTGCAACTTCCAACCTAAAACATGTTTCCCATTATAGATATTCAAGTGACTGCCTTGCACACACTGACTCAGAAGACTGGTTTTTATTTTCACAAAATATATAACCCTATTTGAATAAAATACAGATGGTGTCCAATACATTAAACACAGCAAATTTGCCATTCCCTCCTTCATCCTCTCTGTGTTCCGTTCCACAGATTTTCTGTGGCTATATGAAATTTTATCAGTCTCAACAGCTCCAAGAGGACATGGCAATAGAAATTTGATGCCATTCATATATGGTTTGCTACAATAAATAATGTGCAGTTTTTAATTATTAGTAATTTTCTGCAGGATTCTGCATTTGGAGCTCTGCTTTAAAGTGAGCTGCACGCCCCTTGGAAGGTACTGAACAGCCAGCTTAATGTGGTCCTGTGGTAGAGTTTGAATTAAGGGCAACCAACATGGAACATGGCACCAAGTAACATATTCATTCCCAGGTGGCAGCTGGTGCTGATTCAGTGGTCTCTTAGATTGGCAAATAACTCGGAAGGGGGAAAAGGGCAATATACTAGTAGTATAGTAAATTAACTGAGTAAATTACTAAAAACTGATGAAATTAGTTGAAGAAAAATTGTTCTGGGTTTGCTATGAAACCATAAGTATAAATATGCATACAGTTTACTTAGAATGCACAAGATCTAGGTTTTTGAATAAGATTCTATCAGCATCACTAGATGGCATTGGAGGGTGCTTTATCTCGTAGTATAAAGGTAGCTTTTGTCAGCAGTCATAGTAAATTTTATTAGGAACACTAGTAGTTAAAGAATTTATTCCAAGCAAACTGAAGGCATGTTGTATGTAACTTTGGTGAGGGAATTACAACACAAAGCAAGAACCAAAGCTGGCTTAGCAGTCATTGCATTGCTGCAATTTTCCTTCTGTCGCACACAAGGAGTTCACCATCTCTGAGCTAGAACTGGAAGACTGAAATTCAGACAGAAATAAATTGCAAAAGGTACTGAAGAAACTGAGAACTGATGTTACATGGGCTGGGGGCTTCAGAGAGGTAAGAGTTAATCTGTTCCTGAGATTTAGAGTGGAATTTTTTGCACTACATGTCTGTTTTTTCCTCACAACAAATTATACATATATTATTTTATAAATGGTATCTCTGTTTTCCTTACACCTTTTTTACTATATAGTTCTCATATCCCTTTCCTATTACTTTTAGAATGAAATATGTTTGCCATCCTGTGATACTTTTGTTTAGCATCAACATCCACTTCAGAATTATTGCTAATTTCATTCACCTGCTCTTGCCCATTGGTTATTACAGCAAAGCAGCCACACAGAATCAGCTGCTCAGCCACAGCTACAGTAGTTTCTGAATTGCAAGATTATTATTACACTTATAGAGTTCTCTTTTATTCATACTCATTCTTTAGTAGTCAGTAAAAAGAAGCAAAGAGTTTTTTCCCATATGAACACACGATTCTATGAGCTCAGTCTTTCAGAAATGGATGGTATATCAGAATAATTACAGGTCATGGAACATATGTTGCAATATAAGGCAGCAAAATGGTGATTTCTTTTCACATCTGCCACCTTGACCTACAATCTAAGTCATTAAACTTTTCAATTCTCCAGGCAGACTATGCAGTCTTTGAAAATTCAATGCTTACATAACAAAATGAGCATTATTTTTTGCCTCTGTAATATTCCCTCTGCTTAATAGCTGTCCTTTATCAAAGTTCTAGAATGAAACAGAAATCAGAGCCATATACAGATTAAAACTGGACATTTAATTGAAGAGTTTCCATTCTTCGAACAGGCTTTAGTACCCTCTTGGGGACTAAAGGATGGTAAAATATGTAGAAATAGTAACATTCATGCTGATCAACAGCTTATGTCAAAGAATGAGGTAATACCTGCTATTTAGTCATGTAAGGTTTTTAATAGGTCATTTCAATTAGCCAAATTTAGTCTTCCATCTCAGCCTCACAGTCATTTGCTGAAAAACTGTGGTTAGCAGGGATTTTTTGTTTAAAAGCCACAATTTCTAATAAAAGTGCTGTTCGCCCTCTGGCTTGACATCAAAGACAGTTTCATAATGAGGGTGGCTCCTACTGAACTTTATTTCCCCCCAGTTTTCATGGGGAACTGAGGCATCTATTACACAAAGGAAATTGTCAACTGTGTGCAACTACAAAGGGCAGAGATACAACATTTCGTTTCTGTCACATTTTTAAAATGCAGCTCTTAAAGGTATCCATGTCAACTTGAAAAAAATTACCTGTACTTACTTGCAAGTAGCTTGCTCATTAGAGTTAAAATGCCAAGGTCCATGTCTGTGCTGAAGGAAGGATATGGATCCTACGTGCCCGAGGAGCTCTCAGAAGCCGTCAGTCCAACAGATCTCACTCCTGCTTAAAACTCAAGGAAAAAAACCCCAACATATTTTCTTAAAACCTTCCATATCTTCTTAAAAAAAAAGGATCAAATGATTACATGTCAGAAAACATTAAGCATAGTATGATTGTAAAATCTTTATATACTCTCTGCTTTTCACAAATCTTCCTCTTCTACCTTGTGCCCCATTTTCTTCTTTCTGCAATTGATTGATGAAAATTTCAGTTGAGTCTTCTCAACCTGAATCTGTTTGACTTCTTTCAACACTGTTTCACATTTTGACCAAAAGGTTAGGGATATGTTTTCCTGGGAAAACCTGTGAGCAGTCTGGCCACTCAATTTTTCCTTTTTTTTCCCCTAGTAGTAGGTTTTAGTTAGTCTTTGCAGAATTTACTACTAAAGAACACAAGATAAGGCTCTGCCTACTAAAGTTTGCTCATCCCTGTATTCATATATTTCTTCTTGACAGGCAACATAACATGATCTCTGGATATTCACTATCACCTTCCATATGTTTTGAATTACAAGTCCTCTAAATCATTTGCTTAATCATTATTATTAGCAACAAGAGCGTCTTTTTTTTCTCCAAATAGCAACAGTGCATGAAGGTACGGGGCCCTATAAACATTAATAGTGTCAGCACCAGTAGAATTGGCATAATGGGATATATTTTCCTCTCCAAATCTCCTTGCAACACGTGCCTCCTGCATGTCCCCAGGTGTCTGTTACAGCAGGCTGTGGGAGAACAGCCATGCAGGGAAATCCCACGGGGAGCTGCTGGGGCTCTACTCTCCACAAACACAGCAGAGAGAGCCCATATGGGTAGTTTTTCAGAATGCTTTTCTGTGAATGGCTGATTAGTCACTAAGTCTACTCCTTTGCTCACCTGGTATGAACACAAGGCTGCATTGACTTACCGTGAGCTGTGGTACAAGTTGATGAGGTGAATTTCAGAAATGGGAAGGAGATCTTCACTATGCATCTACCATGGCCAGGTCCTGCTCCAGGACAGTGGTCCCCAGTGCTTACCACGCCACATACAGTAGATGGCAGTAGGATGACCTGCCTTCACTGCAGGGAGGAGATGCTGTACTCCCTGCACATCGCCCTGCTGTCTCTCTCACAAATCTTATGGGAAACTTGGTGGTCATGGCATGGCTGGCAGAAGTACTAAGCAAAATCCCTTAGTGAAACAGGGCAAAGTACATTAGGAATAGTTGTACTTACAGTAAACTCCTTTATCTCATGTTGGAAGAACATCTCTCTGCAACTCTTCACTAAGTGTCTCACTGCCTGTCAAACCCACTTCACTCTCTATACAAACTTATCTGAGGTCCTCAGCTGGCAACAGGGCCCACGTTTTCAAGCTTTCAGAGTGAGGAATTCTCATGGTGACATCACCAATTTCACCATAGATTTCTCTTAAGTGTGATACGAGTTGTAACAATTGGTTTCTAGAACTGAATATGAGACCTCAGCTTTCCACTTTAAAAGATGCAATGAAGTTGGGGAGAAAGTTTTGAAAAACAACCAGAGAGAAAACAGTAGGCTCAGACAAGATACAGAAAAATAGAACACATTTTTATCTTGGTCTAAGCAAAGACCAAAAGCCTCCACTACAACCCTCAGGATGTCAGGCCAGAGGTGATGCTGAAGCAGGCTTCGTTACCTGGAGTCCGTTCCAGTGGTGGGGCTTGTGTCGGTCCTTCACCAAACCATCGTAGAGATGGTGGGCAGCTCTTGAAGGTGCTCTGAGCAGCGGCCCAGCTGGGGCAATGCGATGCTGGACTGGACCGACTGCTCAGCACAGCCCCTCGCAGAGCTGCAGCACCCACTGCTTCACACAGCTCTCACTTCTCCAGATGAACTCAACATCCTGTTTAGCACTTCATTTTGTGCACAGCCAATTGGTTTTTCACTGAGGCAATAAGCTCTCCCTGTTCAGCATGACATGCACATAAATACAGATACACATACAAACACGTGCGTGCATGCACGCAGGTATCAGCTGTCCCAAGTCCTGAGGGTGTCTTCTTTCATATTTCTACCTTGTGACTTGAGTAAGCCAGGAAATGTAAAAAGCAGCCAAAATGTTAGGGAGAAAAACAGATAGAAATGCATTTTCCACAGAAAACATGGAGCAGCTCCCAGGCTGATCAGCCCAGACCTGCCAGCTCACTTCGTGCCTTGCTTCTTCCTCCTCCTCCTCCTCTGTGGCTTCTCAAGGGTTTCCATGCCACAAGCGCTAGCCAGGCACTTTGCTGAATCAGACCCACTGCTGCCAAAGACACTTTCTCTCCATAAATTCAGACTTTTACCAGTGCTTATTACAGCCATTAAAATCACTTACTGTAGTATCACGCCTCTCTTAAGATTTTAATCAGCATTTCCACTGGAAAGCCTTACTCTCAAAGAATTATACAACTGCCTGTATAAAGTCGATTACTGATGAAATTTAGAATCCAGCTTCTTGGCTAACAGCTACATTTCTTTCTTGATGTCTGTTTGCAAAAGCTGATGTAAATTGGTTTGGCAAGTTTGTTTAACACCAGAGATAAACAATTCCTGACTTAAGAGGCATTTATTTCTGGGATGTGATGGAATGAAATTATCCCAAGTTACCTGACTACAACATTAAAGAATTACAATGGATATCTTTTTCTTCTAAATATTGATATTTTTTACCTAGGAATGCAACTAAAGAATTTAACCATTCACATTGCTTTTAAACGCTAAGTATTTTTGGAACAGTGTACAGTGCTTAATGGGAAGGCAATCACAGGAGGTTAAAGACTTTCATAATACATACCAGCACCTCAGTGCCAACAACCCGTATCACTTCAATGAACTGTGCAGTATGTGTTGGCATGATTTATGTAGCAATTTTAGAAGAATCTGTAGTGTTTGTTTATTACCACAGCATGATTGATGAGTTCCTAAGTGCACAGCGACACAATCAGCTGAGCTATTACGGCTGGGAGTTTGATAATTTGTGAGTTACAGCCCTTACAGCATGTCATTTCAGCCAATTGTCAGAAGTTGTTCGGGTATCAGTGACCTCAGAGAAACTGTGGTGAGACGAGACCCGCTACAGATGGTGTCACTGTCCGACCATCTCTCCTGCATGGTCACACCACTTCCCAGTTCTCCTACTCTCCTTTGTACAGACACTACACCATTTAGCCCAAATGAGCAAGACCTCCAGGTTCTGCTCTCATCCTCATCCTTCCAAATGTTAAAATACTGGTATCAGCATGACTCAAACCACAGGATAGGAAAGGCTGCTCAAGCACTGTCTTCTAACAGGTCACTACGTAGACAAAACCACCACGGACCCTGGAAACACACCCTTTCACTGAGAGACACTAGAACAACCTCTGTGTCTTCTTGGAAAAAATATCCCAGGCTTAAGTTACATACAATACATCATGTGTAAGTCTTCACTGGGCTTAGGCATTTATTTACAACACAAAAATAGAGTATAAAAGAAATTGTATTAATCTTTTATTCTTTTTTTTTTTTACAAAAATAAACAATTTTAGAAACAAAAGCACATTTTTTTCCTAACTGTACAGACTACAAAACAGTATGACATTGGTCACTTTAGCATTTACTTTATTGCTTTCACTGAAAGCAAATTCTCTAGACACACCATGCCTGCAAAATGCATTTTATATAGAATTAAGGCTAGCATTCATTTGACATTATTAAGGTCATTTACTTCATTCACTCTAAGAATTAGCAAGCAGTGCCTTAGAAAACCAAGGATTTGATGATAAAAAAAACCCCAAATAACTGCAAGATAGTCATTAAACTAGTACTGTTTCACCAGCTGGATTGCTTTGCCAGTCCATCAAAGATGTGGCTTCCTGAACAGTTCAAACTCGATTCAACAAAAGTCTTAAGCACATGCTTAGGCCTGTCCCTATTCAGCAAAGCACTCGGCACTTGGGTAAGTCCCTACTCTTTCAGGGGGCTATTCATATGCTTATGTGATTTGCTAGACCTACAATATGGCTCTTTTAAATTAAAAATGAAACTTTATGATAACATTGGAAGCAAAACCGAAAATTAGCTACAGTCTTGCCATTCTAAACATAACCAATTCCTTCCTTTGGACAAATACACCGGCATTGTGTATTTGATAGCTTTAACACAAATGCTGATTGTCTTCACTAACATTTGCTGTTCAGCCTACAAACTGATATGCTTCAGTTACTCTGTCATGATTGTATGTGCCCAAATAAATATCAGCGCAGAGGATACAGACTTCCCATAGAAATGATCAACTTTCATCCCTGCACACACTTATACAGGTCAGAAACGTTATGCTAACCCTGGTTAGAAAAGCTAGAGCTGCCAGCTGATTTATAAACAAAATTATACCCTAACAGTGTATCGTATCTTGTATTTCGCTTTGTTGCTTTTTAAAATAAAAGTCACATTTTCAAAATGTTGCTTTATTGCACATTCATCCTGGTCATGCAGGTTATTTCTTTAAAGTTTTGTTTGGCACTCTATAGATTAGAATGAGTAATAGTGCAATTATCTCTCCAGCCACAGCCGCCTTCTACCTAACAGCTGCCTATATTTATACACAAACAGCTCTTGTCACTCATGCATCACACTGAGCCACTTTAGGTGTCAGTCTGTCACCTTCACATATGTTATCTTGTCAGGATCAGGCATGATATGATTTGAGGCCATCTTGAAGAAGACAAGCTGTCGACCTGCACCGAATAGGAAAAGGAGGAGGGGGAAAAAAAAAAAAACAGAAGTGATGAGAAAAAGGTTGCCTACCTTAAAATATTGACATTTCATGTTCTTCTTCAACCTATGCATTCTTCAGGCAATTCAAGACTGAACTCTCTCTTAACTTCAACTGGTATAAACCTGAAATGTTTTAATCTAAAATGACATCGAACCTCCCCCGGTTTCAGCATGTTTACTCTTACGTAATTACAGTCAAGATATGGCTGAAGATTTTAGTACAAATTTCATATGATCTTTAAAAAAAGTATTTATAGACTCTCCCACTGATAAAAACAGGCTTGAGTTCAAGGCTTAAATGTAGGACATTCATTTGATCGTACAGCAGCAGAATCATCTGTGCATGCTTCATTCTTTGCAAAACTGATCAGTGCAATATATGTTAAACACGACTTTCTCCGAAATAGCTCCTGTTGATCACTTTGTAGCTCTGGGTTTTAAACAAGCTGGAACAAGGTTTCTATTCCTCATGCAAAAAGCACCAGCAACTGGTAGCAGCCTGAGGAACGTTATGCACCTGCCATATATACATGCCAGGCTGGTGGAGGCTGAGTTTGGTTAGGTTTCACTCATGGGTATTTGTGGGAACTGCAGCACAGTTCTTCTATTTCCTCAACCTGGCATCTTATTCACATCCCTGCCTCTCAGTGATCACCTGCTGTCCCACGGACCCACACTGCCATCGCCTTTCCTTGCAGCAGAGGCCACAGAGATACTTTCCACATCTGTTCAACCTCTGCCTTCCCTCTCTCTAAACTTTAGGAAATCAAATGCTATTTACTCCCAGCTGCCTCTCCAGGGAGTCCCATAACAGTGTTTTCTTAAAAAGTATCATGTGGCAAGCAGGATACCTCAACTCCTGAGCAAACCTCCATGCTGTCAGTTTCAGAGACTCAAGTGCTCATGTATCACGAATGACACTAGTAATGGGAGTGATAAGTATGGCTAGAATTATTGCTGCTACGTCTTATTTGCTTTTGATACTATAACCTGATACAGGAACTACACTAAACTTCCTATGAATTCCCCTGTGTCACAGTAATTACTTTTTTAGTATTCTAATTAACTTCAATTGTCTGACTATAGATAGTCTGACATGATGACCTAGTAGTCACTGGTTAGCCACAGGCAAGGTTAGTATAAATTGTTTTTTTCTGGGTCCCATGGAAGTCTCTGTTCACACTTCCCAGAAGCACAAAAATGTCAGAAAGCTGTAGCAGTTAATTGCCTAAAACACTCTGAAACATATGAGCCATCTAAAGTTTCTACTAATTTGTGATGCTCTAAGAGCTGGGGACCTGCGAGGCAGGTATATAAGCCTGGCTGTGGCGTGTACTTACACTGCTCAATGAGCAGAACTAAAGCATCCAACTGCACACGGGGCTGATTTTGACTTCAAGGTTAAGACATGTTGTGATCATAGATGTTACAGATAGAAAGCTGAGCCTCCAAGCCTAAATAGCTTGCCATACTAAGGTCTGTGGCAGAGCACGGACTTCCGTCAGTTTTCCCAAGGTGTGGCTAGCATCAGCCACCCTTCCTCTCAAAGACAGCGGCAGGAAAGCTGGCCCTAGCAGAAAATGGCAAGCAAAGACAGGGAAGCAGCCCTGTGTGTGTGGAGACACAACACAGCAATCACAGAATGGGAAAGGCCACATGTCCACAACCAGATGTCACAGAAAAAAATCTCACCCAGATTTCAGTGGGGGTTTTATCTCGGGGGAAAATTACAAAAGAATATAGATTTGATCCATCCTGCCTTACGGGCACAAACATGTCTTTTTTCTTTAGCCTTCAAGGGGTGCAGTGTGCTTGGAGGAACATGGCCAACTGAGGTGGCCATGGCTGGCCATGGGGGCATGCAGCTCTCCTGGGCACACAGGGAAGGGGCATGTGGTTCAGAGCTAGCTGTGGCATTCAGCTCTTTGAACCCATCAGCCACTCCAGAACTGCAGCTACCAGAGATTTTTAGCAGAGACTTGTAACACTTTTGTTTCTCAGATTGCTCTGGAGTTGCTAGAAACAGGCACAAGTCTGGTGCAGAAGCAGCGAGCCAGAACCAGTTCTCTGCTTGATGTCAATCGGCACCAACTGCCTGCCTTCAGGGGAACCACACCGGGACTGCCAGGCTCACAAACTTTTTGGAAAAATATATATTTCTCTTTTCAATGAGGATATTCTCTTAGAATACTCTTTATGGTAGCAAATGGGGTTTTTTCCTGGAAGTTCTACTTCTATTTCTACTTCTCCTTTTGCCTGGTTTTAAATCCTCACTTCTTGCTGTCTTTTAGCCAAAGACCTATAGCTAGAAGCATAGTGTTCCCATCAGCGGCAGGGCATCTCTGACACCAACCAGGAAGTCCCAGCTAGATGCAGGGGAGAACCTGTTTGGTTCTGTGTCAGACTGCAACGACCATATGGATTAGAAACACTTATTTAAATCCAGATGTTGGACCATGTATTGCACATTTAACTGCGGAAACAGGTCGCAAGCTGTTGTTGTTGTTTCTACTGCTGTGTTTTAAAATAAAATTTCAGCCCCTGTGGTTTGTACACCTATGGTTCATGCACCGTAGCCCTCTGGTGCCAGCTCCTCTGAGTCTGTATATAGGTTTCTGCTTCCCTGACAGCTGGCAAAGAGAAGCCCCACCAAAAATGAAACTGCCTCAGCTGGAGCTTGAGAAACTATCCCACTTCTAGCTGCTGCTGGTAGTTCCCATAACACAGCCCAGCAAACTCCCCAAACTGTATTAAAACACTTAATGCAGCCATAATGTGTGACTCAGCTGCTGCTTCTGCTCTGCAGCATCTGCAACCTACCTGTCCAAGTTGTCTGGTTAGTTAGGACAAAAGCTTTGCATTGGGAGTAGCTGTCACAGATCTCAATGGCTTCATTGATGTCAAACACAGAGAGGAGGCAGCCCTTATGATGGTAAGACGGCCAGCATCTGTAGTTCTCATCAGGAATAAAAGCTTCAGGCACCCGTCTGTACTCTGCAAATAACCAGAGCAAAACAATCATTTTGGAAGCTCCAAGCTGCTTGTTTTTTACAGGCAAGGCTTACTATAACAGCTTAGGAGCGGGATATGTGACAGAAAAGGTGGCAGGCTAGACTGTATCAGCCCCAGTTTACTCCCAAATGTGTTTATAGCCCTGAATCTTACTTTCCTTTTCCTTTTCTCCTTTCTTCTTCTCACCTTTTTCTCCAGAAAGCATCTGTAAATAAACAGTCTTGCGCACAAAACCCTTTCCCCTTACCCACTGCGTAGGCGAGGCTTTGGTTTTATTCGGAGTTTTACAGGAAGAACGTCCCATTGAATAAACAGCATCCACTTGAATGAACTGACTCACTGTCCCGCTTCTTCACAGTGAGCGGGATTGTCGGGGTGAGACCCGACCAGGCGTTCCCAGCCCTCCCTCTCCCTCAGAAGAGCATGCTATTTTCCTCTGGCTCCTTTAGAGGAAGAAGAAAAGACAGGCTTCTAATTAAGCAAACTTTTTTTGCTTGCTCAGATTAGTACAAAAGGGAAGTCGCTTGATGGGTCTCTGAAGAGAGGAAGGAAAAAAAAAGTTGCAGGAGCATGTCAGCATGGTCCTTGCCCAGCGCCTCCGTGCTGCCCCACCGATTACTCCTCTCCCTTGGCTGCCGTTCAGTCTCACTTGCCTTTATGAGCTGCCTCTTGTTCTCTGTTCACAGCTCCTCTCACTTTCCCAGTCGCTGACAGGGGCTTCTCTAATGAATGCATCAGCAAATTCAACTAATCATTTATAAACATTTCTATTCAGCGTCCAGATGCACAGATTGATGGTCCCCCCCCGTCTCTTCCCCCCACATCCTATTCAAAAAAATAAATAACATTCTATATTTCTTTTAATTGTATCTATTATGGAAATCAGAGCTGCTGGCCCTGACTCACAGTCTATTCTTAGGTCACTTTGGTTCAGGCATTTTCTGCCTGACACTGCAGATTCAGCCTGCTAATATTTCAGGCAGCACATTGTACTAACACCACTGAGTCAGAGGCGAGTGCATCTACTACTCTAAACTGCCAGTATTTCACCTGGGGAAAGAAGTACAATCCAACAGTGCTCACTCACATGAAGCAATTTGAAATAGTGGGAAGCAAATGCAGTAAACGCATTTTTTTTTTAAGCTTGGCTCATTAAAAGCATCATAAGAAACATTCACAAGCATGAACCAAAATCAGAGTTGATCATGTCCCACTTAAATAAAAAGCAAAAAAAATTTCATTAGTTCAGAAAATGCAGACTCACCCAGATGAAGAAAACAAAAACAAAATAAAAATGCAGTTTTACATTACAAATGGTCATCTCTCCATATAAAATACGTATGTTTTTCTTCTGAAGAAAACTCACAGCATAAATCAAATCTCCAGTGGTTGGATAGGTAAATTTCCTTTGTTTTTATAATTCTGTATCAACTTTAGAGTGTAACAATAATTGAACGTAAGTGAATAATATTCTCTTATCTCTGTATGGTAACTGAGAGTATTGATTTGTACCTCACAGCCAAGGTCAGTGGAATGATATGTGCAAATGAAATGCAAAAAAAAAAATCAATTTGCCAGCATATACAACTATCTGTATCAGTGTGTGTGCCATGCTGACTGGATATAAATTGCGACTATTCACAACTTTTCTCTGCATGGCTACAGAAGTGCCACCCAACACCACACTGTGCCAAAGCCCGCGCCACAGAAGATGTCCACAGAATGCTGCCACTTTTGTGGCAGAAGATGAAGCATCTTCCTGATTCTCTGCATCAGCAGGGAGCGTGCCCTGGCCCTTCCTGAGGGTGCCTCAGAGCCTGCTGGGCTCTGTGCTGGGGCTGGGAGGGAGCTGCTGCAGCATACCTTGGCACATCATCAGGGCACTAAGCAGAGCAGACCCACATCACGCCATGTATTTTTATCCATGCAAGGCAGAAGCCCATCTGGAAGACAATTATTTTGAATTATTGTTCGATTTTTAAACTCTTCTGCGCACAGATACGTCTCTTAATATGCCTACAGCACTTCCTTTTTTCTCAACACTGTTCCTGTTACAGCTATCAGTGGTTAGGCTCTCGGCTGACTAAAACAGATTTCAAAAGAGCAGCAGCGATTTACGTGACCTGAGGGTCTATCAGAGGTAGTAGATAAAGTTCTCCTTTCCATTGACTTTTTCAAAGTGACCAAATCTGGTAAATCATTTGGGTAGCTTGGACACAATAATTGATGGAGTTGGGCCAGCAACAGTGGCAATGGTGATGGTGGTGTCATGGCTTGTGGGTACAAGAGTGGATGGAAACCTCCACACTGATACTTAGGGTGATCTCACCATGAAGCAGAGCCCTGTGGCTGTCTCTGCTCTCCTGACTACTCCCTGCCAGTTCCTACATGAGGAAAGCCACCACCATCTGCAACGACTCATGGGAACAGGGTGTATAACAGGTACACAGCAGCAGGACCCACATACAAAGAGCATTTTCTTTGGCTGGAGATCATCAAGCTCCAGACAAGTGAAAATACAGCCACTGGAGTCTCAGTGAAAACACAGAGTCACACAGGATCTACAAAGGCAGCTTCTGGCAGCTTCCCTGAACCAGCACAGACTGCTAAATGCCTGAAGTTTGGGAATCTGAGCTACTTGCCTATTCTACCTGTGAAGAGGGGAGTGGGATGCAGCAAGTGGGAAAGGCAGGAAGGCAAGCTCTATCCCTGCTTGCATGACAAGCAGCAGGGTTGGCTTCCTGGGAGTGCCTTCCCCCAGGAGCAGCCAACAGGAAGGCAGCCATGAGGAGCAGAGAGTAGGACATTTGATGGCCTCACACTCTGGCTCAAGCTCCCAAACCAGCCAGGCACTCCCACCACCCCAGGAAGCCAACACAGGCTCTCCTCTTAAACTATTACAGTCAAAACTGATCATTGCAACACCATTTGCATGGCGAAGGCAAATAGCCCTGGAATCTCTTGTTTACACAGTGACAAATTAGGGAGCTGACCCCTTAGCCCTTATTTGCATGAAGAAATGCACTGCTGTCACGTGAACTAGGACAGTCCTGAAGGATGCCCCTCCACTGAGATGTGGCCCAGCAACGACATTAGCCCCAGCCTGCAGGAGAGCTCGGCTTCTCCTACACCTTGAAATTATCATCTCGGTCACTACAGTGCAGTTACTTGTTCAGTTAAGTAATACTCCACTGGTTTAAAGACAGCTTCAGCTCAGGTTTTTGTCCTGCCAAGACCTGAAACTTGCTTAAATGGAGTCCATGGAATTTGAAGGCTCATGGCAGTAAATCACATCATAAAAAGGTCAAAGTTCTGGTCGATTTCCAGACTAATGGTGTTTAAAACCAGTAAATACTTGCCTAATACTATAAATGCAGCCATAAATTTACACTTTTGCATGAATACACACAGCCTGACACAGAGAACATAAAGTCTATCAAGGTAATCGCAACAAATAGATCAGAGAAATGCAAGATGCTCCTATTAGTATCACAACAGAAAAAGAAATCTTTTCTCCATCTACCAGTTTTGTGAGGATTGAGGCAAATAAATGCAATGCAGTACGCCTGATCTTGATGTCACTTATGACAAATTTACTCCAACTTAACATACAGGAGCTGATTCCCTGCTCACAGCTCTACAAATAAATCCTACTAGGAAACATTTATCCTACTCCATAAACATTATGAAACTTCAAAAAATATCTTGCTATGCTGAATCTGAGCAACCTTCAAAAGTTTTTTTGTGATATTTTTACAAGTTTGCTCTGGTCCATCAAAACAAACTGTTTTGATCAAGCCAAAATCTTCAGTTTCTTGCAGCACTAGCCGGCCCCCATGATGACCAAAGTGATATTCAAACCGAGCACCTTCTCCTGACAGGTAAGAGAGGCATCTTTAAAAACAATCTGCAGCATCACTGGCCAGTGTAACAGCTATAAAAGAAAGCTAATGCTTTAAAATCTTACTCTAAATTTTTTCCATCAAAAAATCACCTGCATTGTCCCAAAGCTGACTACAATCTATAAACATACTCATTTTCACTGTACTAGACTGAATCATATAAATAACTCCACAAGTATATAATAAACTATGTGAAACCGCCTGTGGTTTGCCCCTTTTAGCTTGTTTGAATCACCCTAAATCTGACTTTAATCAGTCCTAATGACTGTTTATTTCAGCCACAGCAGCCAGATTGCATTTTTACTACCAACTATAGCTACTCGTTGGAAATTTGCCCAGTTCTCTTCCCTAGTTATCACCTGCCAATACACCATGGGTCAATGACACAGACACAGCAAGTTCATCCCTGAGAGAGAAAACATGCTGCTCCTTTTCCTCCCTCCTCACTTCCTCCGCTCTCAAGAGGAACACTGGCAGTCAACTCTGGATTTGCTTTTAATTGCTTTGCTTACAAGTAAGCCGCAAGACTCTGATCTTGCCAATCTCAGCAAAAAGTGGTATGGAGCAGTGTTTTGGTCTACAAACAGTCCCCACTGATTCCCAGGGAGCTTATGGAGAACAGAACAGGATCCTAAATAGACAATAATACACTTAAGTTTTTAGTACACTTCATTTGATGCTGAAATTTTCCTCATGCTTCAATATCTCACATTTAAACATACTTCCGGCAATGAGCCCCACAAAGCCATAAGCACAGCTTATGAGCTTTGGAAAGCTCTTTTTTGGTATGTTTGAGAAGATGACACGCTAGGCATATCCGTGTGTCTCTGCTTTCAATCATTTCTGACAAATCTCAACTGCTTGGAAGGACAGACAGGCCTGGCAGGACACGGGTTTGCCGTCAGACCAGGAGATAGCCCTGCTTCTCTGGAGAGTATTTCTGTCTTTTAGCTGTTTCCTGTGTGCAGGCTGGAAGCGAAGCAAGGCTTGCCTCTTTTTATATGCTTCTATTGTGCTTACAGTAAAGCCATATTTAAATCGGTATGCAGGCTGTCACCGAAACACAAATAAATACGGAGAAGAACGACATGTTCCCTACAATTTCTTCCCATTAACATGAGGCAGCTGGAATGTTTTTCCTGCCTCATGCCTCATATCCCTGGGCTGCTCACTGGGCTGTGGAGCTGCTCTGCATCTACGGCCACCTCTGAAGTGCACACTGATTTACTGAAGGCAACTAGCATGAACTAGTGCCACAGATGCTTGTAAGCTGCATCTGGCCCACTTGCTCATAAAAACAATGAGGCTGATGATGGACAAGCCAGAAAGTGTCTACAGTCACGTGTGCAGGGTATTTAAGCTTAAAGACAGATGCTTACAGGATTTGTAAAAGACACTCAGTGACTTTCTTACCGCTTTGCCTGGTTCTGGGCTCCCCGGTTCAAGACAGGCAGGGAAATACTGGAGAGAGTCCAACGGAGGGCTACAAGGGACTTAAAGGACTGGAACTTCTCTCTTACAAGGAAAGGCTGAGAGCTCTGGGGCTGTTTAACCTGGAGAAGAGAAGGCTGAGGGGGGATCTTATCAAAGTTTACAAATACCTGAAGGGCAGGTGTCAAGAAGATGGGGCCAGTCTTCTTTTCAGTGGTGCCCAGTCATAGGACAAGGGGCAACAGGCGCATACTGGAACACAGGAAGTTCCACCTCAACATGAGGAAAAGCTTCTTTACTGTGAGGGTGACAGAGTACTGGAACAGGCTGTCCAGAGAGGCTGTGGAGTCTCCTTCTCTGGAGACTTCCAAAACCCACATGAATGCATTCCTTTGCAACCTGCCCTAGGAACGCCTGCTTTGGCAGGGGGATTGGACTAGATGATTTCCAGAGGTCCCTTCCAACCCCTACTGTTCTGTGATTCTGTGATTCTTGAAAGGAGCTGAGGACTTAACCCGTCAGCAGAAAGCATTTTGCTGTATGCTGCCAAGTTGGACTGCAACAGCAGAACACATTGCTCAGTAAATAGGACATACAGTTTGCACAGTGGTGGAGACGTGTGAGCAACAACCAACCCCTCGCTACACATCTATACAGCCCCACTCTATTTCCAGTGCCATATGGGTGCAAAGCAACCTGCTCCTGCATTCCTCTGTGTGCCTCCGGATTGACTGGCTGCTGACGCGAAAGCGCTCTGTGCAAGGCAGGGCATAGATGGAGACTTTCTGCCCGTGCCTGCAGCCCAGTGCACCTTTCTCCCTCAGCTGGCCACAAAGCAGCCTTGACATCCCTTGGAAAGAAACACCAGATGCATAAGTGCCAGATAAAGCAGGAATCTGGGCTGCAAGGGCTGAGCTGCAGCATGTTCCTGGCTGAGCCTTCAAACACCTTCAGCAGCATATTTTTGGCATTGTGTCCTGCTGTAGGATATACAAACTGCCTCAAACAATATTCCAGCAACCTTGCAAAATTTCTGTCTTGCACACATACATGTGCA
This sequence comes from Brachypteracias leptosomus, assembly GCA_013401335.1. Taxonomy (NCBI): domain Eukaryota; kingdom Metazoa; phylum Chordata; class Aves; order Coraciiformes; family Brachypteraciidae; genus Brachypteracias; species Brachypteracias leptosomus. The sequence continues at coordinate 77,275 of VYZX01004157.1, forward strand.
AGAACACACACACCACCACCATCCCCTCACTGATTTCAATAATTCTTGGATGGATTTACAATTTCCTAAGCAGGTTGCTATAGTGATCCTGCAGAATATTTTTTCAAAACACTGTTGTACTGTAAATGTTTACATACAGCATAATCCTGCCAAATTGTCTTAAGACAAAGGAAAACACAAAGTGTCTTTTGCTTTATGTACAGCCTTCTAGCTTTTTTAGGATTGAGAATGTTCTTTCAACTAACAACAGCAGCTAATTATGCCTTTCTGTGGCCTTGCACACCCTCAGGCCTAATAATGGGTCATCTATTAGCTTTAATGAATAACAAAGTTATCCAATTTAGTGTTAGCTGATTTCACGCATTTCTGAGTAAATTCTGAGTTAGGAGAAGGGCTGGGGCTTAGCTCAAGGGCCAGACACACAGTTGGTACAAATCAGTGTCACTTGATTAAAGTAATAAAAATGTTGATACTAGGGCAGGACTTTACTGATGAACATCAGGAGATTTTTTTTTATAGTCTTCTTAATCTGGATAATTAATAGAACAATTTAATCATTTTTAGATAGCGTATGTCAGAAGAAGTACAGGGTTCCTGTTTCAATTCACATTCTTCTGTATCCCAGCAAGAGAGACCAATAGTCAATGGTATATAAAAGTATTTGTTCATGGTGTTGTTTTAAATGCTGTAATGTTCCTATATCAACATTAACAGTAGTGTGATTTATGACTACAGAACACATACATAGCTATTAAATGTCTCCCACGCCTCTACTCTGTTCCTGAGATACTAAAGCAAAGTCCAGAGCATAATATAATTTACAGCACTATAAAATCTTTTACAACTGAAGCACAGTGAAAGCTTAATATCCAAGACCTTCTGTAATATGACTATGTCATCTTGTTAAACTTTATTTATGGGAACACTAGGGTTAACAAGAACTTTCTTCATGTCACTTCCCTACTGATTACCAATATCACCTTTCTCACTTCATGGTGTTCATAGGAAGAGCTCTTCCTTTCAAAAACATAGGTTCAGATAGATATCAGACTGTTTCCCCAAAGTTTGTATTTTTGTTATGGCCTTAGATTAATTGCCCAAGATCATGATCTCTTATTTCCTAGTACAAATTTACAATGCTTTATCCAAGACAATGCAAAATTTTAAGCGTTCAGACCTAAGGCAAATTCCAAAGTATCATTACCTGAATTTTCTGTGGTTTCTTTTCTCAGAAAAAACTTTTCCCCAAGCAAAATCTTGCAATTCTTGGACTTGAATTCTCCTCCAGTTCTGTGTTTAGGATTTAAAAATAGATCATACACCAGAAAGGTGTTATTTTATCATAACCCTTTAGATGTCAGGAGACTGACAATATTAATTCTTGTCATTTCTACTGTTTGAGAGAGTAAAAATCCTGGGAGCCAGTCACCTTGTGGGATTTCCATTGTCTGGAGCAAAATTAGCACAAACTTGTGCCTGACCAACCTTGGCACACCAGCATACAAAAGCAAAGCTCTGATTAACTCCAATCTGGCCTAAGAACCAAACCACCATATCTCTAGTTTTACCTTAACCTAGCACTGAGTTGGAAAACACTCTCCTTGAACATTCATTATGCCCTAAAGCAAGGCAAAAAAAGGTTTAAAAAAAATCCCACAATCTTAAAAATACTTTTTCTTTGCTTTCAGAGTAACACAGTATCCTCCTAGACCACAAACAGGGCCAAAGCAGGACCTCAGCTGACAGCGTGGGAAATTATCTCAGTTGTCTCTTCTTAACCCTGTCTCCCTCTCTACTACCCACCAACAGTTATACAAAACATTTAACCTGCTCAGCTGTTCAGCTCTGGTTTCAGTGGTCAGGATGCCAGCTCAGCAGGGAATGTCCTGCCAGCAGAAGAGGCTGATCATTTGGATACCAGTCCCTTCCAGCACTACTGTCACCTTCCCCTGCAACTTCACTGTACTGCAGGAGACTTTCTCATTCCATAATTTCTGTATAATTTCTAATTACATAATCTCTGGACTGAGAACATTAAAAATTGATTCTAACATGGTATTACCAGTCAAATACCAGTTATTCCATGTTTGGAATAAAAGTGATATGACTGGGTAGGTAGGCATATTTCCATCCTCGCAATATGACCTCTTCATACTTTTCTGGCAAGGAAAGGAAGCCTTAAAATAGAAATAAACTACAATCCCTTTTCTGTTTGGTTAAAGTAGCCCTAGAACAAACAAGAAACAGGCCTGCACATCTTAAAGGCATGGCAGCTAAGTCTGAAAACACATCTCATCTAAGGGTAATTTCCCTTAAGATACCTGATTCCTCAGGCTTGTCATTGGCTGAAAACGTTTTCCTATCAAGGAATTCAATATCACACTCACAGTCTTAAAGGCAGACTGGCCAAATATTTTACACAAAACATCTACAGATTTTCAACATCTTTGCTTACACTGTAGAGTGTCTGAGTCCATGAGCAGTGTCCTACAAATAAAAAGGAATCCTTGCACAAAAAAGTGTTACTAACCATGAACATAGGTAGCAGATTCTGTGTTATATTATCCAGGACTCTAAGGAATTAAACTAACACAAAAATGTGTAGTTATTACAGTAGCCAAATATACATGGATCTGTGCTCCATATTAGTAGAAACTTGTGCTGTTACATGTACTACCACTGTCCTAAGCTTCTCTTCCTGAGATTCTTTATAAACATGACAGTCCATTAAAATTCAAAGCTTCACCTTGTCCTGATATGGCAGTTCAACCTGGAATCAACCAGCATCACAGAAAAACTTCAGCCCTCCTGGCACTCCTTCCACAAAGGACATGTTTGTACTATTGACTGTACTGCTGAAAATAATTTTGCTGTGTTGACAGCCATCACTCAGCACAGATTGTGATGAAAAGCTGAAAATTAGAAAGTTAAATGAACACCTGCAACAATTTTCCTGCCAATTTTACAACAAAATAAATATTGAATTATTCTGATAAGCGGGTCAAATTCATCCCTGGTGTCATGGCCCTTTGAGGTTAACAGTGCTACGACAGGAATGAATTTGGCTCCTGTGTCTCCTTCACAGAGCAAATGTCTCACTAAACTCTTCAAACCTCCTGTGCCAACATCCATCTTCATTTAGAACCCATCTTTCCCTTTCCTGAGCAAAGCCATAATTTTCCTATCAACTTGCAGTCAGTTATGTTGACAGTTTGACATCAATATCGTATGTACACAAAAATAATTTGCAAAACAGCTTTTTCAATTGTTAGACTTAACAGTCATTTCCATCAGATATAATTTTCTTTGATGTGCATAATTACACAAGCTATCCTTCCAGGGAGAATATGCATACCTCCATATCATAGCTACTTGAATAGCATTTTACATATCTGTAGTGCTGCAGAGATTTTATGAAAAAGATACTATTATGCAGCTCTGTTTTCATCCTGTTCTTCTTTTTTCTTTTTTTATTCTATTGCTAGCAGAAGCTGAGGGACACATTATTTTTGTCTTGAAAAGCAAGCAAAAATTTTATTCCCCCAATCTACAAGTGCTTATGTTACAAGAAATTCCTGTAACTCCTAGGAAATCCACAGAGGATTATAGCATTTTGATTAGATTCCCCCCAACTCATGTTTGTGCAGGTTCTGTTAACTCCAACAGCAGAGAAATGTGTGGATGTGATTAATCACGTTCCCCAAATCTGCTATGGAGAGCAATGCTCTGTTGGATTTCCTCATTCCCATTACAGACTGCTCACACCTAGGGATGCCTAGCTACATCATTTAGTGAGAAGGGCTTCAGAAGGCACCAAGGAAGTAAAAAGCAGACAACAGACTATCATGTGTATGATTTCAAGGGCCATTGAGTCCCATTTTCTGCATATTTGCCCTTTCAAACCTCAAAATAAAGACACAGTCTCTGATTTTAATTTCTGAGAAGACCACTTTACCAGCTTTTGGCGTCCGAGTCATGTTCTGTAGGTACTCTCCACTCTTATACAGATTCAAAACTCTCTCTAGCTGAGCAGCCGTCTCATCTATTCCCCAGTGAAGTTCTCCTTTAAAAGCACAGAAAAAGAATGAGTTAGATGAGGAGCAACCTGCATGGGACAAAATGAGGTTGCATTCGAATAAAGCGCTAAGCATTAGAGCCCAGCAGTGCCCTGCTCTACAACAGTGTTATGATGTGGTCATGAAAATCCTGAGTTACTACAAATTGGTTTTCATACCTGACATGAGCCAGGCATGTCAAAGACTGGCTCATCCAGCTAGGAACCGCAGGCCTGTGGGCAGAAAACACTGTGGTGAGCTCCCCACAGGGGATGAGCTTTACCCAGTACAGGGAACTCCAAAGGCTTTGCTTGTTAATTAGCTATAGCCCAGCATCATTAACTTCCCTATTCAATGCACACAGTACAAGGTATAAAAACCCTAGAACAATACACCGAAACCCCTCAAATCAGATTTACCGGCATACCCTTGTCCCAAAGGCACTATCTTGGCAATCAGTAAAAATCTATGGTATTGTCACTTGCCCCTGACTTCTGAGGTATAAAAGCACCACTGGTACCATTGGCAATGGGGAAGTATCCTGGTTTTATCATTAAAATTCCCCTTGCCAGAGACAGGAGTTCCTCCATATCCCACAAGGAATTGAATTCTGATGCACTTCACCCCAGCACTGAGGTGTCAGGTGGAAGTAGATACCTAGAAGTCTAGAATACCTTGTGAAGCCTAGATAAAATCACAAAATAGGATTTTTCTGGTATATGGGGTCATTCTTGCCTTTGCTGTATGGGGGAAATTCTATCGTGGACAGAAAAACAATCTGGTTCTATTGCAGTGAACATAAAAACAGCATCCTCCCCATCCCAAACATGATAGTCACACTTCTAAAGGAGATACTTGGCATTACCACGATTACTGTGATTACCTGTTGCATTGACTATCTTATCCAGTAATGGTCTCAGTGAGGATGGAGCACTGTGTGGAAGAAGATACGTAAAAAAAAACCTGCAATGGAAAAGTAACCCATATTGAAAAATTTTTTAGAGAGCTCACAAACATCTGGTAACTACTTAACAACATAGGGAATAAAATTCCTATTGCTTTTAAGCTACTGACCTATTCAGGAAATATAATGATATTCAATAGTCAAATAAATATATAGCTGAGACTATTCACACAGCTGACTGGCATACCTAGACCACGCTGTTATATACAAGGCTGCCTTGTAACTATGTGTAAATGTTCTATTAATGCAGAAATTTGCTGTGAAGTCCCACGGACAGCAAAGCTGTCTGAACTTTAACAAACTGAAAGGATTCTATCAACTCCAGAAGTCTTTGTTGTTTTTTTTTCAAACCTTGAAAGTGCATAAATCAAATTTCTGCTCATTTCAAATAACTGGCTATTATTTTCTTTACTACAGGGGGGTTTTTTTAAGACTTTCAAATTAATTGCCAGGAGAAAGTCTTCTTCTATTGTTTTAATGCCACTCCAATTCAAAATGTCTTCTCTCTTCTCATCATTTATCTAAATTCAAAATGCATTCATGAAGATCTTCATTGATGGATCTATATTCTCCATGTTAACATTTTTAATTACAAAAAAACCCCAATATGCCTTACCATTACTTGAAGTACACTTAATTTTCACATTGTTTCTTTAATAAATTTCTATTACATTGCCAATATTACTACCTATTGCAAACTCGGTGTCATAGCAACCTAAGATGGAGAAGGACAATTCAGGATCTGACAATATAAACAGAACTATCAGACATAAGTATTAGGTAATGAGCAGAACAGGAACACAACTGGGAAATTACCCCGCTTTACCCGCAAAGCAAAGTAAATGCTTTTTCGTATACAGAGACCATATTGTCAAACAGAAACCTCCAGGGACTCATGCTCAGGAGGGAGACTAGCAGTCTTACACAAGCACAAATTAAAAAATTAAGTTCTTGATTAAAAAAATTATCACAGACACGGGTATTATTGAGCTGACATATTCCACCTACACAATGAATATTTCCTTGAGATTATAACACCCTTTTTCATCCCTTACAAAAGTTGTATTTATGATTTTCCCCAGTGGGATTATCCCAGGTAGGTATTCTTAGTGATGAGTATAACACAGCCAATATAAATACATACAGAAATCTAAATAGCAGCATAACATTTGTAACTAATACTTTGTCCGGTAAATTTTACCTCACCTTTTTAGCTTAGAGATTATCCATAAAGCAGAGACTGACTGACTGACTGAGAATAGTTCTTTGCAAAAATTCAGTAGCTGACATTTACTTTGCTAAATGCTGGATGGATGCAAGTCACAAAGGTTATTGTTTTTCCATGGCTATAGAAATATACGACTTGTTCTAATGCAAACACCCACATACAAAATTCTGACATGTAGAGACACTGGTGCCTGCACAACTTAATTGCAGGAACATTTGTTATTCATTGATTCCAGGGCCAGTGGAATCCCTTGAGATCTGCATAACACAGACTGTCAGATCCTTTTACATTTGTTCCTACTGCATTTTTTTTCCTTTCTTTTTTCTTTTTGAGAACTATCTGATCTTAATTTAAGAACTGTCAATGATGGAGAAACCATCTCAGCCATTGGTTAATAGTTCAAAATGCTAATTATCCTTACTTTTAAAATTGTCCAGTGCTTTGAAAATTGTTCCTCCAAACATTTGGAGGAAAACCCATCAATTCATTTGTGACAGAAGGTATCCATCTGAGAGTTAAGACAGGCCAGTTCTTGCATAGTAGAGCTTTTTCCAAAATGTTTTCTCTCCTTTAACTATTTACCTCATAAAGAAACCAGCTAGATAGGCTAATTATGGTTTCAAGGCTAGGGTGTGCTATATTTCACAATTACAAGGGATTTATGCATTGTTTGACATATCGCTGCTTTTGATTTCTACCTGGCAGCACCAGCAACCCTTTACTGAGGGCAATCTCTGACCCTGCAGCAACATAGTGCATCCATGAAAACAGGAAATTTAGTAGCCGAGTCCTAATGAAGCGAGGATTTAGCCTTCCAAGACAAGTGCGCAGGGTTTGTTGCCAACGTCCTAGCATGGGGTGGTCACAGCCTACTATAACATGAATACACTGTTGAACAAAAACCTCCTGTCTCTACTGAATTAAGCAAAAGCAGGGCCTGAAAACACTGGGGCACTGTGTGTGTGTTATACACTGGTGTATGGGTCACAGGCATCATTAAGAACTGTAATAGAAAGAGACTGCTTCCTTCAGCAAGATCAGCAACCTGCCGCAAGCCCACCATACCACAGACATATCCCTACTTACAACCAAGATGGATGGGTACCTATTAAAGGCTTCTTAGCTAGACCAGTAAAACAATCTTAACCAAAAGCTAGCAAGCTAAGCAAGATCTTTAAGCCAAGCAAATGGAAACAGAAAATTTTGCAGGACACACTAAAAACTGTGCTGCACAACTGCAGATGGCTGTCATGAGGTGCAGCCCATTTCAGTGTGGTCAGCTAATGCAACACACATGCTGGTGAGCGCCCTGGGACCAAAGCAGAAGACTCTCTTTGGAGCAGCCTCTCCTCACTGTGGTCTGGCAGGCAGTGAATGGCATGATACATGAAAGGGAAGTCTAAGCAACGAGCAGCACACCATTATGGCATTGCTTTGAGATCCTCCATCATCCTATCTGGATCAGATGAGGTGGCTGCCTGCCGCTGCAGTGCCTGTCAGCCAGAGCACCAGGAGGAGCACAGCACAGAGCACTGGCCACCGGCTCCCCAGAAAGTGGTGACACAGCTCCCCAGGCAGCCCACACAGCCCTCTGAAGGGAGTAGTGTGGGAGAGCTGAGACCACAAACACAAAGCCACCACCAAGAAGGACTCCGTTATAAATCTGGAGAAACCTTCAAAATCAAACCAGATGCGTTGGCTGAATGCTTTCTTCAGTGTGGCTGACTAGTCTGGCGTGACCTGTCGCCTATGTGTCCCCCGTCAGGGGCATAGTGCTGCCACGGAGTAGGAGCAACACCAGGAGTGAGCTCCCCAGTGCCTGCCCATGCAGAGACCAGGGGCTTGGAGGGGATGGAGGTGAAAGGGAACGCCCCTTGCTTTGAAAGGTTATTACATGCATATTGTCAGAGACTGAGAGTCTCAGTGGCCCAGTGGCTGCACCGGGGCCTGTTATAACCCTACCACGACAGGTTCTGGTGAGGTGGGGAGCATCAAGTCAGAGCACAGGACGAGAGCTGAGCTCTAACTCTGCCCCTGAAGCCAGCTGGTGGTGAAAAAAGTGTGATGATTCTTCTTAACTCACTCAGAAGAAGAGGTGCCTGAATCATCTCACCACTGAGCTAATGGGCTTCCATCTCCATCGGCACTTCTGTTTTGCTCCTGTGAAAATCTCTACTTGTGTGAAGAATTAAGTGGGATTAAGCCAATGTAAAATTAGACTGAGTGGTGAATCAGACTTGAAGTATGCAAAACATTTCCAAAGTTATAAATGCTACGTATTTTCACAAAGGAAGTAATTATTCATGGCTTCACTTACTCTCAGGTAATGGTTCTGAGACAATATGTACTTGTTGATGTGAATAACTAAAGGATGCTGGAGACTTTTTGCCCACTTTTAGTTTTCTTTTACCTTATCCGATCATGTACCTGTAGGCATTGTAGAGATTCCTCTTTTCATTCATACTCTGACACCGCCCCTCAACCGAACAGGGCAGGGTGAAGTTCCTCGCGGGGAATTCCATGAAGCAGTCACTGTTACTGGTGCAAGAGCTCTCCTCGATGCTGGCATCATCCAGATCTGTCACCTTCAGCTCCCCATCCACGATCACAAACTGTCGAGGGCGAAAATCCAGTAATGTCACAGAGCCAAGTGGAGAGTGAGCCAAATAATGTAGAAGCCGAACTAAGCTGAGACATATCTGAAATGCAAAAAAGTAGATACTGTGCATTATTTTTTCAGTACAAAGTATATAAATGAAACTAGTTGAAGATATATTCATAAATATATGACTTAATAGAAGTGTTATAACTTATTCTCAAAACTAAATCTTGCAACTAAGGTATTTTTCATAGGATTAACACAGTTGATTGTAAAACCCTTAGAGACTTGAAACAAAAATAAGCTTCCTTACCAGTGCTTTCCCACACTATTCTTGAAGCAGGACTCATTCCTACTTTTTAAGAGAAATAAACGCATTAACTTTTAATAACACATAACGCACAAGCCTTGACCATGCAGCCTGATTCTGCTCTTTTACAAGTTCCAGGTCTGGAAGTTTTGGCTGGACCACTCTGTGCCCATGCCTGGAGCTCCAACTGCAGACAGTGTCTGTATTGCCTCCATATTGATCCTGCCTTTTGACTGCTTTTATAGCTTTTTTTTTTCCCACTGGTTCCTCTTACATTTGCCTTTTTCCAGGGGAGAAGGAAGCAAATTCCCAGAAAGAGCAGCTCCACAGCTCTTCTGTAACTCTTTGTGGTCTTTCAGGGTAAGCATGTATGTCCACCTACCTTGGTGGATCTACCTTGGTGGACCCCCATATGCCACTTTGAGGCTGGGGTGGGAGCTCTGCGCTGATGCTGCCCTTTTCAATTGCAGGTTAGAAACCTGAGCGACTATTGCTAGACACCAAACATGATGAATGTTGAACTCAGCCCCCTTACCAAAGTACTGTTTTCAATTCATGCATTCCTTTAGAATCCACTATGTAACATATTAATGTAAATGTAGCATTAATATGAACACAGTTAAATACTGGAATTTTTATTCTATGCATTAAATTAATAACAGGTCTTAGTCTAGCAAGCTTTTTATTGTTTATATATAATCTTGTTTTCTGTTAAAACAGACTGTTAAGGCCACATGCATTGAAGTAGTCAAATCCAAATTCAGTCTTGGGGCATAAATGGTGTATACTCAGAGTGTCTGAAGTTATCCCTCACAGACCCTTCACCTATGGGACATTAGGACTACCTTACACTTCTATAATCATTTCCCTGCTTGACCAGACTAGAACATTTTCATCCTACTTACAGGATACCACAGCTCACATTTGAGATGCCTGTCAGCGGGACACCATGCTTGAGCAACCTTTTCTTCCTCTAGAAGGGCACAGGATTCATGTATATGCCATGCCATAATATGCTGGATATAAAAGGTACATCCAGCCCAAACTAACCTATAATACATGTATCTTCCAACTGCCAATGAACTCAGAATTTATCCTCAATAAAAATACAGGTCATAATCTGAAATTACTGCCTTTCTCAAATGCCCCAAAGACCCTACTCCTGCACTGGGAACCTCTGTGACCAACCCCAACAGGCTGCTGCCCTCCGTACCTGCTGTCAGGCTGGCACTGCAAATGCCCTGTACAACAAGCTCTAAGCACACAGATGAAGGCTTTGCTCTGCATCACACACCAGAGGTGCTGATCTGGGGAGCAAGTCTACTGCCAAGTCCTTCAACACAAGGAAATTATTATTTGTAGGAAAATGGTCAAATATTTATGCAGTCATTTTCAAGATTGGACCACAAAGAAGTCTCACATCTCAAGAAGACATGATTTTACTTTCTCCATCTTTGTGTTAGTTGCGTCCTAGACAAGCTAATGAGCACGACATTATCTAAAACTTCATTTCAGTGGTCACAGGAATGTTCCATGTGTTATTCCACCTCTGTGAATCAGCTCAACACCTTCATCTAATTCTCCTTCATCTCCCTTTGCAATTGCTCACTCAAAAATATCCATGCTGGAAGGAAACTTCCTTGTTTATTACGCATAATCTAACGTATCTCTTGGTCATTTACTTGGTACGTAGTTGCTGTCACAGTCTGTTATTTGCATTCCTGGGATGAGACAAGCCAAAGACAGGTCCTGTATTTTGGAAGCTGTGACAAGTACCTCTACCACTTAAGATGGTACTTCATTCAGGAGAAGGAAGCCAAAGCTTAGTGCAGGGAGCACACTTGCTCCTGTTTTATTAATAAAATAAACTCTGCCAGGGAACATTCCTGGGCTCAGAAACTTAATCCCACACATACACTTGCTAGTACAGTCTCTGGCCTGGGTCTGACCAGGACCAAGGCTGTTCTCCTGCACAGTTCCCAGATGCCATCCAGAAGGCAGCATGGCCCAGGGACCGTTTCCGACAGGCATCCTGCATGCAGCCACTTGGCCCTCAGAGAGTGGAAGAATTCGATAGTACAGATGTGGGCTGCACCTTGCTGGGTCGTCTCTGAGATCAGTCAAGCACACTTTTAGTTTTCTGGTACAGATGTAGCCACGCAATCCAAAGTGTTTTAGATGAAGAGTGCTGCTGTCTTGCAACATCTTAGGGAGTTAACCTCAGCTGGCGACACATCCCAATATATACTGAGTGAGACAGCACTATCTTGATCAAAGCATTGCTACAGTCTGGCTTCATTTTGGACAAATTAAGTGTGACCTTCGTGCTCCTGGTAAATTGCCAACGCGATGGACAACCTGGGTTTGATATTTGTATACATTTATTTCACTCTTCCCTCAGTAAAAGACAAACAGAGCAGGAAGCAGTAGAAAATAATTCTAAAACCAACCTATGATAAGGATCAGAGAGAAATGTAACATCCTTCTATTGTTTAAATCCCAGTTGCAGAGCACAATTCTCAATGCCAAAAATCCTGGGCCTCAAGCTTTAACACGTAAGAAATGTTTGCAGATATCATGTAAAAAGCATATAACCAGCCACAATTAGATAACATCAACAGACAAAATAACATATCTTAAACGCTGCAGAAAGGGAGTGCTAAATGTTGTTTCTAAACTAAGATGTAATCACATGTAAAGCAAACATTTAATAAATGAGAATTGCACCGCATAGTGCATAACCCCTGCTTCATGCTTGATGTTATTTAGTAGTCATCACTCTCTTAAAAGTCCTTTTAAAGCAGTTGTTACTCACTCGAAATCTATCTTCCCAAGAAGTCTGTAAAAGCTGAATCATCTCTAAAGGTGAGCCTAGTTCAGTGATGGTCGTCAGTGTATCTGGGATGTCATTGCTATCTTGGTAGCAATAGCCATAGAGCTGGAAAAAAAAAAATTACAAGGCAATATCAGTATAAGATCTCAGCAGGCTTTTACACTTCTCTGTGGATGAGGTGTGAAATAAGCATTTCTTACAAGGCTCTGAGTTCTATATGATGTATTGCCTTGAAGTCACCCCCCAACAGCTTTTGTGTCCTCTCATTTGAGGAACTCTTCCTTGAAATGCACAAATTAGATAACAGTCTTTTGTGGGCATCATACAGTCCATGAAGTGCCCCCTGCATACTTCTCTGTACAGGATCTTCTCTCAATGAATGTCATATTGGGTTTGAGTGGCAAGGTTTTGGTAGCAGATGGGCTACAGAGGTGGCTTCTGTGAGAAGCTGCTTGAAGCTTTTCCTATTTCCAATAGGGCCAATGCCAGACAGCTCCAAGATGGACCCATCGCTGGCCAAGGCTGAGACCATGAGCACCAGGCATAATGCCTCTGGGACAACCTATTTAAGAAGACTGGTGGAGGGGGGGGAGAAACAAAACTGCACAGTTGCAGCCACGAGAGGAGAGAAAAGATGTTAAACAACTCTGCAGACACTGAGGTCAGGGAAGAAGGAGAGGGAGGAGGTGCTCCAAGCATCAGAACAGAGATTTCCCTGCAGTCTGTGGTGAAGCCCATAGTGAGGCAGACAGCCCATGGAGTTTAACAGTGGCAGCCCATGTAGGGCCCTACGTTGGAGCAGGTGAATGCCCAAAGTAGGCTGTGACCCCTTGGAAAGTCAGCACTGGAGTAGGCTCCTGGCATG
>VYZX01004173.1:0-14956 GCA_013401335.1 Brachypteracias leptosomus
TGAGCCCTAAACGGAGACATAGGTGCCTTAAGTAAACAAAAGAAGAGATGGTCCATGTGACCAAACAAAATCTGGGCCCTGGGTGACATACTGGTTTTTACTGCTTTTTTTTACCTGAAGAGGCCAAAGTAGTGTATACATGATGATAAGCATTCCTCTTCCTGTGTGTATTAAGAGTGATGGTGTTTGTGTGGGAGCCTCGTGTTGCTGCGAGAGTTGCAACTGGGGAGAGGGCAAAGCAGAATGTGTCACAAAGCAGAACTGTTAACACAGTTATTTAGTAACACAGCATGTCCCATAGCTCAGATGGATGCAGAGCACCACAGCATTTTTAACCAGCCAGCTGGGATTGGTACGTGGCTGGTTAAGGCTAATGGTTGGGTCAAGGTGCCTAGTGAATAACGTGCAGGTGCTACATGGCATCTGGCATCTTGTTACTCTTGTGAATATATGTGTGAGTATAAAATCTACTAGTGAGCTTTAAAACAGACTCTCCGGCAAGGAAAAACAGGACCAGGCAATTCATATTGGACATGGGTATGAGTGCTATTAGTGTGCACATGGTGCCTGTAATAGCACTGTTCTGCTGTCCATGCTGATATATCATTGGTGGGCTCTGTGTACATATCTGTGTTTGTGTGCACTGGGAATAAAACCACCTCCAGACCTGATCAAGAGATTGCAAAATATAAAGGAGCAGTAAGACCAAAACTCTCACATAAAGAATCTAGATGTGCAAGACTCTGAACACCGTGAATTAGTATTCATATTACAAGATACTTTTGCCAGTGTGACTCCCCGATACCCTTGAAAGTAGCAGAAGTGGGGAGCAAAGCAAAAAAGAATTAAAATAAATTTGTAATTGTAAAGCTGATTGGGAAATAAAGAGCTCCAGTATCCTGCTGGATGCTAATACATCCATCAATATAATGCAAAATGTAAAATATCACATGCAGGCCATACCTGATGCAATTAAGATGATCTACTCTGATGAAGAGAATGTTGAAAGAAAATGAGGTACTTAAAGATTTAGGAAGCAAAGAGGGAAATGCTGAATATTCAAATAGGAGAAATCAGATGAGCTGTGAGAAGAGTGATTACTAATGCATGCTGTCCTGCTGCAGAGGTTAATCACAAAATTGTGAGGATATAGTAGGCATTGAAGCTCAGTTATAAAGCAGGAAAAAAGCCTGTAGCATAAATAGCCAGCACCTGCTGTAACAGCAGAATGACTGGAGATGTCCAGTCCAAATTAAGGAAGACAGAAAAACAGTAAATGTAAAATAAGCACTCTAGGCTTAAGTAATGAATGTAATATAACCAATTATTCTTAAGGGTTACATGATTTTATCAAGCAGAATTAAGTTTTTTAAAACTGCAAAAATCTAATAACATACAGCATCTAGACCTAATAATGTAATTATTTATATCACTAGTGTTCTTTGAAGCAGACAAGCACAGTATCTATAAATAACAGAAAGAATCTTAGGCTATCAAGAAAGTAAAAGAGGTTTCAGAGAGGAAACTAATCAAAGTGCTACCAGTTTTTAAATATTTAAAGGCTGAGAAAACTGTAGGTTAAGCACATATATATGAAACTTAATAGAGAGAATAATGAATAGTAAAATGTTATGACTGAACCAGAATATAAGCAGCACTGAAGGAAAGTAACCTTCTTAATTATTAGAGAATATTCATACTATCTAATAACTGAAGCTTAACCACTGTATTTAATTCTTCTGAGATGTTAGCTATACAAATGCATCACTGTAAGTGATGTTAACACTTTTCCTTTAAGTGTTAGGAAAATGTTAAAAAAAATATATAAACTATGTCTGTTTGTTATAGACAAAAGAAGAAACCAACAGGTTGCAGACATCAGCTAATAAAGGATAAGAAACAAAATGCTATTGAGTAGACCAGAAAGTTCTATGGAGATGTTCCAGCTGAGTTAGCACAAAAAAACCCCAAAACTATTAATAACAGTCTTTGTTGGTTTTTGTCTTCCATACGTATCACAGAAGAAAAAGTCATCCATTCAAACCCTATGGATATTAATAACTACATATTGTTTAGCTTATTTTTTATCTTATGAAAAGAGAGAATAAGAAATAAAACCAGATCCAATGTGATGAAGTTTTCATCTCTAATAAAAGAAACCCCATTTCTTTACATCAGGATGTACTTATTATTATTATTGATAATGATTAAAAGAACACAATTATAGCACTGTAATCTCCATGTATGTAGTCTGTGTGTGTTTGTATGGATGTAACGATGTATTTACAAAACAGCATTTTTAGAACTGCAAGAAACAAAGGAGATTTCATTAAGCATAGCAATGTCTCCTATGGTAAACTGTATGTTCCAATTGTGCCTTCACAACACCTGGAACTGAGACAATCGTTACCTTCACACGGTGGTGTTGGGGATATTTTAGATTGGAGTAAAACAATGTCATATGTAAATTCACGTTTGTCACTGCAGGAGGTATTATATATTAGATTGCCCCACTGACTACAGTTTCCAGAAGCAAGCTGGAAAACTGNGACTTCCCCTGACACAGTTTTGAACCATTCCCACAGATCCTATCACTGGATACCTGTCATCCTGGCACCTTCCTCCCCACTTTCTCATGCTAAATTTCACTGTTGTTGTATCTCTTACTCAACACCATTTCTTTCAAATACCTGCTATTCCAGCAAGACCATCACGTATGATGGAGTTTGTCTGTTTAACTGCGCCTTCTCTAGCATTTGCTGTAGCCATCTGTAATTCTGACAAAGAGCTATGTATTGCTATGAAAGGTTCTGACACAGTTTTTCTTTACAGGTGTAAGTATTGCAGCATGGGCCTGCTTTTACTATCTTCCCCTTTACTTTCTAGGTCAGCATCTATTTTCCCTCTTTACCTGAATGTGACTTGTTTCCCTCTCCCAAACATTTTTAATATATTTGGAAAACTGATCCTTCTTTTCATAAGTGACATGAATAATTTTCCAAGTTTGTACATTCTTCTTTTCAAGCTTTTTTCAGAAAATGAGTCAAGAAAATGTCTCAATAGCTGCTATAGCTAAAAAGAAACATCCACCCCCACTTCTAAACTGCTAAGTATCTTGAAAGGCTCTGTTGATAGCTCCCTGAAAATCAGACCAACCATCTTAGCACAGTTTTAGCATTTCCCAGAACTTACTGATGTTGTGTTTATCTACTACAGGAATTAGAGATGAAAAGCAGGAATTAGAGATGAAAAGCAGAGCTTTAGGGTTCTTTCTAAATGTTTACCTTCCCATTTTTGGCATAGTGCTTTTCTTTATACCAGTTATGTGGAACGTGATCACAGGTCTGTTCTATTCCAGCCACTTTCAATATTTGTTATAGCTTGGATTTACTTATGATAGCAAATTTCTGATTTGCCCTGTACCAGTGTTTAACATTTGAAAGTGATTGTCCTCTCCCCACTGCTCTACAAACTTACTGAAATCTTTTTAAGAATGACCTGTGAGACTCTCAGTTTTTATCCTGGAATTCTGGTTTTCCTTTTTTTCCCAAGTGAGCGATTGGCAATGGTTGGAAATGAAAATTGATGCAAGTAAAATGCTAGTTTTGATTAACATGATTACATACTTTGAGCAGATTTCTCTCTTTTCTGCTGCTTTTCTTTGAAGAGTGTAACTAAGGTTACTGAGAACCTGAGTTTTTCAATATGTCTACTAGCAGATATTTTAATAAAGTTGAGGTCTCATTTATAATGTGTTTTATAGAAGGATGCACTGTGAGTCAGAGTCCATATCTGTGTTCAAAATGTCCATCCAAAATGCATCACTGTTTATTATTTAGTCAAACTCCATGTTTCCCTTATCAGATTCAGAGAACTTTTTCTCTTCTACCAATATATTATCATATTGCCAGGCTATTTTAGAGGCGCTTCCTCCCTGAAGCACTGCTACAATGTAGTTGAGTGGATTCAGCAAAAGCCCTAAATGAGGCAGAGAGTAACTGGTTTCATTCAAACCCCAGCCCAAACTTATCCATATGTGAACATCCTCACAGAACTGAAACACAGCAACCTGTCAATGAGAACACAGAAAAACTTTGCTGTCTATGGACATACAGAACATGTATTTCTTTCTCACAGCACTGAGTACCTTACAAAGTAAGGCTTACTTTGTAAGCCTTATCTGTTAATCCCTTTTCTTTTCTTTCTTAGCTTAGTATATCATGCAGTTTGATTGCAAGCACTAGTCAAGGATAAAATAGCCTTTTTATATTTTACAGATTTATATTTTTGGTAAAGAAAATGAGTCTTGCTATTTTGGATAAACAATTTGTGCATTTGTTCACTCATACTGCACGTGACTGCCAAACAGGATTCTTCAAGCACTTCTGTGAAATTATGGTTAGCTTTATAGAAGCCAGAACTGTCCATCCCTGGGGGTGCAACTATAAAATCCATCTTTGCTTTCCACTCTATCTTTCATCTCTTTTGAAAGAAAACAGTCACAAAAGTCCGTGGTTTGCGTGCTGCTTGCACAGTGAATTGAGAAAAAAGATAATAATTTTTTTTTCCAAAGCTTTACCTCTCATGCCTTTAATTTTTCTAAGCTAAAAGTTACTACTACCTCTTTGCCAATTCTCCCAAGTTTTGACATTAGCAAAATATGGCATTGTTTTCTTGTAGAACCACTTTGTAAATGAATATACACCAGCATGCAAACTACACACTGCTGTACCATGCGCTGCTTTAAGTATGTATGTCTCATCTGTCACTATGAAAGCTATGAAACAGCATTACAATTGGGAGCTCTTGACACAGCTAAATGGTTCATGTTTGCTCTCCATGGCAGCGTGGGTGCAATGTCAAATTTCATCTATAACACATGAAATGAAAACTATTCTCAAAGGGCATGTTTAGACTAAAGCACTGGGCATGCGGTCATCTGCTTCCACCTTCTCTCCTGCCCAACTTGTGCAGAGGCACGCGCCTGCCTCATGCTAGTGCGTTCCTCTGAGGATGAGGCACACGTGTGATAAACTATGTTCCATGTCACTGCTGGACTGTTTTACAGGGTGGAAACACAGATACCACAAGTTCATGTCTGGATAACACTTTACTCCCCATCCTCCAAACACTGCATATTTTTGCCGTTTCAGCTGATTATTTTCATCTTACCTCCACTATACTATAAAGTGGCACATGCTCTACTCTTATTCTTGTGTAATCTGCAAAGCATCTGGGTCCCACACAGCACATTGCTGACTAAAAGAACATGTGAGTATCTTGGCTAGCTAGCATCTTGAAAGCATAACAAGGCTATAGCTTTTGTGAGACATAGGAGAGACAATGCCACAACTTCTATCACTTAATTCTGAATGAGAGTGACACCTACTTCTAGAACAAAAAAGAGGTAGAAGCACTGTAGTACACATACAAAAGAGATGTTTGTATAATAGCGAACACAGTTTTAAGGCAGACCTCGAAGCTGGGAATCCAAGATTGACAAACAGGGCCAGTGTGAGAAAGGGCTTGCAAATGCCTTTGGTGGACTTTCCACATGCCAAGTTCAGAAACAGGGCTGGAGATGAGTTAGTGGAGGATGAGGAGTCAGACTTGTAAGCCTAGTGCATACTGACCATCTTTATTTTCACTATGCCAGAAAGAACAGTGCCAAAGTGAGGTTGTGACTAGAACTGTTCTGCAAAGTGAAATACTGCACACAAAGGGATGTGTGAAAGCAACATTTCCCTGTCCTTCCTTGGTATGTGTGGTCAAAACTGATTCCAGGTAAGAGAGAAGAAACAAACCAGCCATACTTTCCCTTCTCCCTAGTACACTGCAGCATCATACATACACACACAGGTTTCAGGCTTAAGTATTTGAGAATACTCAGCTTCTTTTTAGCAAAAGAGTGATACCAGATGAATGACAAAATATAAATGCCTTACATGGAAAAACTGAAATTAAGAAAGTTCCTATGCACATGCTAAGTTGAAAACTGAAGTTTGTGGGCTGACTTGGTTTGCCCTGGTGATGGCTCTTGCTGTGGTAGAAAAGCAATTTGTTCTGTTGTTAGCCTCAGTCCTAGAGTTTCAAGCCTGAATGAGCTGTATACCCGTTTGGACAGTTCATTTGTGTCCTGACTCTTTTCAGACTCATGTCAGTGCTGCAGAGGGTAAATTGTCTCCATTATCATTCTTGTCATCCAAACTCAGCCATTTGCTAGCATTTGCCCAAATTTTCCTTTGTTCCTTTAAGTGATACTTTCAAACTTATCTTAGAGAAGAAACTCAACAGGACATCAGGCAGAAAGGAAAGGAATAGCTTTTGCAGTCTGAGACACTATATTCTCTTTGGTATATTTTACTATTAATCATTAACAAAAAAAAGAATTTTTTTAATGGGGTGCCAGCAGTCTGCCCTTGTTTCCACTTTTGTACATCCAAAGTAATAGTATTTCCTAGGTTACTCAAGTTTAAAATAACACTAACAGAGTGGTAGCAGGATTGTAATGTTAAACCATTATCTTTCAATAATGGTTCTCCTGTAAAATATTTCTAGATTAATTAAAACAAAAATTCCTATCAACATTCACTGATGTTTTTGCATATGTACTACTAGAAAAACTGCTTTAAAACTTAGTGTAAAAAAGGTCTTTCCAGATGTACAATTTTCTGTTCCCTTCTTTTAATATCAAACAAACTGTATGTAGAGAAGGTGTTCTTCCTTGAGAGGAAAAGTATGCACCAGCATTTACTTCTTAGCTGACAGAAACAGTGCCCTTAAAGCATCAGCCAGAGTGGCAAAAGCTTGACACATTGTATTCCATATTCCTAATATCATACATTGGGCTTATAACTAATCATATAATCTCCAGTTGTAAGCAGACAACTGGAATGTCTATGATAACTGCAGTATTCCTTTTTCCTTTTGTCTGCTCTGGGGAATGTTAATAAGTGGCTTGTAGTACACCATGCCTTGGTGTGAAAGCCAGCAAAAGCTGGGGAGCTACACACATTTTAAAGGATTAAAATCTCAGAAAAAGCATATGAAACCAATAAAAGACACACAGTGCCTGACTCCAGATACTTGCATGGAAGAGCAGCACACAATGCTGAATCTCTCTCAGCATTGCTTAATTACTTAAAATCCTCCTATTTCACTTGCTTGCTTGCTTGTCTTTAGCTGCAATGATGATAGATGGAATGACTAAACATACTCAGCTTGCACTACCCTGGTAGTTTTTCTTACAGATATGGTTCAGGAGGTGCAGCATTTTCCAAAAACCTTCAGACAGTTTAGTAAGTGTTACTATCCTGCTACAAGCCTACTACTCTATGCTGATAACTGTTTAAGAAAACTTTCTGCAAAAATAGTTGGCACAGACACACTTTTGACAGGAACATCATCTGAGAGCTTATGGTCCCGAGTTATTGTGGTATACGCATCCCAGCTTGTGTCAGGATGTTGTTTCCTCTAAAGAGCGTGTAGGGGAAGCTGGGTGTGGCCAATAATCCTGGTACAATCCTCAATGTTCAGTCCCCGAAAGCCAGTCACTATTTCAGACACATTCAAAATGCTTATCACTTCTGGGCAAATCAGTTTGTAACACTTGCTTACCATCATTGTACTCCCCACACACACACACCATAGTAGTACTAAAATGTTTTGCTGCTAAGCTGTACTAGCAGCTTACACTTACTAGCCTGACAGACATTTAGTTTTATGCTATATAAAGCTGAGGCGAGGAAAGGGGCAAACTCGTCACATGCCTCCCTGAAGTTCTGGAACTGTTGTTGGCTAGGCAGAATTTTGCATGGCAACACAACCACAACCTACTAGATCTTCTGCACTAAGCAAGCACCGGGTCTCTGCAGTCAGTCATAAACGTAGCCTTGCAGTCTTCCAAGATTCAGAAACTACTGTTACCTCCTCATCCCCACATTTTGGAGCCCAACTGCCCTGCTGGATGAATACCTCTGCCCCAGCAGCAGAATCCCATCCCATGGACCCAGTTTCTTAGTTCCACTACTTGAAGAAACAGAAAATAAAAGCTTTCAGAGCTCTAAGTGATCAAGGAAAGACAGCATACATCAAAATAACTTCTCTACATTCTAAGAAATCAGTTTCTCAGCCCTACACCACAAAACAGTTTCCACATTCTTTTTAGTTAAGTATTGCATATCTTAAGATAGAGGCCCGGGAATCCTGATAGCAGCCTATGCAACAGATACAGGTGGTATAGGAAGCGCAAAACTGAGGTGTAAGGCTTCAGAGGTACAAAACAAAGCCAGAATACACTAAAATGCTGCAGATGAGAAATATATTAAGCAATATTTGGGAAGGATGAAGAGCCAGTGAAGTCATCTGAGACCTAAGCACAGCTAGTACACATTGTTTGGAAAAGATACCAAAGTATTCTCTTTTATTTTTCTTTTCTTTATTTTTTTTCCCTGCTAACCCATCTCTGTTGAATATTATGGATTAATTTTGTTACAAGTGGTGCAAAGTCAGCCCAAAGGCTCATGTGAGATGATTCACTGAGGCATACTCTACCTTTAATGTGTATGTGAGAGAGATTATTCTTTTTCCCCACCCAGCTACGCTCAGAAAGACAGTCCAGCTGTTGGCTTCTGTCATAGCAAGGGATCAGCACATATTGCCTTACATTTTCAATGATGGTCATGCAAGTAAAAAAGGCAGCTTAAAGACTTTGTAAGTTAAAGCTGAAATTCTCCAAAGCTTCCACAGATCACGGGGCTTATGGCTTTCATTGAGTCATAGCTTGTAGACTTTAAAGGCCAGAAAGGAGCATTAGATCATAGGTGTAACCTGTACATTAAACTTCGGTCAGTTACTCCTGAGCTGAGCTCAGTAACTTTTGTTTGCCTAAAGTTTATCTTCTATAAAGGCATACAGCCTTGATCTGGAGACATCAAAAGAGGAAGAAACCACTGCTTCCCTCGGTATTTTGTTCTTGTGGTTAATCAAACTCCTACTTATAAATGTAAGTATTTTTCTAATTTGAGGTTTTGTGGTTTCAGTTCACAGACACTGGTCCTTGATACGTTTTTTCTTCTAAAGCAGTCCTTTAGTTCCCAGTATTTTCTTCCCTTGAAAGTATGCACACACAGTAAAGTCACCTCCCAACCTTCTTTTTGATAAACCAAACTGGTGGTGTTCTTTCATCTCTCATTATAAGCCTTTCCAGTCCTTCAGTCATTTTTGTGGCTCTCTTCTGTACTTTCTCCAATTTGCCTTTTTTTTTTTTTTTTATTAGACAACAGAATTATAAAAAAAAAAATCCATTGTCCATTTCACTAATACTAATTGTAAAGAATACAACTATTCATCCTTGCTATTCCTGTTCACTATTCCCTTTGCTTATATGCAAGGATTTTCCATTACCCCTTTTTGCCACAGCTTCACAACAAGAGCTCACACCAAGCTGTTTGTCCTTTATGACCTTTAAATGCTTCTCAGAGTTGCTGCCTTCCAGTTTCTTGCCCCAAAATCTTTCCTTAACATAACTCACTGTAACACCACGTTGGACTTTATCTAAAGAGTGATGACACAATAGCTAGTTCACCAACATCCATTTTACCCAATTTTATTACATTTAATATTGCTATGAAGTCCTAGTTTCTGGAAGCATGTGACTATTCAAGAATTTTCTCTGTCTTTTAAAAAACAAAGTATCTGCCCTATGTGTTTGAAGATGTGCCTTGTTGCACCTGAAACATTAGGAAGTCCAGGGCAAACTTAAAAAATTAAAAAGCTATATTTTAAGAAGGCTTATGTGTTTTAAACTAATATATCATTTTTGAGTACTAGGCTGAGTTGTCTGAAGGAAAACAACGTGACAGTGAGCATGACATAAAGAAATCCACACTATATCTGATTTTATGCAGTGAGCAATAATTTGCATTTCCCTGAAAAATAAAACTCAGGCGAATAAGATTTCTAGAGCTCAACAGCTGCAAGGCTTCTACCTTTCCCATGTTCTTTGGTCTTTCAGAAAAGCTTCTACAGAACTGATGAAGCACTGGAAATACAAGGAAGGTTTGGAGGGAATAATGAAGGACAGTGAGGAAGATTAAGAGCAAACAAAGAAATAAATAAAAAGGTATCATCATAATTTACAAAGACTGTAAAACTGGAGGTCAAAAATAATCTGTACTCTGGGTTATTCAATACCAATAACAGAATACCACAAAGTATAGATATGTATGTTCACATTTGTGATTTTATTTCTATAAGAACAGATCTTATCCAGACAGAACCACTGAAGTAGCAACTGAACTAAAAATGCATATACATATCTGAGAATTAGCTGAAGGGCACCTTTTGACCAGGTAAAGTTACATGAGCCAAGCTGTAAAATTGTTAGAAACGTCTGTGTCTGTGGTGCAATATTGATTTTACTCCTAAGTAATGCCACAGATTGGAGAGATCTATAATGTAATAAAATTGTAAAAGTAAAGTTTTTATTTGACCCAATGACTTGATGATTCAGACTTGTTTTAGAAGATTAAAAGAGATAAAATAAAACTGAAATGACAAAAATGCTTTTTAAAAAGTCTCTTTTCCCTTTTATTAGAAAATACAGCTACTTTCACTCAACTTCCCTCTGTCCTAAGTTGTTTGTAGAACTTCATGTTTTGTTTAAATATTGAAAATATCTACTAAGGTACAAACAGAACTTGCTTCATTCCTGACATTTACTAAATAAGTTTCAGGGCTTCACTAAAGAAAAATAGGAAACCTGCTTTGATTTCTGTAGGCCAGGTAGTTTCAGGTTATACCTCAAGATATATATGTATAAAATGTATGTACTGCAGAAAACGGAACTACTGGCACAGAGAAGACAAATATAAATAAATTTTTGGTCACTCTGTTCTTTATGAAAAGATCAGCTATGGAATCTGGATATTTTAATACAGCCACTCTGTGCAATGAATGGGGAAAAGGCACACAGAAGTAAGATTTGCATAAAATAATCCCTATACAAACCAGAACACAGCTTAACTCCTTTATTTATCCTCTCCAATTCTAGGAATCCAAATAAGACATTGTTGTTTTAAGGTTTTTATCAATTTTCTCTGCTACATAAAATTTTACACAGAATAAAACATATGTAAATGTATCACATTTCAAAGTAAATTTTCCTTTGCCTTTGCACTGTTGAGAAACCAGAGCTTGGTGCTAAAAACAAACAGCATTTATATAGAATGAGGTAAAAAAAGCTACAGAGAATGAAGCATGTATCTAGTGCTAATTATACCATCAGCAGAATTTCAGACTGAAATAGTTGCAAATAAATCAAGATTAACAGTTTCAACTGCAAGTAAAGTCTTTTCAAACCCAACCAGCACAGAATTACGCTTCACAGTGACCAGAATTTGTTAAGGAAATAAAGAATTTGACCATAAGTAGCTAAAATGAGACCTGATTGCTTCAGAAAACAAATGCTAGCAGGCAAGATAAGCATCCAGAGATATCTAAATGTAAGCAAGAAACAGACAGTACCTAATTCTGAACAAAAAAACCCCTCTGGAACTGCAGGATTACGGTACTGTCTCATTGCTTTTAGTAAATGTAATCATGAAATCTAGTTGTAATACTAAACAGAGGACAGGAAGAGCTGCAGGCTTATTTGCATTTGTCATAGAAATTAAGTCCAATGTGTTGCCCATTACTTTAAATTTGTAAAAATTCTCTAACTAACAAATTTTTAAAAAGAAAATATTGTAACAAAAGCAGGGGGCTATTACCATTGGCAAGACAGTGGATATAAAAATATCTTACTACTGATTCTGTATACCAGCAGAACTGCATGAAAAGTCATGGATTTATACCAGAGGTATCCCCTCTGCTTATGAGTAAGGTAGGAAAAAAATGTTGGTTTTTTTAAAAAAAAGAAATTCTGTCAGAGGAATGACCTAACTATGAAATAGTCAAGTAACAACTAGAATCAGAAGAGTCCAAGAAAAATAAGAGTTTGTTTTTCAAGATACCAAAGGTTACACAAAACAACCTGTCAGGGGAGGAAGAACAGAGAAGGCTGCTAAGATAACTCTTCCATTTATGCTACTCACAGCAGTACATATACTTCCAGGCATATTACACTTCCCTGCATGCAGAGGGTATTGTGGAATCGCAGCAGTCAGAATTGTGGTGAGATCACCAAGTACAGAAAAGACGTAGGCACCATAACTGCGAAAAAATACCTGATCCTAAACAGAATTTTAGTGTGAACCCAAAACTCCTCATGCCTTTAGGAGCCATGCCTTAGGAAGGCTAGTAAAAACTAGCAGGATGTGAGCTCCAACTAATTAAACAATGACAAAATACATGTGAAAGCACATTGGACGTGATGGAGCCATATTATTTCTGGTATTTTAAAGTTCAAAGAATTGTCCACAAGGAAACAAAAGCTACTGAAGAAGAAAGTGCAAAGATGAGCATATTTTTTTTAGTTATATAGTAGTTACAACACTGAAGTAACAACTTAATACACAAAGGATTATGTTAATATTTATGTGTGGCTGAGCACAGACAGGGTGGACAGTCTGGTCCCGGCGTTCACATAATCAAAAAGAGTTCTGCTGTCTTCCCTGACACTCCATCCAGCTTAGCATCATGCTGTATGGGTACACGTGGGTGAATCATCTGCAGCACCTGAACAGGATGTGTGAAGAGGCTTGGTGAATCAGTGATCCAGTATCAAGGCAAGAGGACATTATTTTCCTGGAGAGATCACTTTTTAATGAGTTTCTAAATCTAGGTAATTTATAAAACCCATTTTTGCTCTTCCTACAGTGGAGGATATTAAGTTCAGCTTTTTGTCCAAGTTTCAAATCTAATGGTTGTTTATAAAACATTAAAAGTATCCTCCCATTTCCCAGTTGCCTAATGTAATTTTTTTTTCCGCTAAGACTGTGTAGGTGCAGCAGTGCACAGGTAGACCACTGCAACTTTCCTGCAACCTCAGCAGTGATGACAAGAGATGATATAGCCACTGGGCAAAATCTAAAAACCTATTTAAAACTGCATGGACTCCATGGCATGAAAAGCATTATTTGATCTAGGATACCTTACTTCCTTCACTACAACAAACCAAAATCCTGGGTCACAGTTTCAAGTTTATGCTCCTCCATTCTTGTACGCAGCTTCATATTGGATAAACATGAACTTGTCACTTTTCAGCCTTGGGTTGTTACTTTTTTAATTTTTTCAATGGTAGTCTGATCAGAGATCACACAAGTACCTTGTAAGAGGTGAGGATGAAGAGGTTGGTGAGCAGTAAGGACAGCTGTCATCTCATCATGATCGGAAGGATGTATGTATTCATAAATGCTATTGCCAGTAAGCTCCACCTGTGAAGAGATATGTAACACATGAAATAATGCAACTGGCTTGTTGCATTTTTTCCCATACCAAAAGTGCTATTAAGTAACCTGTGTACACTGCCATCTGGGTAACTACACACCATTTTTAAAATGTAAGTTTAATGTATCAAAACCATTTTCCAGATTATACCCATTAAATTGAATTAATTCCTTCTTCAGCAGTAGCTAATACTATAGGGGCTTTTGTGGGAATTTCTGGTGATGATCTGGGTACAGAAGAGCTGCTATTAGAGAGAGTTGGCAAATGAAGTGAGAAACTAGAGCAGCTGTAGAAATTTTAGATTAACGCAAAATGGGATAAAATCTCTGTGAACTGTTTTAATATCTCTCAGGAAGACAGATATCAAAAAAAAAAAAGTTTCTGCAGGTTCCCAGAAACTATCACCTGCATTCAACTGGCAGCTGAGCCTTCAGAGCCAAACCACTAGACTTAAACAATTTCTTTGTGTCTTTTCAAAGACAATCCACCACACTCAATCCACAGCAGCATGAAGGGCTCAGAACAGTAGCTACTGAATTCAAAAGGCAGACTTCCATAGATTTTCATGGGCACTGGACTGAGCCTTCACTACTTTAAGTAAACATGCACAGAGAGCTATCTTAAATATCTGTGTATTCTCTCTTCTCTCTTGAGCTTTACTCACACAATAATGTATTTCTGTCTTTCCCACTGTTGTACCCATAATAAATGTTGTGCAAAAAAAATGAATGGCGTGCACTACATGTCCTTTTTGCTAACTCTATTTGCCACGTATAAAATTCACCAACAAAAGTCTCCAGATAGATGCAGTAATTGATTTAAGGAGTGAACCAATACTTTGAGCCTGTGTTTTAAATTAGTGTCAGGCTGCCCAATTGTTCAGTGTGGCCTGATGTGCATTGGGCCCCCAAGATCAGAGACAGCTGAGAGGTGAAGTAATTTAACCTATTATTCTGAGCCAATCCTACGGCTTTGCTAAAATGTGCAAGTTGCCTTTTCTTTGGAATAAATGAAGTTGTCTACTCCACAAAGCAATCTTTTTCCAAAAATGTTTCTCATCATTCCATTTTCTGCATTATTCATGGAATGTCTCTTCCCAAGACTATGCAAACTAACTTTTTTTCTAACCATCTATTCCTCACTGCTGCTTTCCAACAACCCCTCCCTGCAAAACCAAAAACAGCAACACTGATTTAATAGTCTAACCAGAATAAAATTTCACTGGATAAGGAAAGAGAGAAAGAAACAGAGAAAGGGAAGGGAGAAATGGAGAGAGAAAAAAAGAGAGAGAGAGAAAGAAAGGCAGAGAAAAAGAAGTGAAGAAAGAGAGAGGAAGAGAGGAAGAAAGGACATTAAAAGAGCAAGGACAAGAGAAAAGGAAAGGAAAGGAAAGAAGGAAAGGAAAGGAAAGGAAAGGAAAGGAAAGGAAAGGAAAGGAAAGGAAAGGAAAGGAAAGGAAAGGAAAGGAAAGGAAAGGAAAGGAAAGGAAAGGTAAGGAAAGGAAAGGAAAGGAAAGGAAAGGAAAGGAAAGGAAAGGAAAGGAAAGGAAAGGAAAGGAAAGGAAAGG
>VYZX01004173.1:14966-26424 GCA_013401335.1 Brachypteracias leptosomus
AAGAAGGAAAGGAAAGGAAAGGAAAGGAAAGGAAAGGAAAGGAAAGGAAAGGAAAGGAAAGGAAAGGTTATCTATGGTGCTTCATTTTTATAATTTTCTCTAAAAGTTATCCTTAAAAAGCACTGGCTGCTCCTTTTCAAGATTGTAACAGGTGGGGACCTGTTATAATAACACCCCCTATTTGAGCTTTAGCGGTGAGAGAGAAAGGAGAACATACAATCTCACTATGAGTCATGCTTCTCAACGCTTCTGTTTGGTTTGAATTACATGGGGAAAAACATATTGGAAATGTCCATAGCTATATCATAATCACCTACAGGCACATAAAGCCGATTTTTTAAAAATTTGAATAATTGTTATGGATTCTTATTCTCTTACAAAGTATAACTCATGGGTATCTCTTGCTTTTCCAAAAGTTACTACCTGTTTCAAAAGGACTACACACAGAAATACACATATATTCACAGGACTGGATCCATGGTCACAGTTTTATTCAAACTCTAATTTGTATCCCAGGACTTATATATAAAATTCAAAACTAAAGTGCTTTGTCAAACTAATGACTAGTTTTTCTCTTTATACACATAGAAATATTTTCTACCCTGATGTATGCATTTGCAATCCCAGCAAAATCAGCGGGAGGTGAACGTACAACACTGAAACCAAAATTGACTCTAAAAATGCAACTGGAAACATAAAGCCCTCAGCAAAGAGACTGGGGCAATGTAAGAGTCAAATAACCAAAATGTGTATACATAATTTTGAAACTGACCACAGTCTCCTGCTACGCGTAGTGCATGCGTGCTATTTTAAAGCCTACAATGAAACACTGAAAACTTAAAAAAATAGATTATATGGTTCAATTCATAAACCTTCTAAAATCCCATGCCTCAGGCTTATTAAAACAGCTTCCTCGATTCAGCTTTTTAATATCTGTAAATACCTGCTTACTACCAAATGTCACCATTTCCTACTAAGAGGTTTTTTTATGTGTAACTCAGCTGCACGTTTTTTTCCTGCCAAGAAACAATTCATAATAAACACAGAGGACTAAGTAGATGGATTCTAGAGCAAATAATTACATATTTTGCCTTTCATATACTTACTTGATGAAAGTAAAATAAACTCATGGAGAAGTTCAGATGTTTGTGGTTAAATATTTCAAGACTTATCAAAAGTCAAAGATAAGCTTGACTCCCTCACAGACCTAGAAAATGTCTGGCATAAGCTCCACACTTTAAAATTATATATTTTTTAAATATGTATCTTTCATCATTGTTTCCTAAGAGGATTTTCTTCTCCATTCTGTGTCTTTGGACTCCAAGGGGAAAAAATATTTGGAGAATTTGAACCTATTTGCTATCCATGGAAAAAAAGAAGCAAGGAATTGGCTCTCTTAGTACAAGTCAGTTCTACACTAGTCCAAGGCCAATTGAAATTAGAGGGAGGGAGGGGTCCTAACCATCAATATTTACATTTACTGTTACAGATCAGAGCAAAGGCAAATCAAAGTCCAAAGCCACAAGTTAAGTGATAGGTCCACAAATGAAGATGTAGCCTTTTCAGAAATATTGTTTCTGATTCTCTGATGATGCAGACACAAGTGAGTAAAGTAGTGCTGAAAAACAATCCTTAAAGTTGTTTTAGAATTTTAAACTAGCTTAACAATACCAGCCAATGAAAGGTTATTCAGAATCTTTAATTTCTTTCCACTGAAGTTAAATTCAAGATCAACTAGAAGATAAAGGCTACTGTAGTAAGTCTCCAAGAATATCCTGCAAAATATTTTTAAATAGACTTTTTATTTAGTTTAAATATAAATTTTTAAGCAAATTGCACTTTAACTGCAGATTGATGTGTGGACTAGTTAATTGTCAAATTATTTAATAAAAAGGCCTTTCTATGCACACTCTAAAAGATTTTCTACAATCATCATCACTCTGGTCTCAGCTTGTATTGGCTGGAGCTCTGTAAGAGCACTTGTTGAAAATATAGTGCGGGATTATGACTTGGTGACGGAGACTTGCAGAATTTGCTTTACAGACCAATCTTATTCTTGTTGATGTCAGTGGCAAAACTCCCACTGGCTTCCAGAGAAGTAGGAACAAGAACTCATTTAGAGCCCAAGGAAGCTTACGGGAATATCCTAGTGTTAACATATTAATATCCTAGTACATAGGAGTAGCCTAGTATTAATGTTAGTATAACCTAAAGCAAAATTGTCCCTTCAAAAATAAAACATTGAGATATAGCAAGAACAGATTGAATGATAAAATAGTATGAGGAAAGAGAGAAAAAAAAATCACTGCCTTGTTTAGCTAGGGTTTTGTATTTATAAATAAAAAACTGCCCAGTGAAGCTGCTGGAGCTCTTAGTGCTGGAGTACTAAAACATGCCCTTAAATTTCACATCCTTCTGTCCTCTCCAGTCCATAGCTTTCTGGGAAGTTCAAGGATACAGTCCATTAATTTACAAATCTGCTAAAGTAAAGTATTTGTGGTTTCACTTATTAAACTGGCTTAAATAAGCAGTATTTCCTTGGCACCTCTTGAACCAAGGATTTATAGATATTTACATGTGCAATGAACATGGAATTCAGTCTGTGCAGATGGCTGTAAGGGCAAAAAGGGCTAAATATGACTAAAGCCTGTATGACGCTTTCAGTCCCCTCCTTGAATGTGGCAAAGTCTATTTACTGCCCTACAGATCCCATAGTTCTTTAATTTCACCAGATGACTGGATAACACTGAGATCTACAAGATCTGATGACTCGATATTCCTCAAAAAGAAAGAATTTCTGGACAAAATCTGGAAGATCAGTTAGCACTTATCAAACAGCATGGGACAATGGGACTTTACTTCAGCAAGGACAGATGGGAACACTCAGTGCTTTGGAATAATTGTACTGACTAAATGAATCTATTTAAGCATTCAGCACTGTGGTGGATCTTTTCAAAAAGTTAGGGCAAGAAAAACTTTTAATAAGGCTGTTGATCCAGAATAGAAAATATGGTCATTCTCTAGGAAAGTTTATTGTAAAACAAAGCAATATTTAAAGTAATTTGAGCACACATTAAATGTTATGAAAACACTAATACTATACTGTAACAGACTCCATTGGACAAACTGCTTGAACTAAGAATGTTCCCAGAACACATTTTTTTTTAAAGTTGGCAGAAAAAAAGTAACCACACAGAATATTGATTGTCAAAATTATTTTTCTAAAAGAGATTATCAAAACAGGAATTGTAGTTGCCTTTGGATTCAGAAGTGGTGTTTATAAGATAATATACTTGCTTTTTCCAGCTAATTTGAGACCTACTTTTTCTCACAGCTACTAATTCTAATATCACTATTATAAACACACATTCAAAGAACTTCACGTATTTTCAGTCAAAAATACTAGTTACTAACAAAGTTAAAGTATACGTGTAATTTCCACAACTCAGCCCCTTCTCTGTTTATGGGAAAAGCAACAGGGCATATTCCTCAGACATTTTCAGAACTTCCTGTTCTCTCTCACTTTCATCTCCTTGTTCTTCTTCCATCTGCTGTTCAGTCTATATTTCACTTTATTTAACTCTGAGAAGTGTTTGCGCTGCAACTGGTTTTGAAGAAACACTTCTGTTTCTTGCAAGTCGCATCCAGGGCCCAGTGAAAGTAATAAGGAGTTTTTCTAATGCACCTCAGCAAGGTTTAGGTCAGGTGCTATCAGCGAATTTGTATAATACATTTACACACAAATGTGTGGAAACTTGCACTCTGCAATAATTTCAGGCTATTTGCCCTTTTGCCTATCCCAAGAAGGCAAAAAATTAGAAATGTCCTTCTAAGAAAAAACCAATAAAACCCCCTTATACTTCTTGTGCAGAACAGTAGTAAACCGAGTTTTATGAGTTCTATCACAACCATATAAAACGCTTTACTGAAAAGACCACTGAGCTGGAAAAACTCAGGAAAAACTACCCTGAATTCCATGTGAACACTCATAAATCTGCCCCCCTTTTCTTTTTTTCTAAAAGCACATTTACCATAAAACTCATGTTCCACATCAGATTTCCTCTCTATTTCATAGCAAGTCTCAATATCTTACACAATCTAAAACATATAGACTTTGATTCTAAACTTTATTTCAGATGTATAGTGTTACCACATAGGCAATAGGTTTGGATTTCAAGCTCTGTATATATCTGCAATTTGCAATATCATATTATTTATTACCCTTCTTAAAGGTAATGAGGAGTAAAATACAATGAACAAGTAAAGACATAAAGACAGTCACGATACGGATATAAGTAAAGGAAACTTGAATATTTAAGTAAAGTCATTTGTCAGAGGACAAAGTTAAAGCTTCAAATACCTCTAAAAAACAATGACATTATTATACATGGCAAGCTATCAGTGTTAAGTTCCAAATCCAGTATCTGTATGTAACAGATGGACGGAATAAGTTGCTCATACCTGAGATAAGCCAAGGTGTACAGATGCTGTTTCTGAGATGTACATTATTTTGCCATCTGATGCCACCACAAAAACAAAGCCATCCAAAGTCTGAAAAGGAGAAATACGTAGGGTGAAAAGCCAGCACTCTGTTTAAACCATTTACAATGAAGAAAATTTTTGATGTCTTTTAGAGGAAGATTGCCATCCAACTTCAACAGCAGTAATTAACAGCAAAATTTAAGGAACGGAAATCTTTATCTGATGCTGTTCTTGCAAACCCTATGACACACACACACACATTGTGAAATCCAATTCATTCCCCCTACAGATGCTAGCTTTACTGCTTCACTTTAAGTTAACCTTCTCCTGTTGATTCTGGTCATTTTAGTACTTAGTACAAATCCTGAGCTATGTGGTACTTAGAGGAAAGTCTAGTACTATGCAAGCCATTTTTTATGGTATAATTGGCAGGCACAGTTTACCACTATTTGCACTATATTTGATGATACCATAAGCAATGCTTTGAATTTCTTTGACTATGCTTTTAATAATGTCTTTCTGAACTGAGGTTTGTCTGCCATGTAACTATATGAATTTGGGAAAAGAAAGTAAGATAAATCAGCATTCAAAATTTTATCACACTTGAAGAGAGATATTTATGATCATTAAGCTATATCCCTACAGCTTGTGAATCTCAACTAATGGTAATGCGAAATGCAAACTTGATATCCTATCCTACAAGTTCTTATTGATGGCATATTGATTGGAAGATAAATACTACTTGTGTGAGTAAAAACTGAAATTTAATTTAGTCATATATCATTCATCTGAGAAAAAATAATACGATGCAAATGGTACAGGTTAGCCAAAACTGGCCATGATTTAGACATACAAATTATCAGTTTGAGGGCACCTTGATCTTCAGTGCCCAATTTGAGGCATTTTTTTCAAAAGTATCCGATATCCTCAGTCAAAAAGTATCCATTATCTCTAACCGGTTTGGGAAGCTTTGGTAAACACACACATATGAACATCACTGGAAAATGCATTTGGAAGAGAAAAATAATTTTTACAGTAGGCAGATAAATCAAATACCTATTCTAATTCATTTTTTAAATTACTGAACCAAGAAAGAAGCAATAAAACCCTGTATGCTTCGTGCTCTCACAGTGCTGCCCCAATAAGAACATATTCCAAATTATTCTCTGGCCTACTAACGATTCTACAGCATGTAATTGAAACCAGATTACTCCTTGCCTTTACTGTTTTTCTTTTTTGGAACATAAAATAAATTTTGTAAAAGTATTATAATGGGAAATAAATTATTGCATGCTTAACCATGACTTTGCTTTAAACACTGTCATCTTGCAATTGCTCTGCCCAGTATCATAACTAAAACCGTGTCAATGCTTCTATTACTGCATTATATGGTGCAGGAGGTCTCTAACTCTCCTCTACAGAAAGCATTCTGAAGCTGAAACTTCCCATGTAAGGTTTCAGTCTAAGAACCCTTTAAAAAAAAGTTTATAGTAAATGTGGGTTTATTAACATGTTAAGTATTCATAATTCAGAAATCATTGAACTGTAAAATGAGTATTACAGGTGATTAGCATATAATGTTCCTTAAGCTCACTTAATGCCAGACAAAATATGAAATAGTTAACAGGAAGGAGGGGCGAGAGTAGCAACAATTTTTATGATATCACTAGACACGTCTTTTCTAGGTAGACCACTGATTCTGAAACAGCCGACAGGGCATCGGCTACTTGGAACAAAATTCTCAAGGCTAGAAATCTCTCCACGTGAGGTAGTT
Source organism: Brachypteracias leptosomus (assembly GCA_013401335.1). Taxonomy (NCBI): domain Eukaryota; kingdom Metazoa; phylum Chordata; class Aves; order Coraciiformes; family Brachypteraciidae; genus Brachypteracias; species Brachypteracias leptosomus. Next base: position 21,223 of record VYZX01004173.1, read on the forward strand.
TTGAACTTCGTCACTGTCCACTTACTCTACGCGGACAGCAACCCGCGCTTCAAATCAGACTGAAAGAGCTTTCTTTTCACTTCAGGAGAACGGACGGCACTTTGCAGGGCTGCGGGAGCTGAGTAACTCGCCGTGAGAGGCATTCCCGGTGCCGGACGGATCTTGCACAGCCTGCTTTCCTGCCCAGCCCACCCTGCCTCCCCTTCACCTCCCCCGGCGCAGGGGCCGCGCTGCTGCCCGGGCAGAACGGCGGCCGCCTAAGGGGGCTAATCCGAAGGCCACCGGCTGGCGGGGACCGAGGCGGGCGAGCCCTCCTGGCCACTCGGCAGGGGGAAAGCGCCCACGGGCCCAGAAAAAGGGGCTGCTGTGGAGGTTTTTTATCCCTAGCCGAGAGAATGGTTAAACCAGCTCCAGCTCTGTGACCAGGAATTAATCTCCCACAGTAAAAACGGCTGTTAAACGATTACGGTTTACTAGGTCTTTAAAATCGGGGAAGAAAAACCCTTGCTGTATTAAGTTCACATATTAAAAAAAAAAAAAGAGCTAAACGTAATTTTTTTTTTCCCCCTCCGGCTGGCACACACGCCTTCCTAGACTCTCCTACATCTGGGAGAATTCAGAGGAATTCCAGAGCAGATCAACGGGGCTGTGAACAACGGTATTTTCAGGTGCTAACGTCCACGGGAGATCCAACCCAGATGTTCGCCCCCCGCCTCGGGAGCCCTGCGCTCCCTTGCATGTTCCTCCTCCAAGTCACCGGCGGAGAACGAAGCGATCGTTCCGCCCGCCGCGATGCCCAGCACCCCTCCAAGCCTAAAATCGCTCCCCGTTGTCGCTCGCAGGAGGCTGCCTGCGGGACAACCCCGGCAGCTCCGGGGCGTCTGGCTATCGCTTTAAGGACTAGGAGACGCTTTGCGTGCCCAGAGAGTCGATTAGTGCCATGGTGCTTCTACTAATATCAAAGGAGGAAAACAAATTAGTAATTGAAGTGTTTGGTGCCTTGGTTTTTCTCCCCTCCTGGCCGTTGTGAGGCTCGGGAGGAAGAGGAAGGCTTCACTCAGGCTCCTCTGGAGGTGAGGGGGGAGAGGAGGAAGAGGAGGAGGGGAGGCGGAAGGCTGGTCACGCCGCACCGTCAGGCTTCCAATGCGCAGCGCGTACGAGAGGAGGAAGGCGTCCACTACCTGAAGCAAGTGGGATCCAAGCTCCTTGGCCACGTTATCCAAGGGCCCTATCCTGCTCGGCTGTCCCCAGGCGTCTCCCAGACCTGCAACGAAACCAAGGAGCTGGTTAGAGCGGGAAGCGGCGCCGGGCCCGCCCTGCCTCCCCGGTGGAACAGGCACTGCCCGCAGCCTGCCTGCTCTCCCCGCTTCTCCCTCGGGAGGGGGCAAAGGCTGAATCACTTCTACACATAGGTGTGGAAAGGGAATTGCTCTTTTTCTGGGAGTCCCGCCGAAGGCACCCCCGAGGACCAGCTTTCAACCTCCCTGGAGAGCCTCCCGCCCTCCAGCGCGTCAATCTCTTCCCCTCGCCAGCCGAGCCGGTACCATCCTGACAGCAGCACCGTGCCCGTCCTCCCTTCTCCCGCGGCAGGGGTGAGGGAAGGACCGGCCAGACACTGAGGGACAGGTGGCCGTGGAGGCAGGCACGGAGCACCCGGCCTGACCGCAGCCTTGCCAGGCACAGCCCAAGGCACTTGGCTCTCGGTGCGGGGTTCCCACACGGAAAGCACAAGGAGCTGCGAGACACTCGCTTGTCTTCAATAGCTGTCCTGGCCACGTGTGCTCCCCGTGGGAGGTGAGACAGGAAGGCTTCCGCATCCTGCCCGGCCAGCGGGCTGGACGGGAGCGTGGCTTGAGTGGGGATGCCGGTGCCGACGGCCCCCAGGCTAGCCAAGGGTAGTCTCGGCTGGAGAGGGGGCTGAGGAGGTTAAAGAAGGCCGGAGATCTGTCGAGGAGAAACTTCCCCGACAGGCCCTTCACCTGCGCACGGGCGGGACTCAGCGATTTGCCGGCGCGATTGCACAGCTTCACCCCACCGGCTTGCCGCTTCCCGCGGCCAGCCCGGCCCTGGCCTCGCTGAGCCTGCGGGTCTGGCCCGACCCCGCCGCTCGGCCATAGCGCTGCCCGGAGAGCTGGGGGAAGACCCACACCCGGCACTGCCTTGGCGACAGCGAAGGATTATTGATGGAGCTGTGTTGAGGGCAACACGGGGAGGTGGAGGGGACTGGTCTAGGATTTGTTTGTTTGTTTTTCATTTCCTCCATGAAAAGAAGGCTTGCACCAGCTCCACGGTGGAGCTGAGACCACTACCTGTGCCTGCTGAAAAGCTGAAGACTCAAGTCGGCACCTGAAGGCAGGCTCCACAGCCTGCCATTACCCGCAAGAGCGCACAGATGGGGGGAGGGGGGAAGGGAGGGATGGGACCGCGTCCTTTTAATGCCTCCTTTTCAGAATTAAAGGGCAGCCTTCAGGGCTACAGCCCCGTTCAGAGAGGCCACAGAGCCCTAAGAGAGCTCCTGCCTGTGCTTCCCTGGAGCCCAGAGGCGCTGCAGAAGGGCCAGTGGCGTGCGAGAGGCGGGGATGCTCGGTGCTGCCAGCCCGGCCGGGGCGCGGCGCCGAGGACTCCACAACCATCCCGGCTCACTGAGGTCAGGGCCTCTGTAGCTTTTCGCGTGGGCTCACGCGCGTGCAGTGGATGCACAGCACTGCGCCCTGCAGCCAGAGCAGCCTCCGGGGTCGCTGCAAACGGATGTGCAGCCATGAAACTGCGTTTTCCTCCGGTGCACTCTCACCGACCAGGTGCTTTTGAAAGTAACCTCCTGCCGCAAGCTTGCAGGGGCAAAGGCCGCTGCAGCAGGAGCCCTGCTCGGCTCCGTTACGGGAGGGAGAAGAAGCCTGCGCTCAAGCGGAAAGCCTTTCCCTAAGCTCCAGATCTGGAGCGTGTTTCTAAACGCCCCGCCTGAAACCCTCCTGGATCTGCGTATCCTTTGGCCGGGTGTCCGCAGGTAGCCCCCGTCTAGAAACGATGGGAACTTTTCTCCCCACTCATGGAGGGTCCCTTGGGTTGGACAGGATCTCTCAGTGGAGGAACGGGGGTTGCGGAGAGGAAGTGTGGAGAAGCGGGAATGCCTGCGGTGCCTCCCCCCGAGTTTCATCTCCTCCTGATGCCCTGGTGCCAGCGGAGCCTGACCCCACGCCCCGCTCCCGGCAGGCAAGCACAAAGGAGCCTCCGGCTCCTAGCGCCAGGCAAGGAACCTCGGGGACCTTGGCCGACCCTGACGGCTCTTTTCCGCCGTCGCAAGGCAATAGCAACACCTCAGGTCAGTACCAAGAAGGGGCATCTCTCCTCACCCTGTGTCAGTCGCTCCGGCTGCCCCAGTGTGTCTTTCCAAACCACGCCGCAGAACTGCACGGTGTGTGGCTGCCTTTTTTGTGGGCAGAGGACGGACACCTTCCCTTCGCTGAGAGAAGTGGTTGGCCATGCATTGGGAAATTTACTCTGAAAAGCCAAACGAAAAGTCACGCTTTTCTACGGCTGTTTCTCAATTTGCAGTTTGGATAAGACTCCTAAACTTCGAGGGACCTGTTAAAATGTTCATTATGCTGAAAAGCTGCTTCCCCTGGGGCAGAAGGTTTGGGGATCACAGAGACATCCTGCAGTCTCCCTCCCGAGTCGGCTTGCCCTTATTTCGATTTACTAATTGCAAATCTCGAAATATGGGATTGTCACCCTACGAAGGAGGCTACGATAGCGGTGTAAAAACTGTCCTAAAACGAGCCCTGACTTTCCGATGAATGAAGCAGAATTACTCTTTGAGCCACACACGAAGACGCTTTTGAAGAACGTCCCATGTCCCTGCCGCACCCGTGTGTGGCAAACTGCTCCTTCCTGCCCATCACGGCTGGCCAGGTACGGTTTCACAGCATCCCCCAAATCTTCACTATTCTTGAGGTTCTTTCCTAACCCGGACTAAAAAAGTCACTTCCGCAAATTTGTTCCCTTTGAAATTTTAAATTGGAGCTGCAATTGCGAACTCACCTCAAATGTAAACGCTTTTGGTGGATCAGTCTGGCATTCTTCTAAGCTTATTTTAAAGCCGATGATTTTATCATGTAATCCACCAGCAGATCGCTTTAAAGGTGGAAACGAAACGAATAAAACCTGACATTCAGATAAAGGACTAACGCCCATTAACTTGTCTTCCGAGAGATTTGCAAACGCGCTGCCTCACGTCCTTGTAAACATATGGATGCAATAGACTCCGCCGAGCTGCTCCTGCCCTGCCAGTAAATAACGCACATTTTCACTCACTGGGCTGGAGCGAAGCCAAAAGAGCTGCCGATACACAGCGAGCGTTTCCTACATCGCTTAGACGCGGTGGGAATTTGCTGGGGTGGCCCCGGCCGGGCTGGGATCGCCGGCGGGGAAGGCTGCGGGGTCTCCGACAAGACTATGCGGGCGCTGCGATGCCGGATGGGTCATTTCGAAGGAAACGTTTAAAGATGCCCCATTGCAACACGAATTACCTGCAGCACTGGCCCAGAGAGGGATTTCCTTGAGAGCTAGAGAGAAGCTGGCGCATGCTTCCTGCAAATGCTGGGGACACGCGTGGGGGTGGCCTGTCCCCCGAGCGCAGCTCCTTTATCGTACTAGAGGGCAGGGGATCGCCTCCAGCCAGTGACTTGGGGCGGCTCGGAGCGCTGCCGGTAGCGTGAAGCCCGGAGAGCCGGAGCCGGGCTTGGTAGCAAAGCCCGACCCGGAGGGCAGGAGCGGGCACTGCGAAGCACAGCCTGTGGGGAGGGTGACTCGCCGGCACCAGGCGCAATGTCGTCTTTTCTGGCATCCCTCCGTCGGCAAACATGGATGAGATGAGCCCCTCTCCATTTTTTCCCTCCATTTACTGGTGTCTGTAACGATCTCTGGTCCCGTCTCCACTGGGACCGGGACCGTGATGGGAGGGCAGGACGGGCACAGCAGGGTGCCTGGCAGGCAACGCTAAGGGGGAAATAAACGGCCCTAATCGGAGCTGTGCCCGACAGTCCCCCCTCCGCCCCTGGCACCGACCGGCAGGTTCGGCTCGGACAAGGTCGTGCCAGGGACAGAGAGGGGGTTTTGCACTGGCACCCTACAGTGCGTGCTATTTCTGCAGCTGAAAAATGTAGGGGTTCTGATACGAAGACACCCCCCTCCTTTCGGCAAGCC
>VYZX01004180.1:0-28439 GCA_013401335.1 Brachypteracias leptosomus
TTCTGTGATTCTGTGAAAAAGACTAAACTCCAAGTAGCAAATCCCACAAAGAGGTAGAAGAAAAGGGAGAAGAAAGTTCAGGAAGAAATTATGGGAAGAGGAAAAACAGATGGAGGACAGGTCAACTGCAGAGCTCATTGCTGCATATAAAGGAAATGGAGATGAAAATCATGCACAGATCTATCTGAAAGAAGGGGGAGAGGCCTTTACTTAAAGAGCTTGCAAACAATTGTAATTGCTCCCAAACCACCTTTCCTTCCACCGTGCTCTATTTGATTTTGCTACTGTATTGAGTTTTGTGTGCTTTTAATAGTTACTTCTTGGCAATTGCAATCGGAAATGTTCTAGAGAGTTGTGGGCATGGTGTTATGTCAGTGAGCAGGAAGGAACAGGAAGGATTTTACCTTTAGCAAAGATAGCTAAAATGCCTCCTAGGGCACTTTGCCAGTATCCTTCAAAAGCACCACTTTGACTGCACCTTAAACTGGGCAGCTTGTGCTGTTCACTGTGCCAAATAAAAATTCTCTTGATTTCCTTTTAGACAGCTTTTGAATCATGGTGAAGCCAAAAAAATAAATGTCTCTAATAAGTGCTATTTTTTCTGCTCACCGCTAACACAAAAATGCTGAACAGATTGAAGGCAGGGGGATGGGAAGGGAAGAGGGATGAGTGAGGAGGAGTTCCATTGTGGTGAGACCAATTATAAAGGTCTTAGCCCCAAAAAAGACTTTCAGAAAGTCACAAACAAATGAAAACAGAAGACTGTGATAAATCTGGGCACAGCTTTAACAGCCATGTGTCTCTTGTTCCCCCAAAAGCTATAATAATGAGCAAATTGTAATGGGTCATATCCCTCTGAGAACTGTAAATTCAATCAGTATTTGAATATTTGCATCTTCACTGTATTAGATTGTTTTACTAGTAATTAATTATATTTTTTTAATTTAAAAAAACTTGCAAAAACATACCACTTAAAAAAATCTATTCATCTTCCTGATACCCTAATACAGTATTGACAAAACATGCTTGCAGCTTAGTGTTGGAAACAAAACAAAGCATCATCTGGAAATAGGGCTTGTTCTGTTGAATATGAATTCATCCACCTCCTTCAATTTTGAAATCTTAACAGCCTCACACCACATTCCAGTTTTTCCCTTCTATTTCTCTGCATATTCATGCATCTTTATGCTCACAGAGTATTACATCTCTTTTGCCTCCATGAACATGTTTGTTCAATATGTTTTTCACATGGCATATCTTTCCCAAGAGTGTTTTCAGAAACAACCGCATGGGAAACACTGTAGAACCTCCACTTTTTCAAGCACAAGAGGGAAAATAACCAGCTGATAATCATTAGGATGTGGGAGCTGAAGGCATATATGACATAAGTATGTAAGCATAGTTTTCATTAAAAACGTTTAAATGGCTAACCAAAGTGGATAAATCTGTCCTGAAAATTATTTGGTGATACCTATCAGAGACGATCACAACATACAAGCTACAATGTTGTGTTTTCTTGATTATATCTCAAGGCAGTTTGGAAGACAGATTATGTCACCACTCCATTTCTGGTTGCCATTATTCATGCTTCTATTGAATTCCATCTATTTCTGTTCTCATCATTGTTCAGAAATACTGGATTGTGCCACCACAGTTGGGAATCAGTAAGGATGAGCATGCCAGTTCTAAAAAAGGAAAGCTTTTTGCTTTCACAAAAAGCCTTTGTTAATTAGCGCTGCTCAAGGAGGGAAATGACAAAACTCCATACTTTTCCATTTAAATGTTTGTAAAAGTGATTTTGTTTAAATTTCACTGAGTGCAGCAGGAAATGTTAAAGCTGAAAGAGACCAGACACCACATACTAATATCCTTTGGGGTGGGAGTGACAGAAGGAAAGGGCCTGAGGATTCTGTTTTCTTTATTTATACTCTTTCCTTTCCCCTAGAAAACTGTGAACCTTTAAAGCTTGTAAAAAAACCCCAAAAAACAACTTGAAGGCCCTGAAGGTAGAACTCTTCTTTTTATATAGAGAGCCAGCACAACATAAGCAGCCACAGTACCAAACCCCTGTTCACTGCTGATCTAGAGACAAAGGGAACACTTACGGAACCAGGTCAACACCTACGCAAGATGCCTCCTTGCATACAGAGCACCCTTACACCAGGATACGTCTCACCTAACTTTTGGTATTTAATTTGAGGCGACCTATTTGCTTACTCTGTGCAGGTAATAGTTAAAGAGAGATTCTTCTAGAGCATAAGAGAAATCTCAAATGAATTCTTCACTGACAATAGAAAAGCTGTATAACACGCTCCTAACTTGATTCTTCAGTTGTATGCCCAAAATTAGGTGGATAAATCTAGATCTTAGCATATCCATACAAGGAATTGATGTTGAGTAGCAAGTATACTTTTAATTCTCATGCTAGTTCTCAGTGCATTCATATCCTCATATAGGCAAGATATAATTCACAAATGGGACTGTTGTTTATTAGGATATATTAGTAAGATTCTGCTGCAGCTATACAAGATGATTTCTGGAGACTGTATTACTCCACGATCAAATAACTTATGCTCTGTACACAAAAATAACGTGCCTAAAGTACAAGACTGTGACTTTTTTCTATAGAAGCAGGGTTGTCTGTGGCAGTAAAATTAAGTTTGTATTTGACTAGTCTTAAGAATACTATTTATTTATTAGTGGAAATGATAATACTTATTTTGGCATCCAATAATGACCTAATAAAACCCAGATGTGAATGTAGCCATATTTGCATTCATGCAGGGATCTGCAATTTATAGTCACCTCGGGGCTCCCTGTATCCACAGTGAGCCACAGTCACTGGCTCCACGTTCAGCAAAGCCACGGAAGCTTTTCTGTTTGGACTACAGCTTCAGAGACGGAAATGTGGATGTAGCTTTCATATAATTAATTTCCCTTTCTCTGCCTCTTCACTTTTTTGCTTGATTCATGAGAATCCAAAACCAATCTCTTGTGGCCAACTAACTTTTCTTTTTAGGTCAGATATTAAACTGCTAATATAAAGATTAATTTTCTCTGTTGAAGCTAGGAAAATAGATTTTTCCTTTAGCCTTTCCTATCCAAAGTGGTTTCTCCTCCACAAGGTAATGAAACATTATGTCATGTAACAATCCGCCAACTTGCTGTTCTGGCAGCTGATGAACATGACCTTGCTCCAGCCACATTCATCCTCCTTTTACCAAATATTTACTTCTGCTCCACTACACCACAGCATGCAAGTACAAGTGATGTAAATCCCACCTTTAGTAATGTCATGCTACTTGATGATTTCCACACCTTTCACATCTTTCGGTGTTCATTTGCTCCAGATAGATATAAGCCGACCTGGTGCCATAAGAGCATTTCAAAGCGAGCTCAACTGGGTTTGTAGTTCTTCGGGACTCTTTATCCCACATGGCAGCTAAACAATAGGTGCTTCCTACTTGTTCTGCAGGTTCTTCCTACAGCTTTTGCATGGATTGGATAACCTACACTTGCCTGCAAAATTTTAGAATAAATTTCATGGTTTTCATTAGTAGTTTATTGCATTATATAATGTTTGCATGTTTCCTCTGGTCTTCAAAACCCAACATACTCCAAATCTCTGTTTTGTTTTCTTCTGTTTTGTTTGAGCTTGTGACTAATTAAATGCTGGCATCACTAACACCATTGTAATCTTATCTATGTATTTTGGAATCATCACTGAAAGTCAGTTACATTCCGTAAGAACAGGTTTCATTCAAATTTCCATTGGGAAAAAGTAAATGAGAGCAATTGGCTTGGGCTTGAATTGAGGCCACAGTTTCTAGGGAAAATCTAATCTATTAGTCTAGCTGCATAAAGAATTCTTTGAATATTGAACCTGTAGAACTTGGTTTAATTCCCTAGAAATTCTTGAGCAAAATGGTTTATCTGATTTTCCAGAGCAAGACTGAGTTACTGTTTTTTGTATGAACTTTTGGTTCTCAGCAAATGTTTGTTGCCAAGCAAAACTCCATTGCCTGTAAAATGCCATGCATAGTTTATCTTTTTCCTAAATACCTAAATCTGTACCCCACGATTCTAGTGTAACCTAGGATGAAATTTATTACAACTGTTTATTCCAAATTTCTTTTCTCCTTAAACTATGTTATTTAATTGACTTCACTGACCATTTTGTGCCATTATGTGCAAAGGGTGCAACAATTTACTAAAATAAGTCATGAATTTGGCTCATGACATAGAGGTGTAAAGCTAGTGTCTCAGCATGAGTTCTCACCTTACTGGCTGATCTCAGGAGGCATCAGTACATGTTAGTCAAGGCAGGCTTGCCTCACAGCAGAGCTTTCCACATGAAAAGTCAGTGGTGCACAAATGATTCTAGATAGAGAAAACCCCAAAGTACTAAAAGTAAAGTTAATTTAATACTTCCAGATTAACAAACACGTGCATTCCTCATTGATTCAATCTGATCAGCCTGGTTTTGATTTGGTTATATGAGTAAATATCTGTTATTTCTCATGAGACCATGAAGCACATTCATTCACAAAGAGACAACAGTGTGCTAGCGTGCTTCAAAACATGCAGCTGCGTTTTGGGCTTGTATATGCAAGAGTCCATTGCTTATGGTCCATTTATTATTTGATAAGAAGTAGTAATATACATATGGAGAACAACTGTGCCTCTTTGTCCTACACTACTGCAGTAAAAGCAGCTAACTGCAGCTTTTGAACATGTCCTTTGCCCTGAGTATCTCATTAACACTTCAACCTTAGTTGTGCTGTATCTTTTTAATTTTTAATGCAAAAATTCAGACTGAAGTAGAAAGGAAAATGAGAATGAAAAAGGATAAAAAGGGAACAAAAGGAGATTCAGATACCAATATGGATATATGCACATGCAGATTTTATATGGTATCTAGATACCTAGAGGGAAGGAGATAACAGTCAAATACAGATGTTCATATAGCCCATTGTGAGTGCGTTGACAACCGCAGGCATTAGATTGATGCAGAGACAAATATTCACAAAGCTTAAGCTGAAAAGGATTTATACTTTTTATGTTCATATATAGGTAATGTGGTGTGTAGTTAATAAAGAAAACGTTTTTATTTGGACAGTGGAGAGCCCTTGAGTTCATATGTCTATATGTACAACACCTTTAATTACTTCAAGTCATTCATTCCTCTAAAAGGCATCTCTGATATTGTTCTATTGCTTTAGGGTCTATGTCTTTGTGCTTGCAATTTCAATATATAGCATTGTTTTTACAATTTTGTTTTTCTCAGTTATAGCACAGGTTCTTTTGTAATATATATTAAAATGCCAAAGGCCCAAATTAAATAAAATAAAAACAAAACATTAACATTTTCTAAAAACCAAGAACATTCCTGAAGTAAAGATTATCACTTCAAGAATTTCACTGACCTCAGGAGTTTGTCCCTGAATGCTAAAATATATCTCAACAATTTATTTTGTTTTTACTACTCATCCTTAGACAAATAATTAATAATTTTAATATTATTTTTGCATCAGTCAGTACATATGCACCATGTATCTACACCATATAGTAAGAAGGGGGAAAAAAAGGCCCTGAAAGCCCTACAGTTCATTAAAGATGCATCAGGCTTTATTATTATTCAAAAATGGAAAAAAAAGAAAAATGTGTGAAGAGGCCATCCTCTGCAGCGTGATAGAAGCTAGGCTCATATAAAACAAGCCAAAGAATTAGTTCCTTCACCAAAGAATGACATGAAACCCTAGCCATGGTAGCTGTAAAAACAGTTAAAGGTCTTCTTTGTGCTCATTAGCACCACTGTGCTGGTATTCTGTATTGGCAGCTTTTGGTTCTGCTGAGGCAGTCCTAAAGAAAGTTGTTACCAGCCTATATTCTACAGTTCACAGGCTCTCAAAAAGGACATATTAAAACGGCTAGAATCCCCAGAGCAAGTGGGGAGATTAAGTAGCCCTCTCCCTCGACAGAAGCCCCCGCAGACAAAGCCTGGCATTGTGCATTCAGTACACTATCTCTTTCCAGTACTGAATTTTACTATTGTCCTCCTGGATCCTAGTTTACAAAGTGTTTGGGGGACTTTGCGTAACGGTTCACTGGCACCACCATTGACAGCCATCTGAGTGTGGGAACTTTTTTAAAGGACGTGATGCACCCCAAATCATTGGCCTATTCTATCGGTCCTTAAGCAGATGCCAGAGGCAGTGTTTTAGTGCGTGTGCGTGGGGGGGGTTACTCTGGAGTTTTCTTGGAGTCTCATCTTTCACAAGAATACAAATTCAGGCAGGCAAAGCAAACATGGATTATTTGTTTCCCAAAGGATCAGGCTTTTTCAGAAGTTTTAACTGTTCTGTGCTACAGAAACTATCATCACAAAGACCGCAAGGTGCCTTGGAATTCTTCTGGTGTTTTGGAGAGATATTAAAAACAAACTATTGGGGGAAAAAAACCCAGTGCAGTATTAAAGTGCTGCTATTCCAGTTACTGCAGTCATGAGAAGGATTCATTATCTCCCCTGCTTATTTCCATTTCCTTCTGTGCTGAAATTTTTCAAAATTGTTTTTAGTTAATTTGAATGAAAAATAATTTAAAAATCTAATCTGATGCTAAGGCCCATTCCTTTTGATGTGCTGTTTTTGACCCAAGACTTAAAGAAGACCTGGTATGAGAGAAGGAGCCCTCCAGGAAATACCAAATTGGAAAGTATACTTCAGCTGAATCTTCTATTTCATTTTCAGCTTGTTTTATATTCCAAACAGACTTTACAGATTTTTCTTCCAGACTCTACAAATGTTATCATCGATGCCTGGAAAATGCTCATTCCAGGCAAACGCATGTTTAGAAGCAGAGTAAGTTTTGGTGAGGGGCACGAGTTTCCCCTTTCCAACAACTGCTTTCTTGTCTGCGCCTCAGCCAATCTGAGAAGCTCCACTGGTAGCTGAAGGTCCAGAAGGTACAGAAAAGAGGAGAGAAGGTAGCATAACACAGAGGGTGCAGAGCATGGTTCCTATGAGGAGAGGTGTGCAGTACAAGTGCTGATGGAGCAGGAAGGAATGGACATTGGCTTGGGGTTCTCTGAGGGAGTTAGAAAATATATTAGAAAGGAGATTGTAGGGAACATGGACAGTGGGGAAAGGTCTTGTGGGAAGCTAGAAGTCAATTTAAAAACCCAGGGTGTGAGATGTCTTGCTCTTTAGTTACCCATATTTGCCTGACACATTCACAGCTGTGAGCTGGTAGTACTAGGTTTAAACTAGAGGGAAACTGTTTTACCATGGTCTATGTTTAGAGTATGGTGGATGGACTGTGCGATAACAGGCATATTGATTTTTACTGTGAAAAACACTGTGATCATGAGATTCATATTTATGACTGAGAAAGGGAGGGGAAGAAAGAAAAATGGAATAAGATTTTTCTATACATAAAAATTAATAATAATATACATAATGAATATTAAGACAAATTATGAGATCTCATATTTTTCTTTAATAACTGCTTCCTTGGGAAGAGAGAAAAGCAGATATTTGAAATACATATTGGATAGATATTTTTTCTATTCTACATAAAAAATTAAAGTGTACTGCAGAAGATTGAAGCTAGTATTGGATCTGTAAATTGAATTAGCAACTCAAAGGGTGATGCTGAGAGAAGAACTATAGAAATATTGAAGCTAAGTAAAGTTACAGTGGTATCTTACAATTTTTTGTCTTTGCTCTGCCCTACATTACTAGTTTTCCTAACCATCCTTGTATGAGAACAAGATGTATGGTAAGATTTGGAGATATTTGGAAGTTATTATGTACTTTAGTAGCAAATACAGTATTAGAGAACCTCCTCTTCAGCAACCAAATACTTCAGACTTTGTATGTTCTTTTGATTTGGTTCCTGAATAGGAAAAGAAAATAGAGTGGTAAAGTTCCTTATGAAGCCATGAGTATAATTTCCATGCATCTCTAGTAATTCTGCTAGAAGCAGCAGGTTTGCGGATGGTGATTCTGCCAGAAGCAGTCAGAGCAGGGGGACCACTCCCTGGCCTCGGTCCAGCCTGCCACAGATTCCCAAATGAATAGATACTGTGGTATTTGGGAAAAAATAGTACATGGCTATTAAGAGTATGCAATGCACTGGAGAGCACTAGCCGACTGTCTGCTCTGGGAGAAAGCTGCCTCAAAGCAGCCATTTTAAGGCAGGTGGTGTTATTGTGGACACAAGGAAAACCACTAAATGAATGCTTGCTCTAGTATATTCTGAATCAAAGGGTCTGTTATAAGACTCCCCAGGCATCTCGCCATTATGTCCATGGACTTAGCAAATTTTCAGTCTGTAGACCCTGTGTAAACTCATGACTACAGAACAATAATAGGAATTCTGTAATTTAGAAATATACTATTCTTCAGAGGTTATTGTATATTAATATAACATACTAGTGGTATGGAAAATTAACCTGGTCCTCCTCTGTAGATACTCTATCTTCTTTCATGCATATTCCTGTGAGGGTATATTTATTTATAGGCTCCTAAATAAAAGCTTAAACTGGTATTAGTTAGGAAATATGTCACCTCTGATCTTGAAACTAATTGGTTTGTATGGACTCTGTTTAATTTGCATAATTTCCTCAGCATGATGTCTTTACTCTTCTTTCATTTTAATGGGAAAAAAAGTCTTTATTTCAATACTGAATGGAGAGTTTTAAAAAATAAGCCTTCCAGTGATTATAGGTTAGGTGTAATGTTTCATCTTGTAGTAAAGGGATATATTTCTTTTACGTACTTTGAGACTTGGAATTCAGTCAGAGACTGAAAATATTATTCATAGACATGGATCCTCGTTAAATAAGCATTACCTTTGCTTTACCCCTTCTGCACCGGGGCTGTACAGCAAAATGTACATTCTAGCGAGTCCTTGCTTCCCTGTGGCAATTACTGGAAAAAACCTGACTGGAGAGCATGTTTCACCCCACACTGACTCCCTGCCTGGGTTGCCCCCCACCAGATCTCAGCTCCCTCCCACAGCTGCCTACATCTTTCACATGAAGCATCTAAGAAAATTAGCTCCAACCAAACTCCTAACAAAATAAGCCATTTGTCACATTTGCACTATTTCTCAGTAACCTGTAGCTGGTGCCAAAGAAGTTCTTTTAAGTAATCGATAATTTCAGAGCCTCTATTTTTGGCTAGCAATAGGATTTAACAGTTCTGCTTATCAGTGGCACTTTTCATTTGAAGTAGCTTTAGAAGAATTAATAGTCTAAAACCTGATGTTTAGAAGCAAAATGTATATAGCCCCAAATTCTCTGCTGCTTTTTATCCACTTAAAGCAGATTGACATGTTCTAGAACTAATAAAAGAGTGTATATTTTCTTTTCAGGACTCAGCGCAAAGTGGTGGTACTAATAATGAGAAAGTGTAATTCTGTTCCACATGGAAGTGGAGAGAAGTTATGCAATACTCATTTCTTTTACAAGGAAATACAGTGACAAGAGTGGCACTGCTTGTTAGCCAACTGAAACTTTGGGTTTAACTCTGTTCTTAATATTAGCTACTATTAAGTCCTTGATGACCACAGTGTGCTTACACAAGAAATCAGAGGCTGAGAGTTGTTAAACATCTCTCCTGTGTCTTGTTAGCTCAAATGTGAAATACTGCTCTCGTTCATTGTTAGAGTATAAGCCATGTGACCTGTTGTCTTATGGTCCTAATATGACATATAAACGTGCCTTGGTTTACCTGAAGGAATAAAACATGTATTAAACATGTAGTTTTGTAAGTGGACTATTAGGCTTATGCAAATTGCAATTCAACTTTATATATGTAGATGATGACATAAAATTTGATTAGAGTTTAAGAAGGTAAACTGTGATCTCTTAGGTCTAATTCCAGCCCTGAAACTATTCTTTTTTTACTGTCCAACATAATGTTTTAAGCCATTGGGAAATAATCTTGCTATTTATACAACCTACCTGCTTCACTGAGATTATTAGAAAAGCAGAATAAGAAACAGGAAGAATGAAGTAAATGAGAAGCATTACTATTGTAATTTTGGAATATGAATAAAAAGTATAAAAGATCAGTGTACCAGAAGAGACAAAAATTACAGATTCCTCCTAGTATTACAAGGGAAAAATTGGAGGGGAAAATGCAAATTTACACTGTAGGCACTGAAAAGAAAGTGCTTAACCATAGGCCTTGCTTCATGGGAAAATCTTTGACAGGGCTAGGTTCAAAACAGCCAAGATGACATGAATAAGAGATTAAATTACATTGATATCAGCTGAAATCAGCACTCTTCTAGTGAAATGATTATGCGGAAATACAGCCAAACAGAATCACAGAATCACAGAATGTCAGGGATTGGAAGGGACCTCAAAAGATCATCTAGTCCAATCCCCCTGCCGGAGCAGGAACACCTAGATGAGGTTACACAGGAACATGTCCAGACGGGTTTTGAATATCTCCAGAGAAGGAGACTCCACAACCTCCCTGGGCAGCCCATTCCAGTGTCCTGGAACTGAACAAACATCCTGAAACTGGACAAACATATATAAAAGTACACATGCTTTGAATGTCTGGTGCTGGCTAATAGGCGAATAGTATTGTTCAGAATGTAGGAATCTATGGCAAGACCTGACTTCAGGACAGTTTTTAGAAATCTGTTTTGCATTTTCGTGTAAAGACAGTTCAGTTTGCCAAATTCCAGCAGAAGCAAATCTCAGCATAAAGAAACTGAGAGTGAACAAATTAAATACTCATTTTACTCATGCATGTCCTCATGTTGCAGTCCCATTAGAAGTTAGGTTTGGCACTAATTTGTGGGGGTTTATCCTAGAAAGGTGACAATGAAATCCACATATCTTGATTTTTAGTTTGCTATTGCAAAAGACAAATCACATGGTATATATTAATCCCAAAGTAGTATCACATAAACTAACATACAATAGCTGAGAAGTAGCTCAGTGACACATTTGTCACCGTGCTAGAACACATGCATGATGCTGTGATAAACACTCTACAAAGCACTTGTTAAGACAGCCCTTACCCCTAAGGAATGTACAGCCTGGGTGACAGAGAGAGATAAGATAAGATGCACCTGGTAACCAAGAAGTGATGCTATTTACATTTTTCTTTTCTGTTTGCTTTCTTTTCCCAATGTTTCACCCCCTGTTTTATAATGAGGTGCTGGATTGGTTGATGTGACACTTGTGAGTCTCTAGGAAGAACTTGATTGAAGAAGAGTGGTGGCTGGCACGGGGTTTGGGAAATCAGATTTTACGAGATAGGCAGCAGAGAGGAAAATATAAAGACAGTGATGACTGGAGACGATTCTTAAGGCCCAGTCCCTGTCAAACACTGAACATTTTGACTCCTGTCAAAAAAAATAAGGAGGGGAATATTCTTCAGAAAGGGACTTAGAGGTTGATTTTTTTTTTCTATCCAGATATTTAATGCATAATCCAGTCCTCCACTCAACAGTGCAGTCCTTTGATGAACAGCGAATAACTGTCATAACACTGGAATGAGAACTCAAGTGGAGCTCTTGCTAAAGATTTTCATTTACTTTGATAGCATCCACACTAGGCCTTGTTTAAGTTCCCAAATGTCATAAGGTTTCTCAGGATTATTGCTATGCTACTAGACTTGCTGAAGCTATTCTAATCCTTTCTACTTCTCATTAGAGCATTGCTGTCACTTTTTCTCAGCTTCTGTCTGCCTGTTCCCTGGTTTCCTTCAATATATTTCGTTCAAACTTTCTTCAATATTACTTCCCCCATTTCTTCTCCCTCACTTTTCCCTTTATCTCCTTCTGGTAGCATATCATGTGAAATTCATGGCCAAGTTTCCCGATTCCTTTTGCCCACGCCTACTCCCTTCTCCCAGTGAATTCTTTGTATGGCTATACCTTGCAACATCAGCCAAGTCACATCTTATCTTTTCCAGTGTGCTCTTTGCCATTTGCAAAGGTTTTTGGTAGTCTCACCTTGATAATCTTTCTATTCTGCAATTATTTCTGTTGGTGATACTGAGAAGTAACAGGCTTACAGCTCCCTGGAAGTGTACCTCACCTGAACCTCTTAAGTTTTGAGTCAAAAAAGGTTTGATGTTGTCATCTGAATCAATTTGATTCCTGTTGTCTTCTCCCAGTTTAAAACTGTCTTCCCAATGAGAAATAAGAAGAATATAATTCGTTCTTTTGCCTCTCTGGCTAACAGCCTACTCCCATAAGAAAGTGGAATAGATCTGAATATATAGTATAGGCTGCAACGTTGGCAATAAGTTATTAACAACTGTAGTATGTGAATATACAGTGATAGTCAAGCAGGTAAGGCTGTGATACCCACTTCAGAAATATTTACTGTATAGGTTGAGTGTAGGCTGCACAGACTAATAACAGCATGCTTTTATGCTTAGCTACTGTAGCACAGTAGGTGGTAATGATTATGAATTGTCTTGAATGTTATCTAGATGCACTATAGCTGTTAGACTATAATATTTATGATAGTTTTGAAATGGTATAGTATCTATAACCAGTTTAAAAACTCTTAAACATGCCCTCAAACATGATTAGCAGTAATTTATCTGAACAGAACATGAACAGATAAGCACCTCAGTTGACACAGTTATACTCAAGCAAAAAAGAATTTGATTAACATAAAACACCTGAACTCTTTAAATCATTTTAAAGATGGCATCTGTTTTCTTACAAGATTAGATCTATGTAACATCAGTATTTTACTTCTAGTCTGTGTGTCTGATAATCTCAAAAGTAGTACAAGAGAAGTGTACAAAGGAATGGATTTGAAAGAAGCAACAGAAAGACAGCAACACATATGTTTTCACAACAGCATTTTCACGGTTATCTAAAGAGCTTTGGAAGAATTTATCCATGGCTTTGAAAGCAAGAAGTAAGGATTAAAAGCTTGGGTGTTAAAATTAAGAGTTGTGAACACAGAGTAAAGCAAGGGGCAGCTTTTTGCCATCATCATCACACTTCATACGTTGTGTACAGAACGTCGCAGAACACAGGAAAGTCTACTGGTTTCTATCAAGAATAGCCAGATTTATTATTATTTTCTTCACCTGCTTAATGTCTATGTGTAGCATGTTTGGAGAATAAGACTTGATTTTTGATGCTGACATTTTACATAGATTTGCTACAATTTCTCTGTCATCTTCACAAATTTCAAAGGAAAGTGCATCTTCCAAAACAGGGTGCAAGAAGCAGCAACATTGACCCTGGTAAAGGATCTCCTGCAATTCCAGGGTCATGGAAACAAAAAGTCATCCTAGAAATTTTTACTAGAAGAATGAATCATACCATCATGTGCCTTGTTTGCTTTATTAGACTACTGATGCAAGTTTTGCACATTGACAATACAATTTCTATAAGCCAAGAAATGATGCAGGTTTATAGAAAAACGTGAAAAGATTATTTTTTTTTCTGTTGATAGACTATTGTGATATTTGACATCAAGGAGCCAGCCACCTTAAAGAAAGTTTAATTAAGCATTTTGTTAAAAGGGAAATTAAGAAGGAGTCGAGACCTCTAATATAGACATTAGGACAAGATCTTAATTGCACAGAGAGTTCATTATAGTTTCTTTCTGAAATACAAGAATAGGTAAATGACAAAGGGAACAAAGAGAGAAGCACACACATTGTGTACATGTAAGACTCAAAAGAAGTCCTTTACTATGGCTTCAGCAAAATTGCTAGCCAGGGAAATATAGTTGTGTTCGTCTGTTTGTCCTTGCATAATAGTAGGAGAAATGTAATGGTGTTAAAGGAAACAGAAGAGTAATTAGTCTATCTCTTTCTCATAGCCACTTCAGTTTTTAATTAATTTACAAATGCAAACAGATGATTTAGAATTTTCTGCAAAAATTATCAAGGAAACTGCTTGATTCAGATGATTCAATCAGGTGACCGATGATTCAGCCAAACCATTTAGATTCAGAGCTCATAGTTAGAAGTTTTGCTGCTTATTCACAGACTTTGCCTACAGCAGAGCCTCCTAACTCGAAGACCTATGTTAAATATATAGAAAGCTAGATATTGAAGATGCCTTTATGTGAACATCTTTTCCAAGCAGAACAAGGTCCTTCACTCAAGGGGACCTCTAGTATTACACACAAAGTTTGGATTTATCTTGCCTAACTTCAGGTGCATGAAAAGTCATTAGGCCAAGTCTAAGCTGATCACACAGTAAGAGGGCAGAAACAGGCACTTCCAGAAGATGATTCACGAGTTCTAAGATAGGTGTTAAGATCCACCCCTTAAAAAGCCTCTGGAGTTGCTAATTTCTCTCTGTTGGCTGTAGATGGAATAGGGACCGAACTTATTCACAGACAGCTGACCTTCTGTGAAACACTATTCCAGATTAGATACACAGAAGTCATTAATGCAAAAAAGAAAACGCTCTACAAATTTCCATTTTGGCTTTAAGAAAAAAAATTTTTATACATACAAATAAAACAAATTATCTTGGAATTTTCTGATGGAGGTTATGACTGATATTTATGTTAATGGGAAGGAAATCTGGGTTCAACAGAACAGGCTCTCTTTTGAGCCCTGGGCTCCACAGAGCTGTAACATATTTCATGTTGCAAATAAATCAATAAACTGTAGTTAGGACCCAGTGCTGTACTTTCATGCACCAGACAAGGCTGTGAGTTGGAAGAGTATACACAATACTGTCTATACAGTTTTTTTGCTTAATTCAATTTCCTCCACTAGACTCTGTACTATCTGCAGAGTCACTAATACAGAATTTCCACCTGCCTGTTTCCAATACATATAATAGGAAAAAAGAAGCCCAACCAAGGGATGGTGGTGGTGGGGGGAATCACCTCACTGAGAACAGCTCTTATGCTCTATACATTCTATTATTTCTTGGGAATGCTGATGGCATTTGAAGAATAACGGCAATTTCTCTATTATTTTTCTATTTCAGGAAGCAAAAATAGATCCTAATTTTGCAAGTATAATCCATTTAAAGGGAGTTGTCCCTTGATTTTAGTAGAAGCTGTATTGTAAACCTAGCATCACTGAACTTTCTGGTAATGTTAACATTAGATAATATGGTATAGTTTAATTTCAAGCGTTTTCCTACTCAATGTGCTGATTCCACAGGAACATATTCTATCCTGGTTTCACTCTTTTTCCCCCTGCCACTAAGTTCCACATCAAAGCATTCCAACTTTACTGCAAATTAGCAATTTGAAATAAATGGAATCCCTCATTCTAAAATGGGAGAAGATGAGAAACATTCTCTGGCATATGCCTATTGCCTTGAATTAACTTACAAATTCATAACTTGCTGACAAATGCTTCTTTGTCTGATGGTATGTAAGTTGTTTAGTAAGTTGGAAAGTATATGTGTTTTTACATATAAAGTTTTTATCAACACTGCTCGACAGTGTAAAACTAGGATAATGACATAGAAATATAAACCTTTGTTAATGTTATAACATCTGAGAAAATAATTCTTTGTATCCCAGTCTTAAAAATGCTGCAGCAGAAAGATCATACAATCTGACCATCATCAAACATTATCTGATGTCACTTTATACTTCAAATAGTTCAACTTGACACCCTGTTTGGTTTACCCTTTGCTAAGATGGAGGTTTTACCCTGAAATGACCTCTTTGGCTTTGCAGTGAATTGTTTTAGTAAACAGATGGATCATTTGACTCAAAGAAAAAACCTAAAATATTCATTTAGGTCTGCGAATCATTTCTCTGAAGGAGAACAGTAAATTCTAAGTGCCTGAGGCTTGAAACTTTTCAGGAGTTGGAATTCTGCATGAAATTGGGTTGTTAGTGTCTTGCCTTTATTTTGTGTGATTTATTCTTTGTACTCCATGAAGCTACATACTAGAAAACCTCTAATTAGTTATTTCATGGAAACATTTGAGGAGTTGTATTTGTTTCACTTTATTGGCAGCTTTGCTGAGCAATGTGTGATTGTATTTAGTACAACTGTGTTTCATATTTCATTAAAGAATTTGTTTTCCAATCTTTCTTGTAATCAACTGAAGACATTACTTCATTGAAAGATATGAAAATTCCCTCAACTTTTATAATTAGGAACATGAATGTAGTCAAATTGTGTTGTAGTCTATAAACCACAAACTGAGGAGGTGTGAAAGCAGTAACTCATTCCCACTTTGTGCATATGGACTATCACGGTTTGGATCTATGTTCATTTTTGTCAATAGAACAGAAAAGAATCTTTTACAAGCTGCAGTATGGTTATAGTTGCAGACACAAATAAAACCTTTCAAATTAGTTGTAGGATATAAAATCTTTAAAATATTGATGTTCATCTCCTAGATGAAAAATATCAGTTGCATGATTTTTAGGCATTTAAGATAGAAAAAACAACTTGATTAACAAGTATAATCTTATAAAAAAATTTAAGTTTCACTCACTTGACCCCTATACTGGGCTCCATAAGACAGGCTTGTATTTACTTAAGGCTTCCAGGAAAGCATCTTATCTTACTGTACAGGGATCAAGAAATGAAATTACACATCTTCAGTACCATGTTGTTATAGGTTGTTTGTAATAACACTAATAATAATAATAATTATTATTAGTAGTAGTTTGTAAATACTGGTTCCAGAAGCTGGTATCTGATTTCAAAGGTAGAGATCTAGTTCATATGTCTTACTAAACTTTTTTAGTTTTGATAAATGCACCCAAAAAGCTATCTATCTGTTACTATTTTTTCCAGTGGGTACAAATACAATGTTCCTAGTTTTTCCAGGATATGACAGAAATATGATTTTCACATTACTCCAGAAGTCATGACCTCAACACTCATCAGGTAGAATCGTTGTACTCTTATTTGGACACAGCAGTGTTTCAGATGGCAAGTGTCTGAAGAATACATGGACAGAACATAAGTATTTTGTTGTTATTTTGTGTATGGACCTGGTTCCAACTTTATGGTTATGAAGTCTCAGTCAGACTTACGGGATTCTTGCCTATGCAACAACAGAGTATTGAAGAGACAAAGCCTTTCATTTTTCCTTGCTATTAGCATGTGTTTTACTGTGAGACGCAGGGAGGGTTGCTATGCCACAGAAATGGCCACTATCCTTGAAACAGCTTAAGTTTACTCTTTACCAAGACAGCTTTTTTTTTCATAACTGGCAAGTATGGGAGCAGTTGAGCAAGGATATTACATGATTGCTATACTGCAATTACATTGTTCAAGTGCTGCAACAATGTATACCTGTGTACCAAGGAGTGAGAAATCAGTGTCAAATCAATAGGTGATTGTGAATCCAATGGGTAATAAAAGAATATGCTATTTCTTCAAGATGTCTTGTTTTAGCCACAGGACACAATACTAACCTCTTTAGTTAGGAATTATTAATTGGAACTAAAAAAACCTGTAATACATTGTTTAATAGAGAAGAGTAGAGATAAGAGACAATTCAAGAATGTTACTTTGGTAGACTACATTAGGCAATGTCTTCCAGAAAAGCAATAAAGCAAATTTCCCAAAGGCTAGGCATCACATTATTTCACTGGTAGGAAAACTCTGACCACTGATCAAACTGTTTCCTTTAGTTAATATGTTAAGTTTAAAGCCTAAACACAAACAAACAAACAAAAAACCACTATAATCCTCATCAGAACAAAGCAGATTTCAAAGTGAACTAGATTTAAAATTTGTCTCCACTGTTGTTTTCACTGTAGCTTAAATGACATAGTCAGAGATATGGAGAATCATTAAAATGTTGGGGAAGAAAACAGATGGATTCCAGCTTTTCATACATATCTGAAAAGTGGCAGGCATGCCTCCCACACCTGCTCTCCGGCAGTGGGTTGTCACCTTAAGCTACTGCCAGCTTAGGATGCAGCAGATCCAAGAACCTAAAATCCTCTAAGGATTAGCCTATATCTACACAATAGTCTTGAGTGCTAATGTGTTTATTACCATATATATGTTACCAATAACATATCTACACCTTTAAAGTGTTTATTACCATATCTACATCTATTTGTCATTTGGATCCAATGCCATTGTGTCACACAGAAGCAGAATGTTTCTGCCAATCTGAAACAAGATGTCACCTATTGTATAACAGTTTGTCTCATGAAAACGTTTTAGACTCTTCAAACCCATATTTGTGTTGCACTAAAATTGTCCAGTTTTCGATTATGAAACATGCTGTGTGCTCAAACATGGAGGAGACAGGCTGGTTTTGAACAAAAGCAGCTCTCCAGAGAAATGCATGTCCAAACTGTAATCAAGAAAATCCTTCATGTCTCCTGTTAATTGCTGATTTGTCCTGCATATCTGATGGGAAGATTTATGGCTTCGAGCAAAAAATCTCTTTCAAGGGATTCTTAATAAAGGTTTAAGGGTGGAATTTTGAAGAATACCGAGGGGAGTTCTTTCAATGGCAGTTAATATCCCTCCCCACCAGAGCACTTCAGAAACTCTCACTCATGTTTCCAAGGTGCCAAATTCAGGCCAGGTTTATAATTTTTACTCTATTCTCAGAGAGAACTGAAAGATGAAAATAAGAACATCCTAGAACTTATTTTTATCAGTACCCTATCTAATTAAGACAATTTTCACCAAGCCACTATGAAATACATACTTCAAATGATATAGCACTTTAAAGAAGATTACTTGATTAATCCTGCTGCACAGAAGATGTTTGTGTGTTTGATGTGCATTCATGGAAAGTATTAATTAACTCCTTGGGAATGGGTAGCATCTCACTAAGCTTTCTGCAAGACAGTAGCAAGTTGGGAAAGAAAAAACTTAAATTGATTTTCAATATTCTTCTCTCCATGTTTTCATGCCATGAAAGTATTGAAGCAGGATTCTTCAATACAGGTATACTTAACTGTCTAAATTGTCATTCCCATGTTCTTAAAAGCTATTCAAAATATTGACCAAAAGTATCACGTAAGTCCTAGTGGATATATTCAGTTCCTGCTTGAACAGTGGTTTCAGTTTACAGTTATTGTCATGTGTCAGCTTAGTAAAATGTAAGCCAACAGCTCTGAAATTCCATTTGAAGTACTGAAGCCTAACATGAACATTCTAATAAGATTTTCATACTCTTGATATGTTAATGCAGATTTAACTTCTTGAAATTAAATGGACAGTTGATGCTCTTAATAGTTTCTTCCTCTAGCCCTGGAATTTTCCACAGAATTTTGAGAATTTAGCAAATATTCTCTCTTGAGAAACCTCGAATGGTCTTGACAACTTTGTAAAAAGTTTATATCAAAATTGATATTGTTTAAGATCAGTTTGGCTGGTTTTACTTAAAGGTCTCTTACAGAGTCTCACCAGCCGAGGGTACTGGGAGAATTTCATACTGGTTTGAGCCTTCAGTCTTTAATCTGTTTTTATACCTCTTAATATCACCTAAAATGGAAATCTAAAGTGCTTTTACCAGCTTAATACCAGTAGAGGGCATTACTGCATAGTTCACTAAAAACAGTATTACTTTTTGGAAACAATCCAGATAAGAACAGACAAAGTACATTTGATAAGTACTTTACTGAAAGACACGTAGACTCTTTAATGATCGCATTGAACTGACTGAGAAGATTTCCACATCATTATCATAAAAATCAGGTTTTCAAAACCTCATTTGCTTCTTTAAATAAAAATGCAAATGTTGCAACACAAGTAGTACTGCATGTCAAAATGTGTCACAGAAAGTAAGCATGTATGTTTTCTTAAGGGTTGGGAAGCAAATTTAAGATTTCACAATTAAAAATAAAGTTGTTCATAATGAGAACCAACTGAATCTGTTTGAACAAAATCTCTCCAACTTCTATGCAGGTGAATAGTTTCCCCTGCTAGTTAAGAAGGAGTCGCTTGGTAGTACCACGTTTTCATGGCAATATACAAAGTTTCACAAACCTTCTCAATGGCAAGACAATCTCCCCTCCCTGAGGTTGTTATCTCTATGTCAGGCTATCAATTTTGAATACGTAGAAGTGATAGTTTCCTAATTCCATCATCAGGAAGCAACATTTAAAAATGTCATTTAAAGCTAAAACCAAAATTAATTTATTAAATAAATAAAGTAAAATTATTGGAAATGCTTCTCTGTACATGTGTGTAGGTGTAGGTTTGTAATTAGGTTTTTGACACATAATGTTTGTGTATTGCTGCTGCTCTTCTACTTACCCACTTAGGAATTGAGCCTACAGGGATCACATGTGGAAGGGGTAGATCAGGTGATATCCTCCCCTATTGTGGTCTATAAGAACTTTGTCTAAGCCTTTCTTTGGTCTGAGTATTTATTTATTCTGATATTGCTATCTCAATTACCATGCTGTTGCTGTCCCCTTCCAGCATTAAGATTTAAAGAGAAATTTTTCTGTTCTCGTTGCGTTCTTTGAGGTTGTCTATGAATTCATGCAGCTCTGACTGTGCTCTCCAGCTAAAAGCAGGATGTCTGTCCAGCAGTATAGTTGAGGGTAAATGGCGATAAATCCTGTCTACTCAGTAACAACTGGGGAAAAAAAAAAGTCCATTTACATAGAAGAGAAGGGCGAGTTTTTCAATTTTTATTTGAAAGCAGATTGATGCATATTTTAGGCCTCCTCCAGTGCTCAGTGTGTAATTTACTCTTGCATTTTCTCTGTTAAGAGGTGATAGGAAACTAGAAGTTGTTCACCTATGTGATCCTTGCTTGCAGGTGTGCTTTCTGTTTGGGAAAACACCATTAAGGTGTAATAGAAGCAATCCTCTGACCTGCTAGAGGCAGTCAGCACCCCACAACCTTTCACAAACATACTACTTTTCAAATGTTCTTCTTTCATGCCAGTAGAGTTTTTTGAGGAGCAGCTGCTGGCTTTAAATTACATGACAAAATCTCCAGGAAGAAGAGGAGGAACACGCTGACAGCATGTCTACATAGTCAGGAGCAGATACTTAAGTGCCTGCTCCTCGCACATGGCAAGCCAGGCACACAGAGCCAGCTGCAGAGCAGCAGCCATAGAGCCATGTTATTACAGTAATGAGCCTGAGCTAATAAGGCCTGTTGAGACACAACCTGTGTTAGCTCAGGCTTGGCACTGTGATAGCATATTTACTCAGCTTCTGGACTGGAGTTGGCTCGTGTCGGGCCGTCTCAGAGAGTGGGAGGAATAGTTGTGTTACTGGATGCTCCTAACTATGTAGACATACCCTGACAGATTTGTCCTTTGGGAGGTTTCAAGGAGAACACATGCAAGACCAGTTTTCTTTTTAATGAAATATTTAGCTGAGGCCCCAGGCCTTCCCTCTAGTTTGCTTTTTGTTTGTTTGTATTATTATTATTATTTTATTTTATTCTGAAGGCAGCTTGACCTTCTGTGAGAAAGGAGATTAATGCAGTACAGAAGCCCGGCACTGCTGTTTCCTGCACAAAGCTGGAAGAAACTATTTTAAAATAATATAGCCTGCTGTATGAATGAGTATACAAGAATCAACAGCACCCTCTTCCTCAGTAGCAATCTTTACTTGCCCTGGAGATTTTGTACTTTATCAGTGTCTACTACTACACTTCCCAATATATATCATCTGTGCACTTCTCAGCAGAATCCATTAGGACCTAGACTAACAGTTTCAAAAAAAAAAAAAAAAAAAAAAAAAGAAAAAATAAACACTCCAAAATAATTTCATGTCCCAAAGAGGAAAGAAATGCTTCTAAGGGCCAGAAAACATTTAATATCTAGCAGAATAAGATGCTTCTGATCAACAGAATTCTGTTTTGAGGGTGAGGGGTTTAACTAATATTTTTTCCTTTTTTCCTTTATTTCCTATCTCAAAAAGCAGGTGTAGTTTGGTTTTACTCAAACACTTGAAATACATTTATACAAATGTTTTGGTTTGGTAATTACACTAAGCAATATGCATTTTCACAGTTCTCTTGAAGTGTGTTTTTGAGAGCTTTTAATATGGGTAAAGCTTGCTGAGGTCTTTATCTTTCACCTAGGGTATTTTGCGAGGAATTTTAGATTGTCTGTGTGTATTCTGTGCATGCAGACTAAGGCTGGGCTAGCCCTTATACACAGAGGGAGTTCCACATGTTCATTAAGACAGACATATTGCCACTTCAAGCAGGGTGCCAACAGCAAGGCCAGCGAAGTGTACTGCTAGTGTAAGATTTCTGCTGCTGCTGCCAGTAGCATACTGTGTCACCTGACAGGTACCTCTGACACCAGCGAATCAGCATGCCGTCGTGGGGCAAAGACTTTCTCCTCTTCCCATGCTGGTGGCACAGCACACGCTGAAAAATTTCAGGGGGTGTAATAAAATGTATGCTCTAGGCACTAAACCAGGATGTCTCTATCATTTGTAGTTCCATCCTTACTTTTTTCCCTTCCTCCACTCAAGGGCAGAATATAATATTAATACTATAGTAAGCATTTTTTTAATTAAAAGAGGTTAAACATATGAGATGAGATAGGCTTTCATCATGCAATTATAAATTGTATGCTGGTTATTCTAAATTTCAACATGCAATTGAAATGGTACTGGGTGAGCTGGCTTGGGTATCTGCTTTGCATTTGACTGAGTTAATTCACTGCAGGTATTCGATTCTTAAGTGGCGTCTGCTTTAAATATGTACAGTAATTCAATCAAAGAAATAAGATGGATAGTTTATGTAATCCTTTTCATCTCCAGATTGCTAAGGTTAACCTTAACTATTCAGGAATTATAAATGCATACAGCAATCTCAAACTAATACATGTAAAAAACCATTTTTTGATGGCCTGTTGAAAACCATGGAATAGTTCCTTCTTTTAAAATATAATTGATGGAACCTACAGGCACTGTATGTCATTTATTCCACTTATTTGTAATCTTAAAGAAAATTTTTGTGCAACTCATTTAAAATGGTTGTCTGTGGTAACATTAAACCTTTCCTCTGAGCCAGGAACATAGGTAATTTTCTCTTCAAAATTTTGGATGCATCATTCTTACAGCCCTTTTCAGTGCCAATAGATTCTGTGACATGAATGGGAACCCAAAGGCAGATATTACAGAACAATAACGCTCTGTTGAAGCCTTTGCAATTCCTGGAGTAATTAAATAAAGAAAAAAGAATCCTTTCTCTTTCATTTTGTTAGTTCATTCAATGCCACTTGGATGTTTTTGCTTGTTAGCTCTCTTAGAGGGAGTCTGAACAATCCACTAGGTGACACCCTCATACTCTTCCTATACTCTGTACAGAAACAAGGAGATAGTGAGTAGTGAATGGCTCGTTTGTTAAACATTTAAAGCAAATACTGAGATTGCAGGGACAGGTTTCTCTTTGTTTAGTAATATCAGAGATAACACTGGTTTTTTAATAAATACTGTGTTGTTTGTATATAAATTACATATTAAGCAGATTAACAAGAACAATACCACAGAGCAGAAGTTGTATGCAGTATTTCCTATAATTATAATAATTTTTAAAAAGCACTTGAGCTAGTCTGCTGATTAGACTGAATAGAAAATATGCCTTTAGCATTTTTTACTAGCGGAACAGAAGAAATATAGCTTCAGTGATTTTTTTTTTTTTCCAGTGCTGATGTGCTATAGCATCTTTGAAATAGAAATGAAAAGCCACATTCACCCCGAATATAAAGGAGTATTAAAGGATAAACTTCAATGGAATTTTGCATGTTTATGCCTGTGGTGAATTTTTCTTGTATTTCTTTATGTTGATAAGGATGCTTTATAAATCCTTTGAAGGAAGGATCTTTTGTCATGTTGTTTCTATACACCTAGCATAATGAGGTGTGAGCCTCATTACGAGTCTATGAATTCAACATAGCAAATAAAATATTATATTTTATTGCTAGTATTCCTTACTCTACAATGATTATGAGTATTATTCTAAGTGTACATAGTCAAAGACACTGGAAGTCTGAATTCACTAGTGGTGTAATTAAGAGTAACATCAAAGACATAGGAGTTACATCCCAAAATTAATGCAAATAAAAGCAAAATCACATTAAGGTTCTAACAATCAAACACAAGAAAATAGTTTCTTTGAATAGCATGATTAAACACTAACCGGCCAGGTCAAGAAAGAGACAGAAATTGACTTATATGGGTGTTGAAATCATAACATTTTGTGTTACTCATAATAATTATCCCAATTAATTATATGGCAACTGTAGGTTTTCAAGCTTTTGCTATCCCTGCACTTTTTACATTCAGCTACACTTTACAGTGCTCTTTCTTCACAGCCTGTTTAGCTATAAGGTAGAAAAATTCTTTTTTTTTCCTACTGAAACCTTCAAGAAACTACTGAAATTATACAGTTCTGCTCTCATGTATGTTTATTGACTTCAGTTAGGATTCCTACCATGAGTTAGGCCCATAATACACTTTGAGATAAATATATAGATAGAAGTGTAATTCCTTGCATTTTTCCATTTTATTTCAGCTTACTAATGCTTACATTTAAAAAAAAAATTTTTAATAGTTTTTAAAGACAGTTTACTAAATAATCAAAGAGATCACTTCTGTAGTGTCCTAAACAGTCTGGAAAAAACCAGGTTTTGAAAAGTTATATCTGATAAAACAATGGCAGGGATATGGTGGAGTATTTAAGTGGCTGCCTTTTTAAAATGAGTATTATATTTTAAGAGTAACATAATGAGGTATAGTAATTTAAACATAGACTGTAGTAGGCAAATAACTAAAATTAAAGTGATTAAGAGATTAACTGGGAAAAAAACCCCACCAAAACACAAAAGACAGGACATACGGAATCACATGAGTTAATATGGGTGAATGTTTTTGTGGGATTCTTGAATCTATGTGGTTGATCATACAAAAGCAGACCGAAGCTGGGAGGGATGTCATGTGCATCTTGACAAAAAATCTGTGAAAATAGTTCTAGTTTGAATAAATTGTGCAGATATCTTCAAAACAGTCTAATTGGTAACACTAATAGGGCGCTCCTAGCTGAACTAGTTCTTGATGATATGAATGGAAGCTTAATTGTGGCATATAATGTCACTGATTTAGTGATCCTCGCTGCCAGCCTCAGAATGTTCAGAATGATAAACTCAGTGCACATATACAGACACGCATGTGTGATCATATAATACACACACGCATGCATATAGGTATTTCTGGCAGCCAGCTCCCGGAGATAACCAGAAGGCTACACAGTAGTTTTAAGATCAGGAAGGAAAGAGTCATTTGAAGTTCAAACAGGTTTGTGGAGAGAGAGTGCAATTGCCCTCATAGCAAATCCAAGACATCTTATGCTATATCTGCCTGTAGAGAGAAGTACCCTGGGATCTTTAGTACTTACAGAAATTCTGGTTCTTACAGGTAACGTGAAATAAATAAACTCTAAAAGCACATTGTCCCTTGTACCAGAGGCAGCACTGATTTCAGTCACTTCGAGGGAAGAGTGCCATCTGCTGAATCACAACTATGGGTTCTGTAGAACCTTTTCTTTTTCTTGGAAGTTTCCCAACCAGAGTCCTGTGCCTCAAACACAGGCACCATGTGTCATTTTGTGCATAGGAACAGCCCCATTCTCTCAGAAATTACATGCTTGTGTAAGTCTTAAAAACAGCGGAGAGGGGGAGATTTAAAAGAAGATAAATACCAGATCAAAAATTCAGTCCTCCAACCGTTGTGTGTTCAGCACTGTAAGAAATTTAAATAAAAAGATAAATGCTGGGAATTAGAGCTAATATTTCACTATGATGAATGCAGTAGATGTATGTTATTGTACAATAAAAGCATACATTACTGTATTTTCTGTAGTTTTAAATTAACTTAAAAACATGACTATGTCACTGGAAGTGGGCTATTTCTTTCTATGTTTTCTGGAGTAAAAGTTACCCATTTATATAATTTACAGCAGAATATGATTGTATGACATTTTTGCCTTCTTTTCTGATGCCACCAAATTTACCCTATCTGATTATTTTTCAGGTATTCATAGTTCACATATTAGAGAATTAACACAGCAACTACCCCTGCATTTTCATACACACAGAAGTGTTCCCCAGATCTGAAGAGGTTAAAGCCATATTCCTTTTCCAAGAAACATTTTTTGACAGATAAATGTATATGTATGCATATGTCTCATATATATGTATATATGTCTCAGTATCAAGGACAATAAGGATGCTTGAATAGCACACATTTTGCAAGAACATCTGCAGAATTAAAGATGATGTCAATTACTTATAAGATATTCTGATGAATTTTCGTAGGCTTACAATTTGGAGAGATTCACCCAGCCATGCAGCTGTTATATATTATTACAACCTAAATGAATTTTAAAAAAGAGATAATTAAAGCAGTATAGATCCACTCCTAGTAGTTTTTCTGAAGTAAGAAAACACTGACAGCTAAACATTATGTTACAAAGTATTTGAGACAGTACAAATTGAACAAGTCTTTGAAGCTGTAGTTTACTTTCACCATAGGTACCTAAAGTAGAATAATCTGTACTTCTCAAAGGATAAATATTTCTTTATAGTGATAGAAACAGTCTTAGCTGCCTGTTAAAGATGGGGTAACTGTGGCACAAAAGATTTAAGCTGTTTTGCTTCCGCTCACCTCATGATCACATGGTAAGGTCATTCAAGCTTCAGAGCTGTTGTATTTAGAGTGTCTTTGTATCTGAAATGTGAAATTAGAAAATTAACATTCAGCACACATAAATTTCAACACAGCATTAAATTTTACTGGCCTTTTTTTTTTTCTTGACCTAAGCAAGAGTGTGAATCTAGAAATCTACTATTTCACTAATGTACAGAAAACATGTTTATCTAGAGCATAGAAAACAGCCTGGGAATTAGCTAAATGCTTTATTTACCTCCTCTCCACAGCATATATACTTGTCACCAGTTACAAAGTAAATGGGTTAATTTATGATGTTAGATAACACATATGTCATAGAAATGCATTAAAAATGACATTTTTACAATTAAAGATTACAGTGAATATTGACAGCTTCATATAAAACCAGGGGTACATAAAAATGACACTTTACAAGTAAATAAATACATGTACCTATAAAATATATGTGTATGTACATTCACAGAATATGTAATTCCCTATAGAATGACCTACAGGTTTGTGGTTTTGCTTTTTTTTCAATAAGCAATCAATTAAAATATGTAATTCAGTACAATGTAAGGGCATCTGTCAAATATTGATGCTACAGAAGGAATCAAAAACACGCCTTCAAAATGTTATCAGTGGCATGTTTTGTTCCTGGAGACTATTTAGTCTAGACTTAAAAAAAACCCCTGACTATATAGTAACTGGAATAGGTTACCTGAAGAGAATAACAAAATTTGATTCCTTGGAAATGTATAGTAATGGGATTAGAAAATACTTGCTGGTGAGAATCTACTTATATTAGCCTACCTCAGAATGGAGAGGGTGAAATAAGTGAACTCTTGAAGCTCATTTTCAGCCCTGCATGTGACTCCCATTTATTTAATTAAGAAAGACCAATCCCAAACCTAATTTATTGAAGTCTCAAAATTCTCACTAGGGTTCAAGGATTATCTAGGACCTCTTCATTGTTTTTGCAGTATTTTTTTAATTCTGGGGGTGCTAATACATTTTTCTTTCATAAAGTGCAGAACGATAGCATAAAGTCACTGAACAGAAAGAGTCCACCTTCCCTTTTCACCTACAGTGTGATAAGCTTTCTTGCCCCACCACTTCTCTGGTGGCATGAGATAAACACGACCATGTGGAGTTGACTGTTAGAGCTGCTCATGTGGTTCTGCACAGTATTTGTCCGTGCACCAAGTCACAGGAGTGAGGATTTGAGGACTCTTGTCCCAGAGGTTTGGTCCATGATTGGTGCATGAGGCCACAGGCACTAGGAATCATCCGTCAAACCGGAGTCTCCACCGGGAATTCCAGACAACGCTGTGCCTGCCCACAGTGCCGCCTGCTAGTGCCACTGGTCATGGTAGCAGAGGAAGGTGGTCAGGTAGACACAGTTGGGCTGCGGCCCTGCCTGATGTGAGCCTCCGGTAGCGAGCAGTGACCTAAGGGTGTGGAGTAGCCGCCAACAGCCAGCTGAGCGGTCCGCAACCTCGAGGGAGGCCTCAGCACCCATCATGCCAGTTTACCCCTGGGACCTGGGGTACCGGAGACCCGAGCTGGGTTGATTTGTTTGCTTGTTTTCACGGGGGGGAACATGAACTTTTGCTGAGTGACTCAGAGAAATCTCTCTTCCCCCTGCCTCGGACGCGGGATGGAGGCGGGGAGGGGCTGCGCTCCGGGGCTCTGCCGGCGGCGGCGGGTGCAGGAGCCGTCCCAAGCGTTACCTTCGGCGGTGGCCGGCGGGGGGAAGGGGGCGGAAGGCGGTGCCAGCTCTGCGCAGGGCGGGGCGGGATCCGCCGAGCCGGGCCGAGCCGCGCCGGGCGTGCGGGGGCTGTGTAGGTGCGGCTCCTTTAA
>VYZX01004180.1:29598-44201 GCA_013401335.1 Brachypteracias leptosomus
GCCGGGCCGAGCCGCGCCGGGCGTGCGGGGGCTGTGTAGGTGCGGCTCCTTTAAGGTGTCCTGAGGCGGCAGCAGCAGGCCTGCTGCGGCGGCGGCAGCGCGGGGAGGAGGCGGAGGCGGCCGGGAGGGGGAAGGGGAAGCCCACGGCGGCTGGGAGCGGCTAGACGTGACACCAGAAAGTTCAGGGCGCGACGGGCTCGGCCCCGCCTGACTTGTGCACCCCTGTCCCGGCGGCGGCGAAAGTCGAGGAGNCCCGGCTGTGTTCCGTTACTGGCTGGTCCTGGGCAGCCCAAAGCAAAGTCTCGGGCCGGAGCAGCAACTTGTGATCAGGAGACAGGCTGCGGGAACTCGAGGATCTTTTGTTTTCTCCTGTCGCTTTGGATGGTCCTGGGAAGTGTCAAGGCGCCGCTTAGGAAAGCCAGGGCTGGGAGAGGGGAAGCCGGCCGGAACTGGCGGGCTGCTGGAGCTCCGCGGATCTGACAGCGCCCTCCCCGGAGGGGGGTCGCCCTGGGAGGCCGGCGAGATTAAGAAACCTCGCTTACATTAAGCTTCTGTGGAATTACAACTGGGGGCTCTTCGTTTCTCCCCCCGCTCTTCTGGCATGAGACTGCTTGCCGGCGCCACCCGAGGACAATGATCGCGGAGTTTGCTCACTTTTACCTCTTTGGATTCATATGTCTCACCTCAGGTAACCACCACGCGTAGGCGACTCAGATCCGAGGCCGCGGCTGGTGGCGGTGGGGGGTGATGCGCCAGCCGGCCCCTCCGCGCCTCCCGCCCCCCTCCTCTCCTCGGAAATGAAGCTTGATTTCCACTCGGCGGGAGCCCAGACCGCGTTTATCCCGGGCGCAGTGCTGGGAGCTGCCGCCGACCCTGGCCCCTCAGCGGGCGGGGACTGCCCGGGGTTGGGCGCAGGAACGGCGTGGGGATACGCGGCTCCGGCTCCGGGGCTGCGGGCGGGCGGCCGCGGCGCCCCTTCCCTCCCGCCGGCGGCTCCTGAGGGTCGTTTGATGTAACCGCGGCCGGTGATGAGCCCGGCGGCGAGGGGGCGGCAGGAAGCGACCCCGTCCTCCCGCGGGAGGGGGGCTTCGTCTTCCGCCCGGCCGGCGCTGCCGCCGAGTAGCTCCCCGTGGGAGAGCCCGCAGGTACTGTGCACTCTGCCCCGGGTGGTCCGGTGACGGCCGTTCCCCGCTCCCAGCCACCGCCCACGCGTGAAGGGGTTAAGCCCCCGCTCCAGGGGTGGAGAGCACGGCGGCCGGGGGGAGTGGGGGGACTTGGAGGACNGACAGGTTTTGCTTCACCTTGGCAGTTTAAGTTTACCCACGTGTGTGAAGTGAAGCGCCGGCGTGATAAATGGGAGCAGGAGCGATCGCTGAGGAGATAGGGGGGATTAGTGGTCATTAGCCACTGTTTGCGCGGGGTTTATACGTGTCGGGGCATCTTATCGTGCCTGCAGATTAAAGATAGGGTCGTACTAATAGGGTATTGTTGATAGCAGATTTTGCACTGTGTAAGCACCCTATCAAATCGTGGTGTCGAGGAATGCGATAAGGGTATGGGTGCGATGCCCTCGGAACGAGTGCGCATCCCCCGGTTCGCGCTGCTCGGCCCGGGTACCGCGGGGTCGGCGCTTGGGGCTTGGGTGGTGTTGCTGCATGGGCTTCCTATTGCTTTCAGGAGGCCGCGTTTGCCTGCCTGCAGTATTCCTCCCCAGTTTCAACAGCGCCTTTTGTCATACGTTAAGCTACGGGTAAATGCAGTAAACCCTTGTGTTATAGTTGAGGCTAGTTTGGGCGCTAACTCTTCTACCGTAATTGATTTTAAAAGTTTGCTGAGGACCCCTTTGAGCCATTAAAGTTATGGTAGCATGAGACACCTGGTCAGTAAGTGAATGAATGAAGTTTTTGAAAGACTTAAGTACACCGCCTGAAGCTTTAAGTCTTAATTATGTCACCAAGTGCAATAACGTATGTCTGTTTCTAGATTATATCATAAATTTAACTATTACGTTTTTGCTGTTAGGCATTAGGTTCGCTTCTTGTGGCTTTAAATATGGAAAGCTTTGCATCTCTCTTTTAAAAGAGAGTAACTCTAACCCTGTTCACTTTTGACCGTGTCAGTCATACCATCTTTAAATTGCTTTTCTTTGTATTGCCTTCTTTATCTAATGAAAGAAATAACTGGAATGGGGAAGAGCCTTTTCACCAATTTGCTCTTTGTAAATCTTCCATGCTGATCATCCCCACTGTGGAAGTGTTGACTTCATAGACAACGTACTCTGTAACTCAGTTCTGTATTGGGGTATCTTAAGCTCTAAGTTAAGAAACAGTATGGTGACTTGGTTTTTTTTGTGTGTTGTTTTTATTTTTTTTAGCTGTCTATTTCTCACATAAATGTTCAATACAGTAAGATGGTAAGGTTTGTTTGTTTGTTTTTTCTTTTCCCTTCAGGATGGGAATGTTCTCTTTAATAATGTTGATTCCAGCTGAGTTGTTGAAAAGGAAAAAAAAAAAAAAAAAAAGAAAAAAGCCATGAATTTTTATGGATATTTTTAGTTTTGCCGTGTAAGCAAAGTCAGTAACAAAGATAGAGACAAACACCAGAGAATGAATTTGTTCCAATTTCCCCATCAGAGGTTTTTCTTGTTTTGTTTTCTTTCTTTCCCCTCAGCTAGAATGTGATCAGATAGTCAATCTTGTATCTAGGACAATGGACATGCGAGAAACCTTTGGCAGGATGAAGTTTGAGGGCAGATGGCTGCAGTGCAGAAGGAAGGACAGGAGTCATCTACAGCAGTTTCCACACTGAAATCCTTTGAGTTCTACTGACGGCTGATCTGCTGCAAGTTGATTGATCCTTTCCTCCCTTTTCCACTGAAGGTTTTCACTTGCCTCACACCCAATACTGAGTCAATGGTTTGTGTGGCCACACTCTAAATGGGATGTTAAAACTTCAACTAAGAGGTGAGAAATAATTGGGGGATGGGGAGGAGGAAAATTTTAATAACAGGAAGGTGAGTGGGTTAGTGTTAAAAGAGTAACTGGTAAACCACTTAGAATTTAAAACCCCTAATTTCTACCCTGGTGTTGACTCTGTACAATCCTGTGAAATACCTTCTTTCATCTAAGCCTGTGGTTAATAAATGTTGAATAAATTTAAATTTGAATGATTTTGAACGCTGCAATATGGCAGCTTTCCTCTCTTATTCTCCCAGTGTAATTTCAATGCTTCTTTGCATAAAGATAAGAATAAAAATTGCTTTAAGGAGTACTTCCCTGGTACCCTTTTTTTCTTGGGTATTTACCTGCATTCTGACCTTTTTCCTCCATTTTGAAGCAGTATTTCCTTCATGAGCCATATAATTTTTATCTTTCCACATCTGAAGAAACAGTAGTATCAAATTAATATGTTTGGAAAATGAAAGCTTTCTGTTATCTGGAGACTAACATGCAGAATGCTTTTGCTAGGAATAAGGTGTCAAGGTTCTGGTTTTCGTATGTGTGTTTGCTGCTCTAGCAATTCTCAAAGCTAAATATGTTACTGTTTGATTTTTCCGATCCCTCCACATAAATCTTTATATTTCTATGAGGCATTTCATTGCATAGCTGATTCCCACCTGCTCAACACATTTTCCCTCTTTCCTGTCTGTGATATCCTGTACTAATTACTGTACTTCATCTGGGATTGGTACACGTGCTCAGGAGGGCTTTTCATGCTCTGAGAAATAGGCAGCTCTGACAGCAGCCAGGCAGGCATGGTTTCCAGTGATAGTTCCAGCCAGTGGAGGGCAAAATTGTATCTTGTATTCCTTCATGGGAGAGTTACCTTCTGACGGTTAATAGTTTAAGAGTGTCCATGGAGCGTCCCCAAAGTCCTTTTTGGTTGGCTGGCCTACCTACTGGAGTAAATAAATCAGCCACTTCTTTGATACATTTTGTTTGTTTGTCTCAAGTTTGTACTTAGAGGGAAGCTTCCCTTCATGAAGTGGTAGAGTATTTAGGAAATATTTCTGATCTTTTTCCATATTCTCTATCTAATAGTAATAAAATAAAAGAGATTTAAAAAAAAAACAAAACACAGTAATTCAAAGGATTAAGAAAGTCTAAGTGCCTAATCTATAAAGCAAGTAAATTGCCCAAGAAAACAAACTCCAGGTGTTTTTTCCCTACCCCTAATGCATGTTATGGTATTTTAGGTAATTTTGCAGTAAGGATGTTTAAGAAAGATTGAGTTAGCTGCTTACAGTTGAAGCTGACCGCGCTTGCATTGTGTTCAAGGACTTCAAACTAGAAAAGAAATAACTACATGCGATGAAACCAATAATTCTTTACTTATGATAGAATATTCTCCAATATCTTCAAGTATCCAGGTGTTTGATTCATAACCACTTATCCTTGTGAGTACTGATAGTATTGTGGAGATCGAATTTGTGTGGGGGTTTTTTTCCAATTTGCAGTGTGTGGTTTTTTGTTAGCTTTAACTAGAAAGACACACTTTTTCATGTAGCTTAGCAATTAATTTGGTTACTTGTTTAACACAGAAGAACACTCAAGCTGACTTTTGTTCGCCATCAGTGTTGGTTGTCAATTGTTTTCTTGCTTCTATGTCATGTAGTTCCTGTACCATTGTCCTGAAGCAACACAGTATTTTCATTAGCAGGGATCATCTTTAATGTCCAGAGTACTGAATTTAGGAGCATTACTGTGTGCTGTCTGTAAGATTTTTTTACTGGAAAATGTGAATTTATGTGGAAAATGCTCCTGAATTTTCTGACTAAAGCCTACAGGCTAAAGGTTCTGATTGGATCTACAAAAATAGATGGACCATCGCAACTGTTACCAGAAACAGATGACACTTAGGTAACAATGTTGCATAATGTGAAATGTCAACATGTGATGTCCATGTCAAATTATTTTTTAGTATAAAATGCTTTGGAAGTAGTGGCATAAGAGGTCAAATAGGGGATCGAAACTAATCTTGTTTTGTAAGAGAGAAAATGTTTAGACATTCAAGGTGGAGAAATCTACTGCTGTATTTAAGAATCTGAGAACCTATTCCCTCACTCTCAAATAATGTTTTTTGGTTTGGCACTTAATTTTCCTAAATAACTGAAAGAGTTTTGTTTCGCAATCCTAAACAACTGTAATATTATGTCTCATTATGGGATAGCTTTGTCTAATTAATATAATAATATGCTGGAGCTAGCAAGGCAAGTCATTTGGCTCAGGTTCTTCAATTTTTGTCATTATTAAAAGTATTGTATGAATAACGGCCGCCTGGCTTGGTGTCATGGTAGTTCTTTTAGATTCTCTAAAATTTATCTCATAGTGAACATCAGTGTTGTCAACGTGTAAGTTATTGTTGTGAATTTGTTGCGGTTTTTGTGTACTGAATGGTTAGGAAAGAGAGTGTTTGTTGTCAACAGTTGTTAGTATTTTGAGGTTATTTTGTAGTCAGGAAGTTAGTAGGAACCTTGCTCTTTCCAAGCAAACTAAAGGGCACTTAAGAATTTTATACCTTGAGGTCCTGACACATTTTGTTTGTGTATTCTGCTATATAATCTTGTTTGGTGTTGATAACCTTCCTTAACTTTTCACCTGAGTGCCTCTTCATAAAATTGTAGAGTAAATAG
Source organism: Brachypteracias leptosomus (assembly GCA_013401335.1). Lineage (NCBI taxonomy): Eukaryota > Metazoa > Chordata > Aves > Coraciiformes > Brachypteraciidae > Brachypteracias > Brachypteracias leptosomus. Next base: position 35,231 of record VYZX01004180.1, read on the forward strand.
TGAAATAACTGGAAGTAGCGACTGAGGTGTATTTTAAGTCCAATAAATAGTGTAAACAGGGGAAATACAAGTATTTCCCTGTTAGTGACTAGAAGCTCGACTAAGAGATGAGAGTAGAGCTACAAAGAAATACTATTCTTTACCTTGAAAATTGGAGGTGCTTTTAAGGGCAGGTAATTTACTAGTTTATACCTTCTCTTCATACCTTCTTTAGGATTGCCTGTGTAGGTCCTAACATTGTTGTTTGACTATAACAGCATATTTAACACATACGCTGATACCTTTTGGCCAATTGTTGCATCAGCCTTAAATCAGTGCTAAATTGGTATGGGTAGAAGGACATTATATGTGAAAGAAGAAAAAATCTTGTGAGAATGAATATTTTTTTGGTCTGTGGGTATAGGCCACAGGTGGCAGCTAGCTCTGTTGAACTTGCACACTTGAGACTTGGTACTGTGGAAAACCTCAACAGGTGAAAAAGAAACAGCTGGGAAGCTGATAATGACTTCAGTTTTCAGTCAGATGTGCAGAGTTCTGTTACTCAGTGTCAAGGTTTAGGGTCAGTCCACCAGACCTAGAATAGATGCTCTCTGTTATTCCCTCTTTCCCCCCCCCAGAAAAGAGAAGAGAATGGGGATAAGGAAGAGACTCACAGATTGCTATTGGCCCCTTCCCAAATGGGAAAGGAAGGGAATGAGAGAGAGACTTCCAGATTAGAAAACTAAAATGGCTTTAATGAAAATAATGATAATAAAATGGCATATATACAAATACGTACAAAACTAGTATCGAACCCAAGCCCCACCCCCAATGGCAATTATGCCACTGTCACCACTGATGCTGTGGAGCAGGCACTGGCAAAGTCACAGACTGGGCTCAGCGGCAGGTGAGTACTGACTTCAGAGGCTGGATTCTGGAACTGGGTTCAGGAACACACAAATCAGACCCAAAGGCAGAATGGACAGAGTCCTACTTGGATAACGGCCATTGAAGAAGATGAAGCCAGCCAGGACAAAGCCAGAGAGACCCTTGTGATCCCTCAGCTTTATTCTAAATACGATGTATATGGGATGGAATACCTTGTTGGTCAGTTTAGGATCACCTGTCCTGGCCGCTCCTCTCCACAGGTGCAGCTTTTTGCTTTCTGCACCCCCTGATGTGGTACATAAGATCTAGCACTGACCTCGGTCTGCACACCAATCCTTGGTAGTAACTCTAAACATCAAGCATTATCACTGCTAGAAGCAGACACTGTCTGCAAAAACATGCTGTTAGCTTCAGAAAGTGTAGTTAGTTAGCAGAGACTTAGCTGAAAATTAAAGTCTTTGAACAGAATTAGTTAGGACACTCAGTTGTTGTATTACATTTTTGCATTTTGTTTTTTAAAGAGCTGGATTAATAATCAGGATATTTAAAAACTTAGGCTAGGTGCTGGAAGTTACCTTTCCCTGAGAGTGATGGTAAACTTTTTTTGAAATAAGATGGTGTTGAATTTAATTCTGGATGCCAGAATTTCTTTGTTGAAATGATTTCATTAGAAAAAATGTGCGTTTACCTAGTCTGGAATGTTTGTTAAGAGATACAAGGGTAGGTCTCTCAAACCAGGAATGTTTTAATTGTTGTTAAAACAACAACACAAAGTCACCCAGAGGGAGAGGTAAGCAAGTATTTATTCTCATTTAACTTTACTGGAGTATCCATTTCAGGTGTAAGTAGTAGAGGAAATGTCCTACGCTTCAATAAAACAATGACTAGAGGCTTAAGGAAACTATATTCTATTTTTTTCTGAAAATAAAGTGAGGAAACCACTTTTAGTGAGGAAGTGAAGGTGTATATGAACAACTGGTGAGGGACTTTTTAGTCGGAAGAAGTTCTTCACCATGGGGGTGGTGAGACACTGGAACAGGTTGCCCAGAGAGGTAGTGGAAGCCCAATCCCTGGAAATTTTTAAGGCCAGGCTGGATGGGACTCTGAGTAACCTGATCTAGTGGGAGGTGTCCCTGCCCATGTCAGGAGTTTGGAACTAGGTGATCTTTAAGGTCCCTTCCAACCCTGACAATTCTATGATTCTATGAACTAATTAAATTAAATACTGTCAAATATTGAGAAATACTCTAGTTTGCAGATTTGTAGGTATTTTTCAATACCTTTCTTGTTCTGAAGCTTAGGAAGATTTCTGACCAAGACTTACGCGTATGTCTGTGTATGACAGATTAAAACAAAATAGGTGAAATGATAGTAATGTGATTTGTGAATGTTGACAGGCCAGTCTTTTAATTTACGGACTACTTGTTATCTGAGCAGCTGCAGTTAAGGGGAAGATGCAGAATGCTCTGTTCACCTTTGCTGAGGAGAGAGCAGCTTCCTGAATGGTTCATCCTTAAGGTGGCCTTAACCAAAAAAAGGCAAACTCTGTGCTGAGAACGAAAATAGAAAGCCTTTTGCTTTCACTTTTTTTTTAGTGGGTTTTCTTGAAACAGAAACTTGGAAAACTAAGAAGGAAGATCTGCTGTTAATCAACAGAGAATGTGCTTATAGATCTAAATAAAGAATCAGCATGTTTTAAAAGTTTAAAAAGCAGCTTTGTGTCTTTGTGAAAATGGCATTTCAGATTCTCAAGCTTACTCATAGTTGCTTTCAGTGCCACTATCTGAAGAACTACACAGAATCTGAGCACTTTTCCATCTAGCTTTTAGTGAAATTATGTCAATGTGTTGCTGCAGGAGTGAAGGGCCTGGTGGTATAACTTGGGCATGTGCTTCACCTTCTAGTGTAGAAGTTCAATACATGGATCTTGATAAGAGCAATAGCATTTTTTATTGGAGTCTTCAACATGACAGTTTTTTCCTTAAGGGATTTTTTTATATAATCTCTATACAGATAGTGGATTAAGACAGTTTTTTTATAAAGACATGGTAGGTATTTATCTTCTCAGTCAGAATGCTGACATCATATATATTTTCACAAAATAGTAAATAAGTTGCTGAAGATTTCTTTCTTTCTTGGCTTTCAAAAAAATTTCATAGCAAACCATTGGATTCTATATCTAAACAAGTGGAGAGCACCTCTATGAGTTTGCTTGACTGATGGTAAAGGTAAATTCGACAGGGTACTTCCATTCATCTCTTGTTTCCTGCCACCATAATTTACACCTTCAGATGGGCTTAGAGCTTTCTGTACTGTGTTAAATGTTTCTAATTATTTACATTTCAGTTAATAACTGTAAGTTAAATAGAGCACTTAATTTAAATATAACTTAGTATAAATTCAGCTTAAACCAAAATGGCTAGTTGAATATAATGTTATTGAAATGGTATGATTTTTTTTTGGAAAACAAACATGTTTTCTTACCTGCTGCAGTCCTGAAACTCATATACTTTCTTTGAAGAAATGCCTAGTCTGATATGCAAAATTATTCAGGCTGCCCTTTTCTGTTGGCAAGTATTTGCTCAATATGGTGCTGCATTACCTTAAGTCTAATGCTAATATAGTGAATGATTAAAATAATATGAACATCCCTTACTGTGGATTAAAGATCTGTAAAGCTGATAAGCCTGTGCTGAGCTTTGGATTTAGAATCTTACACTTAATATTTTGTTTTCTTCATCTTGCATAGTGAATTAGCAGTTGGATAAGCTCAATTCTGGAACAAACTGTCTTCTTGGATGTGCAGTGTAGAGTATAGTGATTGTTTCCAACCAATGAATTCTGAACTCATCCGTGACAGCCATATGAGAGAACTGTATAGTCTCCATATTTTTGACTCAGCATACAGACTGTATAGTCTGTATACTTTGATTACTCAGTTTTCTAGTCTTTTTCTTCTGGTCCTTTAACTGTCTTGGGCAGAAATCAGAATTGTGATTTCTTTAGTACTAGTAAACTGTTTCAGTCAAGTACTGCATTAAAACTTGCTTAGCTAGCATTTTCAGTGCATTCTGAAATTTGCGTATCCCCAGGCAAGATATTTATTTTACATTCTGGGTTAGTTATATGGCATCTTATCTAATTGCTTAACTGCCTCTACATTGAAGATTAGACATATAAAACAATTCATGGTTTTAAATTCATATATAGAAGACTTTAATTTTATTATTTGCTTCTACAGTAGTTTAATAGACATTAACAGTTTCTCCTCTTGAAAATTAGGATATAATATATGGCCAAGGGTATAATGTAGGCCTGAAGATATGCACGGGGTGAACTTCCCTTTCTTTTGCAAGTAAGTAAAAGGGCAAAGAAATTGAATTTTGATAGTGACCAGATGGATGTGCTTTAAAGAGTGGCTTGACTTTAGGTTATCACTAAAACTCAAATTTTTATAATCCAGGATGTTGTGAGGAGTTGAAGTTGGGAACATGCAACCTAAATTTGGAGCCACTTAAAATCATAGAATCATAGAATGTTTTAGACTGGAAGGGACCTCTAGGGGTCATCTTGTCCAACCTCCCTACACAAGTATGGACTTCTCTACCTAGGTCAGGCTGCTCATAGCCCCATCAAGCCTGACCTTGAATGATGCCAGGGATGGGGCCTCCACCACCTCTCTGGACAGCCCCTTCCAGTGATCTATCACCCTCATATTAAAGAACTTTTTTCTAATATCCAGCCTAAACCTATCCTTTCCTAGCTTAAAACCATTACTCCTTGTCCTATCATTACAACCCCTTTTGAATAGACCTTTCCCCGCCTTTACATAGGCTCCCTTCAGATACTGAAAGGTCACTATAAGGTCCCCCAAGAGCCTTCTCTTCTCCAGGCTGAACAGCCCCAACTCTCTCAGCCTGTCTTTATATGAGAGATGCTCCATTCCCCTGATCATTTAGGTGGCCCTTCTCTGGACGTGCTCCAGTATGTCCACATCGTTCTTGTGCTGGGGGCTCCGGAACTGGACACAGTACTCCAGGTGAGGTCTCACGAGGGCAGAGTAGAGGGGCAGAATCACCTCTCATGATCTGCTGGCCACACTTCTTTTGATGCAGCCCAGGATGTGATTGGCCTTCTTGGGCTGCAATTGCACACTGGTGACTCATGTTCAGGTTTTCATCTACTAGCACCCCCAAGTCCCTTTCCACAGGACTGCTCTCCAGTATATCCTCTCCCAGCCTATACTGATAGTGCTGGTTACCCTGGCCCAGGTGCAGGACTTTTTGAATGTCTTGATTCTAATATTTAAATTGTGTAAAATATATTTGACTTTATCTTCAGTATCAAAGGTTTATGGATCATTGTGAATACTTAGTCCATCTGAAAATTGAGATCTTGGTGAACATTTCTGTAAGAGCCAATTAACTGGAAAAAAGCTGTATAGTTTTGTATTTGCATGTGAATTTGTAGTTCCGTGTAGGGTGAGAAGCCAATCAAAAATGTGTTTGAGTGTGTATTCTTTTAGAATCTTCTTGGCTTGTCACTTTTGTAACGCATTTTACTCAAATCAGTCAAAAGCAGACTTTTCAACCTTGACATCTTCTATTGGCTATAAAAGCCCAAGCATGTAGGCAAGATAAGCATAGCATCCCCCAAATCCAAAAATAGGTTGTGTCTGTATTTATGTGGTGAATGCATAATACAGTGTCATAAAATACGGATTTTGTATCAAATGTTCATCAGTTACTACTTTTTATTCTTCTAGCAAAACCTCTTGGCACATGTTATTATATTCAGTGCTTACACTAGCTTTGTGCTGGGAGATCTTTGGATGTGAAGCAGATTTGAAACTGGGATTTGCAAATTCTGAATGTTTCCCTCCTCACCTCCCACTCACAAAACAACTCTGTCAGTGCAACTTTCTGGTTTTGGAATGTAGCTGGTGGCCTAGGTACCGCAGTTGACAGATACTTCACAAAGTGTTTAGTGGTAGGAGGTGATAAAGGAAAAAAAGAAACGGGGGGGAAAAAAAAGTAGTGTGAAGAAACAAGGAGAAAAGAAAACAAAGTAAGGGTAGTAACAAATTATTTTGCTTTTTGCTACCTGAACCAGGAGCTCTCGCTGGAGAGGGCAGAGTTTGGAACTATGATGCTGTAACAGCAGGATGTCAGAGAGAACATATATAACAAATAGGTTTAGCGAAAATGTGGCTGATGAGACCATGGAATGGAACTTGCACTGTGCCACTGCTCAGGCATAAAAGTGATTGGCAGGAGGCCCTATGCAAGGAGTAAAATCTGGTCTCCACCAGCGTGGAAAATTATGGTTTCAGCTGCAAGAGGAGGTAAAGCTTGGAAGGAATTAGCATATCTCTAGTACTGAGTGGCATCTGGAACTGAATGGCTGAGTTAAATCATTCAGTAGTGATTAATAAGACTCATTGCTTAGGTTATACAGCCCTTAAAAATTAAAAGGAATAATGTAAAACTAGACGTAAAGCAGAAAGGAGGAACTGTTGCTACTATTTACCTCTTGAATACAGAAGGTGAAAGAAAAGTCTTTCCTTGCCTTCTGATACAAGGAGAAATCTGTTAAGTGCTGTTGTTGAGCTTAGGAACTAAGAAATTAACTTTCAAACAACTGTTCTGAGAAATATTCTGTGGCTTTTTAAATGTGCAACTGGAGCCTTGAAATGGGAAGGAGTGTTCAGGATGGAATTTTGCTGCTGGTGACTACTTTGCTCCTTAGCTTCAGAAAATAATTATTTCTGTTTTCTCTTTCACTCATGACTGTTAATCTGTGTTGCCTGTAGGGAAAGCAAAGTATTGAAACCTATGAAGTGAAACAAGATTAGAGACATACAGAATACTTTTAACTTTTCTCGAGCACGATCCTGAGCAAGACTCAGCTGAATGGTAATGTAGCTTGGTATCATATTGGGAATAATGTTTGAAATGTTCAAAGGCTGTCATTCCATAGGAGGATTATAGTACTGATATAAATACACTTCTGTTTACTTCCAAATTTCTAGTGAAGGGAATAGAGAAACCAGTGAAATGTGTGTTCAAGTGTTAATTTGTTTTTAGAACTGTAAAAAGAAACAAACAGTGGCATCATTTATGATGCTATTGCTTAAAATGGCTGGTCTTTCTGCAGCAAATTCATAGGGGTAGAAAATAAAAGGGAGCTAGGCCTTTCTAGAATAAGATATTATCCCTCTGAGGCTTATCGCTGCAAATACTAAAATAGAATTCAGCTTTAATCTCTACCAGCTAGGGGCTGAGGTTCCCTAAACTGCATTGCTGAAAAATGTCTGCTTACAACTATTTTGGCTTCTGGATTGCCAGATTTTCCATTTATCTATTTCCTGTCTTGGTTTTAAAATCTTGGAGTTTAATTTTTTGGGGGAGGGGGTGAAGAGTGATGGTGTCCAGGGGAAACCAAGGAAGTAAGACTTCTGGAAGCTTAATGATTGATTTTTTTTTTCCCCCCATCCATACATTTATTTATATGGTAGCCTTTACCATAATGTGGAATGAGCCTGTTTAATTCCCTCCCACTCACACCTCCTCCTACCCCCCAACACTCCATATCAGATGAGAATTTTTAATTCTGCCTTTGCTGGGCCAGCCAAGCTAGGAAGTTTGGCAGATTTAGGCTGTCCCAGTGTTTTAACATTGTGACCAGAAGGAGTGAATGTTATTTATAGAGGCAGCTTTCTATAACTGTAAGGATTATTGATGCTGTGGACATTTGATTTTGACTGATAACTATGATTTTTTTTGGAGGGGGAATTACTATGTCAGTGAAGTCGATTGTTATTATTCCAAAAAGATTGGCTTAGTGTCTGCACTCAGATTATTGTGTCTTCAGGATTGATATTTCTGTCTTTGTCAGGAATTTACATTTTATTTTATATCAATATACAGAAAAATATTTGCATTTTGTTTGCCTTTTGCCTTATTGCAGGAAGGAAAGCAACAACCTCACAGCTAAAAATTCATGGTGACCTGCAGTCCAATAATAGTCATTCAACTTGATCATTTCATCACAATTCCTATAGGCTCGCAGATGATAATTTTGAATCTCATAAAATGAAATTTTGTTTTATTCACCTTACACAGGTCAAGTAAAAAGCCACATCAAGCTAATGAATCCTTTTCTTTGCAATGAACTGAACATGGCATTTGCTTTTGTTCCAGCAGTCATGAAATTGCAGGGTGTTAGTAACAAGTCCATTATTGGCTCTGTGCGCTGCTTCTGCGGGCTTTTACTCCACCCAACACATTGTGTGCAGACTGTAACATACTTGTTAAAACTTGTTTTAAAATAAGGATTTTTTTTTTTTTCAAAGAAGTAATAAGGAGAAAATAAAAATAGCTCCCTGTTCTTTGTTAGCTTAAATGAAAGGGAAACAGTAACCCATTCCTTTTGTGGCTTGAGGAAGAAAAACCAAAACTGAGATGAATCCTCAGCCTCTTAAAGGAAGTTTAACTACTGATTTCAATTTTTACCTTGTCTCACAAAAGCTAAAGTTGCATGTTGCTTTCCCGCTACATGATATTATATAGAAAAGAACAATAGTGTGGGGAGAAAAGAGATGATTAGTATTGTCACTTCTAAACTTAGGAAACTTTCAAGACTAATCAAATTCTGCAATTTAGGATCTATTGTTGATTGTAAGTTTAATTTATTGTGGGTTCTGTTGGTGCTCTTGGTGTCTTTCCTGTGGTACTTGGTTATTCCTTACTTCCTCAACACCTGAGCTGGTTTTTAGTTTCTCATTTTTATCTGCTTTGTTTGTTTGCATATCTAGTAGCTTTTTCAAAGCATTTTTGGCTTTAGAATTTTCCTATGCTGTGTAAAATCCTTTTTTTCTGTGGCATTTAGCTGGGATATTGAGAGGAGTATAATGCATAAATCTAAAAGTTTGTTTTACATTGTTCCCGATTGTTTTATTCTTTTAATTTTTTTTAATTTTTTTTTTTTAGATAGCAGAAATACTCAACTCTTGCTGTTACTCAGGTTTGAAAATGAATATAGTCTGGTTCCTACTAGCACAGTATTTGAAGGGAGCCATAATATATTATAAACAAAGTGTTAA
>VYZX01004222.1:0-29750 GCA_013401335.1 Brachypteracias leptosomus
TAACCCTATTCTGGCTGAACCAGAACAAGCGCACAAAACCCAAGAAAAGATAGCTGGGACTGTCATACTTAAGCCATCAGGATGCTCCTGGAAAACATGGATATTACAGTTGCATTGTATGTGACTTACTTTCCCTTCCTTCCTAGACACTTTTAAGAGGAAAAACAGGGCTCATGCTTATGTTTATTTGCATATCTGTATGGGTCATACATCAGTGTCCATCAGATGCTGAAGATGGTCTCTACACCTGTGAAAGAATGGAGCTCACTTCTATCAAGGATCCCCCCTGCAGAGCAAGCTGTACAGATCCTTTGTCAGAAGACCACATGAGAAATAAGACATATTCCAATAACTTGCTGGAAAAGACAGAGCCTAACCGAGGCTCTTTATTTAAAAACAAAAATATATTTCGTTGGCAAGCTCCCCGATTGAGAAGAACCTTGCTAAAATTATATCCTGGCTGAAGAACTCTACTTTGTGCAATGCAGATGATTTATAAATGCCAAATTGTTTTATAGACAGTATCTTCCAAGTGCAACTTACTGTTGATTGCCTGACTTTTCCTTGATTACTGTGATGGGACCACTGAGCCAAATAGAGACACTAAGAATAGTTTCACATCAAAAGAATTCTTATCCAGAAGGTATTGCAGGGCTGGCTGTCCTGACATCAGATTATCTTAGGAAGGTAGATGTTACCATTTCAATTAACTCTTCTTTTAACCTTTAAGTGAGATGGTGAAAAGAAGCCATGGAATATGTGAAAAGAAAATTACTGAGAGTTGCAAGTTACATCCTCCACAGGTTTTCCCTCACAGCTGAGCTCAGCTGAAGTATCAATAAACTTCACCAACAACAGCTAGGTTATAAATATTGGCTCAGATCAATATTTTCTGTGTACATCAGTGCTGCTGTACATCAGTGCAGCTCCAATGATTTTTAGCAGCACAAGAATTATTTGCACCAGATGATGATTTAGTCCATCTTATTTGCTCAGACAGGCTTGGGCCTCTTAAAAGGTCAACTGATGAAGCGCTTCTCGAAATCTCAAAGAGGACTTTCTGCATCTCTAAACGTAAATTACACAACATACTTCAGAAAAAGAACCTCTAATGGAATTCCATTAGGCCAGAACTATACCATATTATTCCAGATTCAGCAGAATGAAATTACGTGGGAGATAACTGTTTTGCACCCATCAGCAAACACTACAGGCTGTAAGCAACCTCATCTATAGGCTGTAAGCAAAAACAATGTACAAACAAAAAAACCACTGGTACAAAAATGAAGTTACTTCTTATATGGATGAAATATGGATGCACAAGGTACCATCCTAATTGCAGTAGAGCAGTTACTGCATCCATTTTCAATAGGCATTCCAGTAATTACTAAGATTTAAGCAATTGCTAAGATCTATACCAGAATCTCGTTTAGAATTTCAAACTTGCATTTCCAGTGCTTTTCTCTCCAAGGACAAAATCTACTGCCCATCTGTACTTCAGCAGTCCTCCATCAAGAGCAAAAAAGAGATGATTGAAACCAGAAAGGTGAAACACAATTTGGAACCTGTAAAGGTCTGTTAGAGTTCAGGTGTAAGAGTGATGCAAGCACCCCATTGCTTGCTACTGTGACATGTGCTCCTTGCTCCAACAGCACACACACACGTACATATACACCCTTCAGGGACAGTGTTTTAATGATATTTGCCTTCACTACATGTTCCTCTTGTAAATACAGTTTTACCATCTGTATTTTTTCTACATACTCACCGAAATCAGGAAAAGAAACTTTCCTGTGATGTAGTACTACCATTTGTTCTTGCCTTAAGAAGGTTTTACTCAATATTTGGACAGTTTCAGCTGCCACAGCACTTGTGAGAGGTAGCTCAGCTCTCTGGACTTTAGAGTATTTTATCCTGTCTTTTGAGACAGATGGATTTCAAGCCATTAAAATATCATCATGTTCACTTCCATAATATGGCAAAAGACATGCCCTCTCAAAGTGTACATTATTTAATACAGGAGAGCAAAAAGAGCATAAGAAAAATTACAGTAGGGACAGGTCAAAATCCATACAGCCCAACAGCCTGTCACTACAATGTCTGATAGCAGTGGCCTAAGGAAGAATGTAGAAATAGGACAATTATGGATCATCAATCAGTGCTTCCCTAAAGTGCTCATCCAGCCTCCAGTGGGACTAAGGTGATTGGTAGGGATGTCCTAAACCAGACAGTCTATTTCTATTTAATATTTGAAGGAATTTCTTCCATTAATATATCCAGCTGGATTTTTTTTATGTTTGGAAACTTCTACCATCTACAACATCTTGTGGTATTCCAGAGTTTTACTACCAACTTTGTGAAGAACCACCTCCTCTCTGTTTTGACCCAGACACCTTGAGTTTCATTTGATTCCTGTTTGATTCTGACCAGGAAGGCATATTCACCTCCCAGTTTCCTAGATCCCTTCAAGCGTGTTTTTTTCAGGTGACAGAGTTCTATTTGTTCCTTTTATGGAGCCTATTCAGTACATTAGATCATTCATGGTGCTCTTTTATGAGCTTTTTCCAATTCTATTGCACCTTTATGAAGGTGGGGCCAGAACTACATGCAATATTCAAGATGCAGAAGCACCATCACACAGTGTGACAATGGCTTTTCTGTTTTATTTTCATTCCTCTTTTCTATACCCCAGCAGGGCAAGTGGTTTTCTTGAAGTCTATGAAGCTGATCTTTCTTAACTCCAAACCTTGCTCTTGAGTCGCAATGCTCATCTCAGAACAGCAATCTAGGGTTTTTCTCCCCCATGTACCTCATGTTGCACTTACCTGTATTTCACCTGCCATTTTTATCACTCAGGCACTCAGCACTGAGTGTTTTTATGCAGCTCTTCACAGTCAGCCCTCACCTTTACTCACAGCAGTGTCTCCAGTGAAACCTCCCTGCTCCTTTTTGGATCACTTGGGGACACAATTAACAACCCACCACAGGCTACTGGGTTACTCTATCCACTGGTGACTGAGAAGACTTTCTATTTATTTCTATGCTGTTTTCCTTAAGGAGTCCTCCATAAAGAAAGGTTCTGGATCAGGAATTGTTCTCAAACTCCTGCAAAGTGAACAAAAGAACAGCAATCATGGAGAGAGTGGTCTGGCCTTTTATTAGCTTGGTTCTCTTTTTATATCACAATTGCCTACTGGTTTCACTGACAGATTTTCCTCTTCCCCTTGTGTTTGAAAAAAGTGTGGTGTTTGATTTTTGTCCCTTGTTCCAGGTTCGAGAGGATACTCTGGGCACAAACACACTCAGAGCACGATACTTGGTGAGAAAGCAGTGAGATTTATTGTTCAGCGATAGTCGTGTGAAAGCGATAGTACAGCGTATTTCCCTTCAGGAGAAGTCTGCCCTATGCCCAGCGGCAGGCAGAGGGTATCCCTTTAAGAGCAGCCTGCTCAGTAGCGGGCTGTGCATAAGGAGTGAGCTAGCAAGGTGCGCCGGGCGTTCCTGGTTAGTAGAATCTTACCAACCCCATTATTAGCAAAAGACCGCCAAAGCAGAGAGTAGATAGGATGATCCAGATCATTGCAGAGAAAGGAGATGAGGGGTCGTACGGAGCGAGCCAAGATGTCCCTTGTATAACATGGTGCTCTCTCTCCGTGGCCCCCCCCAGCTATCACATCTCAGCCCGGAGTCCAACCTTTATACTCTCAGCAGATTCTGGAAAAATACTGGCAAAACATCATTTCACCCGTGGCCAGCGTGCCATGCAGGTGCATGATCTGCTTAAGAGCGGCTCCCAGACTCCTACATGTGTTGTTCAAAACAACCTGTCTTCTCAGGGCTAAATCTGGAGTGTAACTCTCTCCCAAGGCCACATTCTCATGGCAAAGTCCAGCTTGTTATTTTCTATCCCTAACACATCCCTGAACAAGTTTTCCCCTCTGCCCCATTGTTTTTATGCCTTAGTAAATGTAAATGAATAGCTCTCTTCTTAAATACAACCTGCATTTAGGACTGTATGAAAATACCACACAAACCCAAGAAGACTTGGTTTATATTACCATTACAGTCCAAGGAAAAACATCTTAAAGGTCTAATCCTGCTCCCAGTGATGCTTTGATAGATGAAGCTATTAAAACCAAAACAAAAACAACAAAAATTTTGAGAGCCTACTTCAAAGTGGTTTACAAAATATCAAGGGATAAGAGTCTTATTTATGGGAGAATATAACATATCTTACATCAGAAAAGGAACAAAAAGGAATCAGCCTGCTGAGGAAATGACCTACAAATATATTAATAGAGATGATTGTGACTCAAAATTGAAAGAAGCAGGGCAAAAATGACAGAAGAAATTATTAGAAAAGCTTTGCTATTCAGTCACTGAAGGCAGAGGCAGACAATCTTGCAAGGATACATAAATCATGCAAAAGAAGTAGTATTTATCAGACCAGAAGAGATATTTAATACCTAAAATGACTATATAAGGACAGATAAACACTCCACTGTAGCATACAATTAAACATATCGCAGCATAAAGTGACCTTCAAAATGACAACCCACATTCCATAAGCAACAGTATTTTTGCTTTCACTTGGGAATTAAGACCAGTCAATGCAATAAAAATCTCTACTTGGAAAACTGAACACAAAAAAGTCATATGAGCAAACTATCATAGTTATCCCGAAAAGAAATGCAATTTTCTACACCTCAAAAAAATTAAACAATATCTGTTGATATTAGTGAGCTGTCTCGATGCTTGCAAAGCAGAAACTCACATTTGGTGCAATATCCAAAAGCTGCACCCCTTACACAAATCCGTGCACCATCCTTTCTCCACCCCAGACATAGGCTCTGACAGTTATGCTATTTTAGGTTAACAACAAAGGCAAATGGGAGAAACACCATGTATCCTCCTCGCTTCATTTCCAAAGCAAACACTGAGCTCAGTCTTTCTGTATTTTCATTTCTAGGGCATTTCAATGTCTCTCCAGCTCGTACACAGGACTGGAGCATGGATCCTAGCTGCTAACACTAAGACCCTGTATTGGGTGGGTGGGGAAGTAGAGCCACAGATAAAATACACACCTCCTTAAGTTATTACCTGTTTGTTTTCTGTAGCCCAGGGCAGCACCTCAATCAAAAGGCAATCAATCTAGCTTCCAAGAAAATAACAATATGCTTCATATTACTGTGAAACATAAGCTGGCACCTCCCTACATGTTTGTAAACATCGCTGAGGACTTGGTCTTACAAAAGTAAATAATTGAAATTTCTGACACACCTTCAAAGATTTACAAATACATCTTTTTAACATTTCAATTTATAAAAATAGCTTTTTTAAAAAAAAAAAAAAAGCAAACAAAACTTTAGAAACTGTCCACAAACAAGTCATCTCTCCTCACGTTGATGAGAAGGTTGCTATAGAACAATACACACAAAGAGCAAAGCACAAAGCAAGTTTCAGTGATTACAAAACGGAGAAAAATGAGAAGACAAAAAACCCCATTAAAATAACTCTTCCTACTGCTGTATCTTTTTTGGAACATTGTGCAGTTGGCTCCAACATTTCTGGAGCTCTGCCTTAATTTTCTAGGAAACCTTTAAGAATGAAAACCAGGTACATAATATTATTTACCTGTATTTATCACGCTTAAACAGCAACTTGCTTTTTTGTTTCCCTTCTTACTATAAACTTTCTCAAAGATTCACAACAGGTGATAACACAGAGCATCCCTAAATACTGCTAAGCAATTACAGCAAGAAAGTGGCTGGTTTTATAGTTATTAAGCAAGCAGGAGCACATTTAATTACTGAGATAGTTATCTTGGATTTCTCTGCGAAAGAGGTAATTCTGACCAGAATGCTGTAGTGTAATGACACAATAATTCTGCTTTGTCATCTAATTCAGAGTGTAGGCATTAGTAATTTCAACGAAATAACTGCACTGAACCTAAGGTGGGATTTATGATGTGATGTGACATGACAGTTGATTACATTTTAGTACATATCAGTATAAAAGACATTCAGAAAACCCCAACTGTCTGAAGGGGAAAAAAAGGCAGGCAATGCTGTACCCACAAAGTTCCACTACAATAAGTAATGTCTGTACATATAACACAAAGGAGTCCACCCTTGCATCACTAATGAGTGAAATTCCAATGGCATTGGAGAGGTTACACCTGGACATGAGAAGGGCATATTGCAAACCTTTCACTCCACAAACACAATAGTGTAACATATATTTTGATTTTTCTTTTAGCCCCCAAATTACTTCTGCGCTCTACTATTTCTGGCTTCACTCCACTGATGAGCATCTCTTCATAGCCGAGGATAGCTAAAAATAGCAACAAAAACATTTAGCTTCCATCCCTGCTCACACTATACCCTCTTGTCTATAGTTTATCTGATACTGCATGAAACCATAAAGAAAAACCTATTGTCTCACGAGATTACCAAGAACATATTTGAACAATCACATGTGACATCTCAGGGGATTTAAGAATTCCAGGTGGTGTTGTATCCCTGATTTTCTAATAGAACATTATCAGCAAAGAGGTTTGGTTTTTTTCTTCAAAAAAACAAGAAAAAAAAGTCAGTAGAATAATAAAGCCTTAACTTTTTGCAAGTCTAAAAAGGAACTGAGTTGAAACCTTAAAATAATTCTTGCTGTGGTGTTATAACCATAGGGAAATTTAGAAATTATATATGACTTGGGAAAAAAAAAAAAAAAAAAAAAGAAAAAAAACCCCTTGCTGCTGAAACATTAAATCTGTAAGATTACAGGTAACCTGTAGGTTACTTTAAAGTTTACTAGGTAAACTTTATATTCCTCCCTCAGTTTTTAAGAGATGAAACTCTGCTATGAAGCCATTATTTAAGCTGCCAGACTGCCAGTGGAAATAATGCTTTTCTTCAGGGAAGTCAATTATAGCTTCTTTCAAAAGATAATTCACAAAGGCCCATGCATTATTGACCATCTGTAACTTCATCAACCTGGTGGCCCTAGTAATGGGATGCTGTGTGCACAAGTTCACCTCCAACTGTTTGTCAGGGGAACTCTGAGCACAGCAATACAACAGTGTTTATAGACAAGGTAGGTAAGAAGTGTCAGAACACATGCCCATAATAATGTGGTACACACTGCACAAAAATACACTGCATTGAAAATAAAAAGGTCTTATAACCGAAATTTATAGCTGTGCACAGATGCAACAGAACCTCTGTCAAGAAACTGTGCTAAAATGTAACAACCAGCTAGCTGGTAGCATTCAGCCCACACAAAGTTAGTAGCAGAGGGAATCTGCTGCTTGAGAGCAGAAGGAGAGGACAGAGAAATGTGGTGCAGCTGGATTATAAATAGTCACAAAACTGAGGGTAATTTTTTTGGTTACTTTTGTTTTTAATAATCTGGACTGTATTGTTAAAAGGAACATGAAAGCATGACATTTTAGAGAAATTGCAGGCTTCATCTCAATCAGGCAGCAATTCTCAGAATGTCCACATTTCCAGATTTCAACAAATAAGGCCAGATCTTCAGTAAAATCACCAATCAAACAGGAGATGGGGATATGTGGTAAAGCAATGTGACAAAACCTAGGAATTAGCCAGAGGGCCCTTCCCCAGCCTGTTCTTCACCCTGTCCCAGGGAGGAGAAGTTTCTGTTTCTGTCTGTGATCGTTCTGTATGAGATACTACACAGCCCCAAGATTTCTGTCTGAATTTATTATAAACAGAACTCTTTGGCACTCTCTCAGGAGAAGCATTTCAAACAGCAGGGACTCAAGAGAAATGATCATAAAATAAAACCCTGTACAAAGCTGTATTTTTCTGAAAAGGACTGAAAAAATGCAGGAAGCTATATATGTTCACAAGAAGATGCTATACATTTGATGCCTCTGTGTATGTCACCATCTCCTTGCTAATATGATCTACTATCCGTAGAAGCTGGCAATTACATTCTGATTTTTAGAAGGACTTTGAGCTGTGTCACACATTGTATCAGGTTTGGAGAGATGGATGTAAATAATGCAGTGTGTATGTCCTGAAATGTAACATTTTACTTGGTGTTTTCCTGAAAGTGATTGCCCTCTGGCTAAGCCTTTCTTAGATTGTGCTGTAGATGATGAGACTTCGAACAGACATCGCCTATCTAATGATTTCCCTGCCAACAGAAAAAAAACAAGGAAGGAAATGAAAGGAAGCCCATTTCTGCATTTTCTAGTACCAAGTGATGCAATAACTCTCTCAAGGTCACAGACCATCTTGATGGAGTCAGCTAAAGCTTATGGCATGCAGCAAATCACAATGCACTGGGACATATTCAATTTTCTGTAACTCATTTCTGAGATCCACTGTGACATTATTTCTGAGATTTTTCATTTATTTTAAAATACTGTAGTATAATACATTTTAAATTGCTTAAAGACCATCAAAAGATCATGGGTGGACATGATGGGGAGAGAATTGCCCAACCCAAGCCCTTTGGGTTTTGTCAGGTCACTTTGCAGAATTTGTACACTTCACTATAGAATTTCTTACTCAGATTTCATGCGTCCTGTAAGATTTAGGAATGCTGCAAGTACTCAATGTCTCTACTTGTTGGGGTTTGGTCCCTTATTGTTGTTTTAAGCTGATAGATTTCATACTTCCTTTCTAGTGGAGCTTGTATTTTCTTAAAGTTATTTTGAAGTCTAAAAAAAAAAAAACCAAAAAAACCAAAAAACTGAAAACCGCAGGAGATGTTAGCTTGGAAAAGACATCTGGACATCATCTAGTACAACTTCTCCAAGGATGGATATTTCTCAATATCTCCGGGGCCCTGTTCCAGCACTTGTAAGATTATTATGAGATAAATTATTCCTACTCAGTAAATATCTCATAATAGACAGAAAACTTCCTTTCTCCAAATTTCAAAGAGGACTAAAGGTACAACACTGATTGTCTCAAATTTCACCCAGTCACAGAAAATGAACAATAGCATAAATAAGAACCTTCAATCACATCTTATTGTTTTCATACACCACCAAGAAGATTATGGACTTGGTTCATTACACAAGGTAATGAGTAACTGAGTATACACCTTCCAGAGGCGAGATTTTACTTGCATATGATTGCTGGAGTAAGTCAGAATTGATGTTCTAGTACCACACAGTTTAATCACTGACCAGAACTGGATATTCAAGCACAAAAGCAGGTACATACTATTAATTATTAATAACATGATTCCAATTTTATGGTTGAATGATCTGTATGTGTAGTGCAAGATAATCATCATCCACAGCACATAATTTAGCCCATCACAGAATATGCTTCCCTGAAGAACAGTTTGCATTGTATAAAAACTTCCTGTTGATAACAAACCAGAATATTTTTTTCCATTTTGAGTATTAACCCCAGAGGTTAACCTTTGATTTTGCTCTTCAAACTAAGCTTTTTAGTGTCAGCTTTCAAAGATCTATCTGCTAGAGAAACAAGCAAACTTCTCCACTGTGTGTTTTGGGTCTTTCTGGCAGACTGGGAGGAGCAGCCATTATCTTTGGCCAATAGAGTTGTGTCAGTCTGGATTACAACTCAACTGACAGAACTAAGTAGCAAGTCCTAGCAAACATGGGATTGCCCTTTTGAGCCATGTAATTTATGTCACATGAATCAGAGGTCTGAGGGGTCCTACCACAACAGTGTAATAACCAATAAATTGATACACATTATATTGATATCACACTCAGACCCACACCCCTAAACCAGAGAAGTCCCTCTAGCCTAGACACTGCCACCATTTACCTTACCCATTTCCTTGCTATTTCAGCAGACTCTCTGAAATCCTACAGTGCTCCACTTTCTGCTACCCTACCAAACTTCATATCTTTTCAGGAACTCAGAGAACCTTCACAACTCTCTCCTTCCTTACTCACGCAGCTGAGGGCTTCACCACATAGATCCCCTCTACCTACCGGCTTAGCTCCTTCTCTTGTCTTTTGTATATTGCTTGTGGCTTAGACTGAAAACCTGTGGAAGCAGCAACAGTATTGGCATGCTTGAATAGATTCTCTTTAGGGTCTCAAGCCTAACAATAACTATTATTGTTCATATATTAACATTATGATATTAATAATAATTCATGATATTACCAATTACCAGCTACAATAGTCCTAACAAGAGTGAAGTATCTCCCTGATAGAAAATCCACTCTGGTAGCCAATATTATCTTTTTGCAGGCAGACTTGAGCTCCCATGCCCAAACTTCAATGTAGTCAGTGCATTACTGCAGCCTCAAACTAGTATGTTTTGTCTGCCAGACCTGTAATTAAGCAGGAGATAGCATATTATAATGACTGCTGCTGAAAGGTCCAACATGTTAGAGGCAATTAAAAAAAAGCGCATCAATTCTGAATTTCTGATTACTCTGGAGGCAGGAGGCTTCCTAGCTCAGAACCATGATATATGGATTTCCACTATGATTAAAGTGACATCAGGGTTTCCTGTTCGCTCGCATTATTAACATTCTCATAGCATTTCCTCCAGTTACGTAAAAGAGGACAACTTTTCTAACTGCCGAGCCTGACAGCTCAAAGTGAGTGCTGGAGAGAAAATTAAACTTGTGATGTTGGGTGGCCTGAAAAGGCAGGCAGGGCATTGATTTTTCTCCTGAAAAACACTGTGCTGAAGATCACAGCCAAGACCCAACCAGCTAACTGTGTAATATTTGTAAAAAGCATAAAATTTTCTCAAAGAGGAACACTCCTTCACAGCAGGAGCAGCAGCATTTCGGAAGATGAGAAGAGCATATATGAATAGAGAGATGCACCTCTCAGAGTTACAGTAGAAGTTCACTTGTTACAGACCAGCCCATTCTCATATTCTTGTTTCTCTCTTTGCAGCCTCTATATAACCCACCTCAGCAATGGGTGATCTGTCACCCTCTGCATGCAGTACTGCCTCTCCTTATGTCTTTGGGTGAAATCCAACAGGCAGTCCCAGATTTGATTCTGCAGAGCAGAGGACACTGCTTAAGTGTCCTGGTAGAAAGAGGAAAAGCTGCAGGAATGCCAACCAGGCATGGCTGGCTCTAAGACATACCCTGTTGCTCTAGCTGAATAGGCGACAACTGGTTGTTGTCACAGCATAAGACATCAAATTACTTCACTTGAGCTAAACTTACTATTGATTTTAGTCTATGTCAATGCTAATACCAGAGAGAGCAAAAAGAGCACAGTTCAGTTCTCAACTGACAAGTCATGTGTGCTGGAATAATAGTCTGGGGAAAAAATAAATAATCATTTTATTTGTAATCTGAACAGAGTTTCTATTCATATCCTTGTGAGAAACACACACCAAATCCCTGAATCACTTCAGCACAAACCTGGCTTCCAGCAGAATCTAAAATACCCTAAGGCATTCAATAACTAACTAGGGAAAGACAGAAAAGACATTTTATAGACAGCTAATGTGTGCCTAAAAGTACATGCATATTTCAGTTACAATTCAAAACGTTACTTTTGTTGTCAGAATTATTCATAAAAATGACAATCTGATACTATCAGCATACATGAGCTCTGGACTCATTTTACCAGCCACTGCTGTTGTCATCTTTCATCTCAAAAACCACATGCAAGCTTGAGAATACTTTCAGTGTGTAAGATATCATTTTGCATGCAACTTGTCACCAACTTAATAATAATGTTTTACATTTCTATAACCCCTGAAGGGTCTCAGATCCCTTCAGGTTTTGGAGATAACTGTAGTAGCACAGCTGAGACCAGAACATGGACAGTCACACATCGTGAACCACTGAAAAAGCATCATCTCTATAAAGTTCCCAAAAGCACAGAAATTATGGTTTTTTCTTCTCATTATTTTTCATTTCTGTGTAACTCTTCACCTTGTTTTTCTCTGCACAAGCAAAACAGTCAGAGTACTACTAAAAACAACACAAAATAAAAGGGTTTATGGTGTATTAACTCCTAAGATGGAAATGAGAAAATATAAGTGTTGTTGGCAAACTTTTTTTCTTGCTTTATTTTCAGCTTGGTTTTGCAAAACCTCTGAGACCCAAATCTGACTTGACACTAGCATGCCACAAGAAAACCCACTGAAGTCAGAGAAATTACAATTGTGTGAAACTGGTACAAGTGAAATGAAAAATGTTCCCCCAGGCATGGAGGGTTAGAAGAAAGATTCACTGCACAGCTCACTTACCTGCAGACACGCACAAAGATTTCCAGAGCATCTCACCACCACAAATGTATCACACAAAAATCCTTGTAAGCAGCAAAGATCTCTTCTGCTATAGAACTTATAAATGTAAACATAACATTTCAGACTACTTCACAGAGAAAAAAACTGCTTCTAGCTCCATGATGCCTGTCTTCAAAGTAATTAAACTCACTCCCCCTGCCAACCTCCTGCTGCAGCAGGAAGAACAGGCATTAGAAAACAAGTAGCACCTGACCAAAATGAGACCAGGTGAAACCCCTTCCCAGAACTGAGTCTGCCTGGCCACTTGGCTGTCTTGGAAAGCAGGGCTACCGTCTTGGCTACCTTCTCCCCAAGACTGCAAACAACATTTTACCAGGAACGAGAGCACCTCATAAATTTGTACTTGCAATGTAATATAGATGCAAGTAAAAAGCAAACTGTCTCCCTCAGTTTAGTAACTTTGCTACCAGCAACTTTGCTACCCAACCACCACACATGCTTTACAGAAGAGACTAATGAGCCTTAACTCCCAATTCAGATGTGCCTCCAGACCTGGAAGGCTATCCTCTGGCTTCATTTAAAGGACCTATCATCCATCTCAGTTCAGTTTTCAGCTCCAGTTAGATATCCACTCAGAAGGACCACCATATTTACTCAAGACATTTCCCTCTCTCTTCTCTCACTGGGAATGAAGTGAAGAAGGAATCTTGAACTCAGCTAACCAGCATTAACTGCTGAGGGGGAAAACCACACCTGGACAAGCTCATAGTAAATAAATCTATCAAGTGGTATTAAATCACAAGAAACTAACTGAGTCTCAGCAAGTTGAAGGGACACTAGCTGCTGGAGAATAAAGAGAGTATTTTTGACTTACAGGCTTACATTAGTCTTATATTCTTCCCTAGAGATCAAGGCTGGCATTTTCCATACTGTGCTGTGCACCCTAAAATCACTACTAAGCCTCCTGAAAAAGCCAGGGAACTAAAAGCAGGAGGGCGAGGAGCATATATGAAGACAACAAATTGAGCAAACAGCTGTGAGGGTCAAAGAATAAAAAATAATTTTATGCTTAAAGCCAGAATCAAAAACTGAAGCAGACACTTGCAGCATACCCAGCAAAGCGGACTCAGTCCACTGCCCATATTATCCCGGCTGAGGGACCAGAAACCGTCCCTGTGGACAAGATGGAAAAGACGCCAGAAAGACAGTCCTAGAGCCACTCGCTGCAGGGCAGCAGAAGGCCACAGCCTGCCCCTGGACAAGGGGCTTGGCCAGAGGAAGCAATGCCTTCTGCCAGGGCACGGAGGCAGCATCAGCTCGCAGTTGTTTCCAGGAGCACTGGCATGAAAAAGTGAATCACTGATTTAAAGGTTTGGAAAAAAAAAAAAAAAAAGAGA
Source organism: Brachypteracias leptosomus (assembly GCA_013401335.1). NCBI lineage: Eukaryota > Metazoa > Chordata > Aves > Coraciiformes > Brachypteraciidae > Brachypteracias > Brachypteracias leptosomus. The sequence goes on from VYZX01004222.1 coordinate 13,592, forward strand.
GAGAGAGGAGGAGATTACGTCACTTGCATGATTTCAAGGCCATGGCTTCTTGTGGAGTAGCACCAGCAATACTTGAAGGACAAGAAAAGGCTTATCCTAATAAATTATGTATCTAGGAGAATAATCCAGAATCCTAGCAGTGAGGTTTATTCAAAGACCTAAAATACATCCAATTCTGACTTGGTTTTTAAAGATAATGTTAAGAAAATCTCTAAATACAACAGCAATGTATTCTTTTCAGAATACTCATTCAGAAAAGCTATTTGAATCAGTGGGATTCTCCTCTCATCCTTTACCATCTTCTTTCTCAAACACTGCAATGTATTCACATGTTTTATTTAACATATTTTTCATAATTTCTCTGAATGGTGCATACAGAGCCTGACTACAGCTATACTACTCATACCACCATTTTACTTATTTACTGAGAATCATATCTGTACTTATATTTTATGTTCCCACACATTAAACCACAAATGATGCACCCTATTATGGTTCATAATATTAATATTATCAAATAAAAAGTAAATCAAGTGTTATTTACCATAAGCATTACAGAAACTGATGGAAGGTGAAAATCAGGGGTTTATTAAGTTACCCCATGATATTGTTCATACAGAAGCTTTGCCAATAGACATCTCAGTGTCACCTTCCACCTATTATCTCTGATACTTCCACACATAAAAAAGATGTTGCCAGTAGCATTTGTGGGCAGGGTTATATATGCTATGTAGACTACGTAAAAAGAGACTGCAAGTGTCTGTCTCCTTTTTTGGCATTTACCTCCCATAAAATGAGCAGGAATTGGGTAGTTTATAAGGATCTGGGAGTAGCAATGTTGCTCTTTTCCTTGATGCTGCCATCCCTCTAGAGACTTTTCCTCATAGCCATACAAAACAGTTACTTCATTCTCACCAAGCAAGCTCAGCTCTCCCTCCTTGCCATAAAGAAGTGAAAAGAGTGAATTACTTTAACTCTTCCAGACAGTCTTACAGCCCAAATGAGAACAGAGTGGAGCCTAAATGGGACCATCACTCCCCACTGCCCCTTGGCACTCCTTCCAGCAAGATTTTGGAGGGAAAGCAGGAACATGCCGGGGCTGGGAAAAGAGGAGAGCAGAGGTGGGGACAGCTTCTCCATCTCCATGCCCTGCAACCTCATGACTCAAGGAGAGAAGGTAAAAAAAAAAATTAAAGAATCATTAGACAAGATATGTTTCCTCAAGAATAGATTAAAATATAACAACGTATCACATGTTTCACCCAGTAAAACATTCCCCCTAAACAGTAAGGAGGTGGGTAGGGAGAAAGCAGAAAGAGGCATACACAGTCTACTGTGTATTTCCTTGGGAAATAATTTACTAAATTGCTGATGTGGAGCTCTTATGTGTCAGAAAAGAAAGGTGAACAAATAATTATCAAAATATATTTGAAAGCTCAATTTCAAAAATTGTTTTCTTTACTTGATGTGTTGCTTACTCCTACTTGAATGTCATTGCACATCACCAACGGCCTCCTTGTAACCTTAGCAGCTTTCACATCACAGCTCAGGCTGGCAGCCACAGCAATCCTAAAATACGTTCCTTTAAAGTCAAGTATAATGACTGCTAAGATATTTCCCAATGTTGACATATTTAAGGGCATTGTGCTGAAGGAATTAGGCAGATATTCCTAAGCTTACCAAGCCTGAAAAGGCTTTTTTCCCCCTCTTTCCTCAAAGCTGGAAATGGTTCCGTTTTTGAGCCCACACTGGCCTTTGTGATAGCAAAGCAGAGGAGTGTGTGTTCATGCGGGCAATAAACCATGCACTAATCGCACAACTGACACTAATTTGAGCAACAACGCACTTGGAGATTTTTTTCTTTTGTCTAATTAATTAACAGAAGTGACAAACCAATTCAATTACAAGAAATAAAGAACAAAAGATCTCAGATAATTAAACATTAACTCAATGAAAATCTGTTATTCCTTCCATGGTGTAAATTGGTTTATAAATTTCAGTGCCCGGCATTATTGCTTTTCATCAGTCCTTGAGTGCAAGAACTTGCAGGGCAAACCCATTAGAAGATATATCAAGACAAAAAAACCCTCACATGATAAATTCATTAGCTACACTTCTTCCACAGAGGCACCATTATACTAGAGCTCTGTGAATAATTAGTAAGTGACTTTTGCCTTGAGAGAGGTTGGGGGTTTTTTAACAAATTTTTTCTAAGGTGACTGTGAAGTTCTCCAATCCTAAAATATTTGAAATTCATTCAGTTTTTCAGCCTGAGTCCAACACAGGTAATGTGCAAACTCCTGGTTTCAGATACGTAAAATTCATACTATACCGGTTAGTACCTTAAGGAAAATATTTCTCTGTTCCTAGATTAAATGACTGATCCCTTTGTGGGACAACCAAAAGGTATAACTTAATATAGTAGTTTGAAAATCTATCAGCTCTATATGTGATCATCTAGCAAGGCACCAGCAAGCTGCAGTATATGCCATTATCAGAACATGGATCTTCTATGTCACTGCTATTGGCTGAGGATCTCAGCTCTTCTGTTTCCATTGAAAGAAAAAAATGCAAACAAACAACTTGACAGAGATTAATTAGTGCTTAAAAAGGCCTGGTTTATAATCTGGTAGCGTAGCTAGAGTATTGTACTGTGCTGCTTGACCACTTGGAGAGTATTGCCCTTGTTTCATGGGAGCAGTGAAGGAAGATGGCTGCTGCTCCTTCACCAGCTATCCAGCGCTACAGACCAAGAGCAAGCAAACCTCAGCAGCAGGTTGTGGGCTCTTGTTGCAGACCCAGGGCAGGGCCGCACTGAACAGCACAGGCAGCAGACATAAAGGCCTGGGGAACACAAAGAAGAAGAAACAGGAAATCTAGACACCAAACAAAGGCAGAAAAGACAGAAACAAGCCTTTTTGCTACTTCTTCAAAAATGTTTACCCTTCCTGCCAGTTCTCACTAGCTCCCACTTCATCTTTTAGTGACAGCTTTCCTGGTTCAAGTAAATCCACTTCCTGTATAATTTAACCCTTTAAGAAAGTGGCTCTATTCCAGAAACGGGTTATTTATATGACAGTCAGTATCTGTCAGGGCATTATAAAAAAAAAAACACACAAAACTGCCACAAACTACAATCAGAACAGAAGGGCAGAAACAGCAGGAAACCATTCTGATCAAAGCCAAATGCATTTTCCTATCAGTAGGAAAAAGGTCCTTAGCCAAATGTAGGCTAGAAACATTCCCTTTATTCCCCCCCATGCTTGCCCCCTACTTCCTGCCATCCTCTCCATTACATAATTTGCTTGCCAAGGGGATGTCTGATTTTTTCTTTCCAGGAGACTGGCTAAGTGAAGTGTGCTTCTGCCCCCCAGTGTAGGCAAAGTCCTCAGGTATTTGGTTAGTTTATCTCTGGGGTGTGAAATTAAAAATTGGGAGACATGAGGAAATGATTTTATCTGCCTCTGGTGCATGGTCCACTGGGAATCATCCAGCAGTTTTGCCTCATTATTTTCTTGATCTCTTTTGCTTCCCATGCAGGGCACAAACATCCAAATGTGGCTTTTGCTCTTGCACAACAGAATTTGTGCAGGACTTCAAGGTGTGTTTTGCAACAGAAGGTGTTAAAGGTGAAGCTTCTACCTATCCTACTGGACTCCTTTTTCTCCTATATGGTTGCTTGTAATTATATGACGGAAGAAAGGACCTAAGGAGCTGCCTTCAGTTCTGCCTAGAGGTTTACCATCTCCTTGATTTACCAAAATCTGTGCTTTTAATTCAAGCTTCCTTTAAGGTGGCATTCTCTCTGCTTTCATACATGAACACTCAGTTTATTTCTGGCATTTGGAGCACTGCCTGAAATTCTCCCCAAAATGCCAGAAAATATCTGCTAACACTCACAGCATAGGATGAGTTACCCAATAGCTTTTTGCCTCTATGTTTTCCAGACCTTCCCTGAACTGCAACACTCCTAGAATATGTAAGCATTTCTAAAAAAAATAACAGAAGGGACATACCACCTGCCTGGTTTCTTGGATCCCCTGACTCCAGCAAAGACTGACATGCTACCATAAAGATTTAATCAAAGGCACAACAGTTATGTCTGTTTCCTACTTCACAAATAAAGCCAGAACATGTAAGGGGGAAAGTGGCTATTTAAAAGTTGGGAGAAATCTGTAGTGCACTCAATGGAAAAAAACCTTTCTAAATGATTCTCATACTTTATTTTATGCCACCTAGTTCTTTAGGTAAGCAAAATTCAACACACTTTTATTTACAGGCTCATTTATTTTGTTTTGTCAACAAATCATTTCATATATCAGCAGAGCTGATCTTGTAACCAAACCAACCTTCCTCAGGGCTTCAAATTACCAAGAGCACCAAGTTACTATTTAAATAGAAGAGTTGATAAATGCAATCCAAGACTCTGAAATGTTCTGTAAAAGAAATAGGAGCCCTACTTGCCAAACACAAGTGTTACTGAAATTACAATGACTAAACCAATCCTGAGCTGACAATGTCGCATGAGAGGATATTGATAAAAGATTAAGTCTTGGATCTAATTTGCTCTTTTCAAACAGTAATTCAACATTGCTATGAGCACAGTAAATGATTTTCTAACTCATTTATTTAAAAGATCCTGGCCAGGATTGCTAGCTGCTTGTAACAAGCTTCAGAAGGACTGAATTAAAAATGCAGGACTTCAAAAGGATCAAACAGCTACTGGTAATATTCAGGGGGAGGAAAGGGAGTAGTTAGCTAAACCAACCCACCTTGGAATTAAATGGGTTGAAACAGGACTGACGTTTATGTAACTGAAATGATTTTTAACTTACATTACAACATATGACAGAGCAAAAGTGTACATCTTCTGCCCTGGTAAGGCTACATCTGGAATATTGTGTGCAGTTCTGGGCTTCCCAGTTCAAGGGCAACAGGGAACTACTGGAGAGAGTCCAATGGAGGGCTATGAGGGTGATTAAGGGACTGGAACATCTCTTGTGTGAGGAAAGACTGAGATCCCTGGGGCTGTTCAGCCTGGGGAAGAGAAGGCTGAGAAGGGATCTTACCAATGCTTATAAATGAAGGGTGGATGTCAGGAAGATGGGGCAATCAGTCTCTTTTCAATGGTGCCTAGTGATAGGACAAGGGGGAACAGGCAGAAACTGAAACATAGGAAGTTCCACCTCAACCTGAGGAGAAACTTCTTTATTGTGGAACAAGCTGCCTAGGGAGTTTGTGGAGTCTCCTTCTCTGGAAACTTTCAAGACCTGTCTGGACATGTTCCTGCGTGACCTTGCCTAGATGAACCTGCTTTGGCATGGGGGTTGGACTAGATGACCTTTGGAGGTCCCTTCCAACCCAAACCATTCTATGATTCTATGATCTCTAGAGGTCCTTTCCAACCCCTACCATTCTGTGATGCTGTGATCTTAAACTGTGTAATATCCCAGCTACTGGGTAGGGAATGCTGGCAACACTCCTTAGCCAGGGAAGCCTGAAGCAGCAGCTCTGCAGCTGGAGATTCCCTGGCCAGGACACGATGATTTAAGAGAGAGTAGAATAACTTCAGTACCAGTAGCTCTGTTCCAGAAAATAAGGTTTTATATTCAGGATCACTCAGAACAAGTTGTTCTATGCAGCTATCACAGAAAACATTGAAGACCAAGTTTTCTATTATTGCTAAAAATGGCCAAAATTCTGTATGCAGATAAAAATAAAGCAGGACAAGATCCTACACACCGTCCTGTCAAACATGTAATTGGATTGCTGAGCTGGAAGTTATCACTGGACACACTAAGGACCCTTCCACAGATACTCTTCCATGATTCAGTTAATAGACATGTTCACTGACATATTATCATCCACTGATCTTAACACGGAAGTGTTTTCATTATGATTTCTACCTCCACATGAATCAAGATAAGGAATAAACCTCTAACAGAACTAGAACAGTACATCTGAAGATGCCCGAGAAAAGGATTAACTGCTTTAGTGTTTGCAGTGACCACAGGGGAGGTGATGACTGTCACAGAATCATGAATTACTCAGAAATATAGTGAAATGATCTCAAGTTTAAACACTCCTCTGCTCACAAGGCTACAGTGAATAACACTATGAAAAAAATAGGATCTGGCAATCCTGAAGCCTGAGATAGCCCTGGTGCTATTTAACTTGACAGACATTCTCCCCTAACATGATTTGAACAGTTGCCTTGCAGCATTTCTCCTTCCAGCCATATCAGGAGGGATGAAAACACAAAAAACAACCCACATAGTATTCAAGTCAAAAGACAGATCCAATCAGGAATAAATGATGACAAAATCTCATCCAATGAACCTGCTATCCACTCCTTTTAGACTCAATCCTTCTCTGCCTGCATGCAGAACTGCAGTGTTCCAACTCCCTGTTCTAGCAAGAACTGCCGAAGGAGGAACTTGGCTTTACTTCAATGTAAGGCTGAAATAACAAGGATGGGGGTTTTTTTATTCTTTTGAATAGATTATATCACTAGTGTCACAGAAGCTTCATATGAATTCACTGATTTGTAATCATCTTTCTATGGAGAAAAACTTACTCTGCATTTTAAAAACAGACAGGTATTTGAACTTCTTACATTTGCTTAAGAAGAAAATCTCCATTGGGATATGAAATGCAAAAACTGGTCCCATTGAAGCCACTGGTTAGGCCTCAGGAGAAAAGGAAAAGATAACAAGCATCATCTGCTTGGCATTACTACTCAGCATTCCTACCTCCTGTGAGCAGGACATGCTGTACTATTGAATGATCAATAAGAAAATACAAGAGACAGACTGTTTCTGTGTTCAACACACCCAGCAATTCCTTAACTAGCAAAAACTGAACAGGATCGGCTTTTAAGGAGAGAGAGGAGCAGCAAGGCAGCTCACTTAAAAAATATTTATGATTTGAAACATTAATCATAATGGAGATTTTTTAATAGTAGATAGATAGGCACCTAAAATGATTTTTCAGAAGAGCTTAAATCTGAAAAGCCCCAGACTTGGTTTAAATAGCTAAGACTTTCTTGTTAGCAGATCTAACAACACTTGTTTACTTCTCCAAAAGAATTTCTAAGAAACTCTAGTTTTCACTTTTGAGAAGGTGCTCTGACAATATAAACTATCAATATCCTACTGTTGTAGAAACCACTGCTGAGAAAAATAAATACACATGCCACGATCATTCACTCAACATTGCAATTTCCACAATTTTCCATAATCCTCATCCACTCAGACATATAGATTTAGAAAGGTCCCCTATATGACAAGTGAGAGACTGAGAGAGCAACAAACTTTACTGTATCTTAACTATACATGTTTCTGAAAGCAACAGGCTCTGGAAATGGCCTAAAATGAATATTGTGCTCTATTTTCCTTAGGCAATTAGTTACCACATTTTGCAATGATATTCTCTGAGCTGATGCTAAATGAAAGTGGTCTCACTGCAATCATCTGATGAGCTCCCTTCATACGTTCAGTGTTATATGCAAATACTTTAGTTTGAAAAACAAAATAAAAATCTTTCCACATTTTACTTTTCCTCCTGCAGATTAAGCACAAATGTGGGACAAGATTTCAGTGAAAAATTACAATTACAGACCAAAAAAAAGTCATCACAGTTCCTGCAATACAATTAAAAGCAGAGGAGTTACACTCAGACAGGCCAGAATACTGAAGAAAGTTTAGCAGGATGGCTTGTTGGGACTATCCAACTCCCAGGTGGCATTTAGAAGGTAGCAGTTAGAAAAAAAAATAATTACATTAAATTTTAGGACCTCTCTAAGTGGCAAGGGACACAAAATCCTACCAAGAACAAGCAGGTCAGCATCCTAACAGGCACACATTCCTATCTCACATTTCAGCTCTGCACACCATCCAGCATTATGCAGTTTTCTGAAGTATTTTGGGGTTTTCATCTTTTCATATATACAGTATTGTATAACTTGATCTACATTTTAGTAAAAGCAAGATTGAGAAACGCAGCTTTACATCAAGAGGAAAGCTCATCTAACAGTTATGAGGACAACCATCTCTCCCGTGTTTCAGGGCACATGGCCACATAGCCTGCCAACAGAAGCCACACTTCAAAGTCAGCAATTTTCAGCATAAGACCTTAGAACCATTCCAATTGACAAAGTAAGATCTGTTTTGGCTCTCAGCTCAGAGGCTGGGAAAAAGCACTTGAAATGATGCTACATCTATAGCTTGATGGTGTTAATTATCATTACAGGTTAGACACCATAGTCTAATATTTTACTGAGTTGACACATTAACTTTACCCTCTGGAATATGTGAAACTAAGTGAGAGCAGTTGTAGATCAGTTTTCTTTACATGCCAAAAATACTGTCCCTGGGGTTCTAACATCACTGGACTCTGGTTTCAGTAGTTATTACGATCTCTCTCAAATCTTAAACTTCAATCTTGTTTTTTACTTTTCATCTTACCTTTATTTCTAGTTTATTATTTTAAGGAATTTCCCAAGAACTCAAAAGCCTGGGTTCAAAGTACGGCTTTATTTTGAGCCCTCTACTCTGTGCCTTATAGAAGGGAGAACAAAGATGAATGGCTGAGGGGCTACATAAAGAGAACAGAGAACAAGACCTAGACACATTTAACTTGGTAACAACTCCCCTTCTTCAGATGATACATATTAACCATCAATAGTAACCAGTGATCTCATTTTCAAAAAAAAAAAAAAAAAGAGGCATTTTGGTCACACCAAAGGTGGAACAAGGTAGAAGATCTAACAAACTCTGCTTCTTTAAAAGATCATTCACCTGAAGCAAAAACATTTTGTGGCAATTTACTGGCTTTGCAAATTTTTTTTTTTTTCCCCTGTTCCCAAAATGCAGTAGTGAAGATGGATCCTGACAGATTAAATTTCCATGATAAATCTGTCATATTTTCTACTGGGTTGCTTGATAACATAAGAAGAATATACCAAGAATCAGGAAGTTGCAAAAGTCCTGGAAGTTCATTTTATTCCCTGTTTTCTGCTTGCTGTTCCACAGCAGGAAATAAGAAAGCTGAAGTCTTGATCCACAGATAATGCCCAAGACTCATCCGTGTTTTCCTGGGTTTCCAGATACTCTTCCAATGGAAATGGAGCCTGAAGCTTAAGTATCACTTAGCACTTTCTTTTGAAGGATATGCTTGAAATTTCTATAGAGCATTCCAAGTACAACACACTGGTAGCTGTTATTGGCGTTCCCATCCCATGAAACACCTCTCAGTTACGTTTCCAAATATGCATACATTATATTTTTATGTTTCTTTTATTTTCAATATTAAAGTTGTCTCCATATGATGAAACTATCTGGGGGGGAAAATATGACACATTTTATAAAATATACACTAAGGAGGTATGTAAGAAACCCAGTTCATTATCAGCAGAAAAGGGGTAGGTAAAAAAGGTACTCACTAAGTATTTAGCTCCCTACAGTTCTGGCAAATGAGTGTTTTGGTTTGCACCTTTCGAAAATTTTTGTATCATTTTGTTGGCTATCACAACAGCAGAGAAATAACCTTGCAAGGCTAGACTCTCAATACAGTTCTATTCTAAAAATTCTGTATTAAAATGTTAAAATATGAATTGTACATGTTTTGATGCCAGAACAACTTATTTTCATGAGAAGATAGTATTGTCCTCATGATTTTGTTGTCATTAGAAGTCATGATTATTATACCCGTGTCATTAACTACTTTTTGGTTAATCTCCTGGTTAATTGTTTGCTCCACAACAATCTTTTTCTCATTCATGCATTGTTTATGAGGCTTTTAACTGGCTTCTTGTTTACTGAGATCTGATTTGCTTGATTATACTCTCATCTATTGTTTAAATGGAAAAATATTCCTCACAGCTGTTACCAGGCTTTGGCCATTCATTATTGCTGCAATATTAGCTCTTTTAGATCTATCTCCCTTTGTGCTATTAACTTACCAAGATTTGTTTTCTGTAAATGGTCCACAACAGTTTTTGAATATTTTCTCTGAAATATATAGAAAACAGATGCTTGCAGAGGGCTACAAACAAATGAAAATGAAGGAAAATAAGTAACAGAATTAAATGCATTGCTTCTTATGATACATGCGTTGGCCTCAATTTGGCTCATAGCTTAAAGAAATCACACAGATGGATAGATGTAAAACCAGGGCTGGGCAAAATAGCTATTTTGAGGGCAACCACACAAACAAAAACGAGTTTAAGTTCAATGGAAGAAGAACATTTAGGTTTTCATAACAGTCGTGCATTTTAGGTCAGCCTAAATATTTGATTACCTAAATCAAGCAGTTTATTCTGCCTTTTAAATAATATATATTTTGAAATTAAATGTTTCAATATTTTTCTATTCCCACAGTTTTCTCTATATGTATACAGGGGGCTATTTCCATTACCATATCGTTCTTGATTTCCTAATACCTTTTGAAGAATTGTGGGAAAACTGTTCTAGGTACAATTCTATGTTACATTTTACTGTGTAGAGATAAAAGTACATCCAGCTGAAGTTATACAAACATTTGCTTTGTTGTAAGCACCTGACTTTGCCACTGCCATGGTATCAGAGAAGAGCATAACTGCAATTGCTGCCTTTTCTGGGAGGGAGATATCCTGAACAGTGTCATGGCACAATGGATTTTTGCTGAATGTAGTAGCTGTTTCTGTATTTCACCCCAGAGAGGACCAGGCAGTGTTGCAATAGTAACTGAAGCCATTTGTATACACACACAGATTTTAAAGCAGTCCAAATGAATATTTTCAGAATAAGCATGGTATTGTGAAGAAACAATGTCACCCTCTATGACTTTTCACAATAAATATCCCTCAAGCTGTACTTCCTTACATGCAATCAAACAGGCAAAATCACCTCCTGCCCACCACATAGGTACAGATTTCATGTACAGTGAAATTGACTATATTGAGATAACTTCTCATGTCTAGTAAGCAAGATAAACTCCATTAGTATAAAGCAGCTGCACACCGATATAGGTGTATTCATGCTCAGATTTATGCCTCTGGCTACAGTGATACCTGTCTAAGGGCACTTCTAGTACAGTCTGTCATCTACAGAAAAAAAGAAAGGATAAAATTTGAGTGAGCAAAAATAAAGTTTCTTGCTTCACTGGAAGTCTGACACCTGGAACCCCCAGGCTAGGCACAAAGCAGCTTTATGCTTCCACACCCTCCCTCAACTGCGCCAGCATCTCCTTAAGGACAGAGTGCCCGCTGCTCACTAAATCACGCTGGGACCACCTTCACTCCCACACAAAATAAAGGAAACAAGCAAGACACATTTATTCTCTCAACATACAAAATTAGAGATTTCATTGAAATTGGAAACAAACTTTGGAGCAAAAACAGATGAAGGGAAAGGCCTATCCATAGCAAGGCAGCTCTGGTGGTAGCAGCTGTACTGATTTCTATCCTAGGCTCCCCCAGGTCTCTGCTAACTGGCTCACAAGCACAGCCCAGTGCAGCCTGTGAAACACGGGTGACTCCTTCCTGCCCTTTCCTGGGAGAGAACCAGTTACTTTACCACTCCTCCATCTTCTTTACTTTGCATTTCCACTGCATTCTGTAGACATTCCATACATTCCTCTTCCTATTTCCTTTTTCCAACATTTTTCAAGACTCATAAAACCTCACAAATTCTATGGAATTAGCAGCATTAATAGCACTTGTGCCCATTCCATTCATAATTTCCGTGTTACATGAACTCTGGAGAGCAGCCACAGGGGACACATTAATAATACCACCACCAGGTGGTATATTATCTATTATCTAATCTAGAACTAATACCCTAAATGCTCTATTTAGGGAATGAGTTCTACATTTTTTTCCCTACTCTACTTTCTTCACTCCTCTTTGTCTCTGCAGTTTGTGAGAGAACAAAGGTTCCTCAACCACTAATCTAAGTAGACCTGAAAGCAAAACCCCACTAACGGAATACTCAATACCATTCTCATATTTCATGTGAATAGCAGTATTGTGTAGCTTTCTGAAGTACAATCGGGTAAAAGTCAAGTATAGTATATCTTGGATTCTGTAATTCCATTACATGTTAAAATCACAGAACAAAACCAAACCGCTCCATTAGTCATTGGGCTTCCCATAACTCTATTGCTCATATAAAGACAATGGTCTTAATTCTTAAGCCACACGGTAGAGACTGGTGAATTTTAAGTTAAATTAAGAGAACCTCTCTTGTACTATTATGTGTGAGAATTAATATTACTATTTGAATAAAAAGAGGCAGCCAATACCAATTCTAGAAAGAAAAGAATCTCTTTTTTTTCCCCTTTATTACACTGGCATCCAAGTTCCTAATTTCCTTCTAGCTATTTGTAATTAAAGCTGTCTCCAACGACCTTGGCATCTTAGGGGAGATCTTAAAAACAAATCTACAGTTAGACTCAAGGAGAGAATCTAAACATCATATTTATGAAGACATTCTTTTTGACTGAGGTAAAATGAATATGTTTTACAAAACAAAGGATCTTCAAATAAATTGTGACTCATTCTGGATTGACAAATATTTGCATGTGGTTTTCTGCAGCTGTGCATCTTGTTAAAGAGCTAGTTTCTGATCTACTGTAGTATATACATTTAACTAGATATTCATATTCTGCTCTAAGGCTAGCAGCTCATGAAAGATTGACCATGTTTTGAATTCATAGAGTCATAGAATCATCTTAGTTGGAAGAGACCTTTAAGATCATCAAATCTAACTCTTAACCCACCACTGCCGGGTCACCACTAAACGATGTCCCTCAGCACCACAACTCCACGACTTTGAAATCCCTCCAGGGATGGGGACTCCACCACTACCCTGGGCAGCCTGGGCCAGGGTTTGACACCCTTTTGAGGAAGAAATTTTTCCTCAAGTCCATCCTAAACCTCCCCTGGCACAACTTGAGGCCATTTCCTCTTGTCCTATCACTTGTTCCTTGGGAGAAGAGACTGACCCCACCTGTCTCCAACTTCCTTTCAGAGAGTTGTCGAGAGCGAGAAGGTCTCCCCTGAGTCTTCTTTTGTCCAGGTCCCTCAGCCACTCCTCACAGATTTGTGCTCTAGACAGTTCACCCTTCATTCAAAAGCATTTTACTCTGTGCAGGACATTGAACTTCAACATGAGGTAACTTTGCACTTAAATCGTGCTGCTCAGGATACCTCTGTCCAATAAACTCTCACAGGCCTGAATCATTTACAAATGATACCATCCAAAAGAAAAAGTGATTGCGAATCATTATTTTAGTGTCTGGGCGTTGTAAACATCCACACAAGTAATACTGCAACATACACGCAGACATCTGCACTGTCCTAGTACCTGTAAAACGCTTTTGCATCAAAGGAAGTCCATCATGGTCCCAGTACTAGGAGGAATTGTTACAATGACAGAAAAATAGGGTGAAACAGCTGAGGAAGGGCAACACTTGATTTTTCCAATTCATTTCATATGTAGCACACACCTTCTAACGGCTTTTTCTGCTGTAAGGTTTCTCTGGAGTGACGCTACCCATTCTGAACATAAAAAAAAGATCAATAGAAAAAGATCAGAATTTTTTCTTCACCAAAAACATTAGAAAAGTCCCTGCTATATATGAAATACCAAACCCGGGAAGATCTCTTGTTGCAAAGCTTGAGAAATACAAAATTCCTCAACATTCAAAGAGAAGCAAATTACCAAAATGAAGAGAGCTTATGCTTTTTTAAAGACCAAAATCCATGGGAATGGCTCCTGATGGAGAAGCCTACAGGCAACAGAATATGGGGATCTAAGGAGCCTGCAGCCCCTTACCCAAGTAAATACAGGATTGTTATTGGTAGTACCCGGCCGTGGGGTAACTCTGCAGAGCCTGAAGACTGACACTTGCTTTCTCTGGGCTTTTCCTGGCCTTCCTGGAGCATTATTTTAGTTTGCTTAGCTGCAACAGCAATTTTTTAATGACTAGGTAGCTTTTCATTTTTCGTTTAGCTTTGTATAATCATGTGGTGCAACCATAATTTTGATATGGATGGTAATAGCAAGTAGTTATTCCATGCAGAATGAACCATTAATGGTGCCAGCCTAATGATGCGGCACAGAGAAATGGGGGCATGGAATATCGCTGAGCCCATGAAAACAGGGACCTAGGATGCAGAATAGACATAAATGAATGAGATGATAGGTGGGGCCTTAAAAGTGGGACACAGGATAATACAGGAGACCCCAGGGCTACAAACAGCTCACCAGTGGCCAGTTATTGAGAGCTAATGGAGTTCAAAGAAGGACAAATGGGTTTAGGGGCAACAACAAACATGCTTTCAAGAACTGTATAGGCAGTTTAGGGAGGCTCTAAGATACCTGAGCTCTGGGCTGATGCATGGGGCATACTGCATAGGCACATCCCACCGGTTCTCTGGTTTGAAGACCAAGATACACAAGGTGACTTCTTCCCCTCACCCCTCTCCCTCAACCTACAGCTTCTCCTGTTTTATTAATGGAGAAACCCTCAACCTGTGATTAAATGAACCAATGCCAATTAAATGCCATGGAACCTTGATACTATGTTGCACTACCACATATTGCTTCTGAATATGCATATGCTAGCAGATCACAGAGAAGATGGCTTCTATTTTCTTTTTAATGTCCAAACTCTACATCTCTTTGCCTGAGGCACTGACACACTCAAAGCTCACTCTGCCTGTGATTGTGAACATATATTCCAATTAACCCGTTGTATGGATGTCTACCCTCTAAGTATGGCACTGACCCTTCCCACTTATTCCACATGGGACACCCAACAGCCATCAAATGGCAACACCTTTTTGCACACAAATGGCTCTACAGAAAGCAGACCAAAAGGTTATTTTTCAGGCATTCTTTCCAAGTTGTCTGTGTTGATAAAACCTAGCAACAGCTACTGGCATCCTTTAAGAAATGTACATAAAGAATCTAAACATCCTATTTTCTTCCGTTTGCAACATTTTTCAGAAGTGTACTGAAGCCAAAAAATATAATCAAGCTATCTTCTTTGTCTAATAGCTTTTCTGGACCAGTGAGTCTATCCAATCCTGCTGACGACTTTGTGTAGGAATATGTCGCAGTGCAGAGAAGCTTATTATTCCAGGGAGTCTCTTGCTAACAAGCAATTCCAAAAAGTAGTGAAAAAGTTAAGTTTCTACCAGCCTTTTATATTATTTAATATCTTTGCTCTAAGAAGCCAATGATGATGAGAAAGAATTATTTAGTATTCCAAGAAAATGTGTCAAAAAATCACTTTTAAATTTCTCAGCTCATCCTTACTTTCAAATACTAATTTAATTAGGGAAGAAAATGCCCTCACTGAAAACATAAATCTCCTACAAAATATAAACTTGCTTTGTTTTTCTGACAGAAAAACATAAATGTCTTTGTGTCCATATTTGCCTGTAACCTGTGATAAATGGGTCCCTTGCTACTGGAAAAGACTGTTGCACATGAGCTCACTTAACGACTTTTCCACTGCTAGCATGAAATTATTCAAACCATTTGAGAAGAACCTTTACTGTCATAATCCTCTTCATTTTCTTCACCCAGCCAAACCCCACTTCACTCCCTCACTCTCGTTGATGTACTTCTCTGATGTGCAGCTCCCAGCATGGTTTCCCTGCCTCTAAGAGACCCTGTGGTGCTCAGCTCCCTGTTCTATAGCAAAATATGTTCCACAAAACCAAAGCACACATTTAGATCCTGCTACCTGAGCCCCATCCTCTTGCCTGTCTCCTATAATCTCTGTTGTTACTCAACTCCTTGTTGTGGTTTAAGGTTNCATTATATATTTAGGCACTTCTTTTCTGGTCAGCTGGCCTCCCTGGTTTTATACCATTTGCTATGGATGGTTATGAGTGCTGGAATAACATGGGTTAAATCTTTGCCAGGACGCTTTATGTCTCATCTTTTAGACACATTCACCATGATAAACTCCTCTGCTCCTATCTCTGATGAATATTTTCTCCCAGAGCTGGAGTGCCACAGGAGCAGGTGGTATCATGTGGCATTTCTGCTGTCTCTGTGCCTGAATGCATTCTTGATGCTGCTGTTCGCATATCTGTCTGTTCGGGCTCTATGCAGGAACACGGCCGCTTTAAGATCTGAGGCCGCTTTAAAAGCCGCAGCCA
>VYZX01004229.1:8800-20415 GCA_013401335.1 Brachypteracias leptosomus
CAGTATTCTTCTAAGTGCAAAATTTTTGTACATACACACAACAAGTAACCTGAACAGAAAATCTAGAAACAGCATGTATATCTAATAGATATATATTTCTAGTAGATATATAATATATATAATAGATATATAAAATAGATATAACTGCTCCTTCAACCATCTTTTGTTTTAATTAATCTTGTGTCAATCCTGATAATTCCACCAAATAAGCATCAAACCAAAGCAAGGCCAATGAGGTCTTGCAATAGATTTTTGTCTGAAGGAGAAGTTCTGAGATCCTCAGGTGCTGGGGGAGCATAAAGTGATATTGATTGTATTCCTAGTGTAATTAAGACAACGATCTGCATAGTTCAGACAGGTTTTCTGGTGCATAAGTGGTTGTAATGTGCCATGAGTATAGACATGACATATTTAATTCTATAGTACAAATGAGAGTGTCTTCTCTTTGTACCTGTAAATTCCATCCAGTTAGATTTTATTTAAGGTGTTTTCAACCAGCAAGAACTGCCTGATTTTTAGCAATCTCCAATTGCACAGTTCGTAAAGGTTTTGAAGAAGCAGGAGATTATTTAGGGACAGTTTCACCATATGCTGAAAGCCAAGGTAGCACCTCATTAGAAGTCCATGAATCATAGAATCATCAGGGTTGGAAGGGACCTTAAAGATCATCTAGTTCCAACCCCCCTGCCATGGGCAGGGACACCTCCCACTACATCAGTTGTTCACAGCCCCATCCAGCCTGGCCTTCCAGATGTCCAGGGATGGGGCTTCCAGCACCTCTCTGGGCAACCTGTGCCAGTGTCTCTCCACCTTCACAGGGAAGAACTTCTTCCTAACGTCTCATCTCAATCTCCCCACCTCTAGTTTTGAGCCATTCCCCCCAGGCCTACCACTACCCGACAGCCTAAAAAGTCCCTCCCCAGCTTTCTTGTAGCTCCCTTCAGATCCTGGAAGGCCACAAGAAGGTCCCCTTGGAGCCTTCTCTTCTCCAGCCTGAAATCCTACGTGCACTCACAGTGCTGGGGACTGGAAACATCTTCCCAACCCTATGGCTGGTTCAGCACACAATATCTCACATCAGGCCCATATTATTGACAGGGATTTTAATTCACTTTCTTGTCTGGAATTTCAGGAAATGTAATAAATTGATCTGGAAAGGCTTCACTTTTTTTCCCATGCATATCCAGCCAATAGTTTGTAACATGGTGTGTCAGGATCTGCGTTCAGGCATCCAGGTTTTGGTCGAGTTGTTGCAGAGAGCACATTCACCCCCCCAAAAAAATGCCATATACCTTTAAAAATCCCTACACAAAGCTTAAACCCACGCTATTATTTTCATGAGCATTGTTGCATTGCTGAAAGATTCATTACAGACAGAAGAACATCTTAAAGTATCACTCCAGGATTGAAATAGTTCTGCATGATGTAGATGCATGCTGCAATAACCCTTAAGATTAAAAAGACCCAAACATTCCCATCAAGTCTTTGCTTATTCATTCATTCTCAACAATCAAACACATTTAACTGATTTTTTTGTTTTTTAATTTTAAATTATTTCCAGTTGATCATGAATAGTGTAATTTGGGAGGGGGAGGCTTGTTTCTGCTTTTGCTTTAACAGATTCTTCATAAATTTTGTATCACACGTTGAAAACTCAATGAAAAGAGAATAAACCCCACATATATGTAGCTAATTCAGGTCTACGTCATTCCTCCAATCAGCATCTTGCTGGAAAGAAAGGAGAAACATGGCATATATCATAGGTAGGTATGATTTTACATATGGTGCAACCTAGAGGGCTAGGGCAGGAGAAGCAATGTTGTAACACAAATGTTTTGGTAAACAACACTCCTCTCCACCTCCAAAGTCACTGGACATGCAGTGATTCATTCTGCTACTGCTTTGTCTTGCTGCAAGTGCTCAGACTGCCAGCATTAGGAATTATTGACAAGGTCTCCATGCCAAAAGTCTCGTTTTTGACAAGAAAATGGCAGATGTTTGATGATCAGTGTGTTCTGTAGCATGGCACTTTGAATTTCTTGACCCCAGGTACTACCCGTTGAGTGCTGGAATGCCCAGTAACCCAACAAGGAAAGGAACTCGTGTTCCTGGGCTGATCCTTTTCTACCACAAGAAAATACAATGGAAAACATAGATAATGATCATTTGTTGTCCGTGTGTGATCAGCAAGGACCCAGTTCTCATTCCTGAGAAATGCTAAGAGAATAGGTGTTGGATACTTTAATTCACACTAATTCTTGGTGGGTTTCTAGAGAAATTGTTCTTATTCATAATTACTATACTTTTCATTTACATTTCCCAAGATAAATTCTTATTTTGGGTGTTGGTTGGAGGTTGTTTGGTTTCTGGTTTGGATTTTTTGGGGGAGGAGAGGGATATTAATTTGTGCCAAATCTTTTCAGGTAGGGTTTGGAAAATCATTCTTTAGAAGATCCTGTAGGCTATGAACCATAATTAGAAATAATATATTTACACGGGGATTTATTTATTTTCAGATAGCGTAATTTAAAACCCTATTCTGCTTTGATTTGCTGTGGTCTCAACTACTGTAAAACCAAATGGCACAGAATATTTAGTGTGTTTATGATCTTCCTTTGAGCTGTTGTTCCTGTTGAAGAGCTGAGGGTGTGACACACAAAGAGGGCTACACAAAATCTTCCCCAATGCCTGTTGGAAGTAGAGGAACATGAACATACATCTTTGGTTGTCAAATCTAGCATTAACCAAAATTCTGTCCTCTCATCCCTTATGCACCTTTCACATTCTTGCTGTGATGATGGGATCAGACCTAAAACTATGTCCACCTTGAAAATGACTTTATTTCATGGGCCAGAGGAATATTCCAGAAGAGCAAAAGAATATTTCTAAAGGAAATTCCATCCAATTGTATCCAAGCTCTTTACTAGATCTTTGGCAGTATCTGATTTTGCAATCACTGATCA
This sequence comes from Brachypteracias leptosomus, assembly GCA_013401335.1. Classification (NCBI taxonomy): domain Eukaryota; kingdom Metazoa; phylum Chordata; class Aves; order Coraciiformes; family Brachypteraciidae; genus Brachypteracias; species Brachypteracias leptosomus. Next base: position 11,764 of record VYZX01004229.1, read on the forward strand.
CAAAACTTATTTCTTGTGTTTACAAGATCATCTGTGATACACACAATGCTCAAAAAATGCTCTGCTCCTGTTATTTTGAAGTCCTTAGAAGGTGATGAGTGTGCAAGTCTATTGTGCCTTCTCTGGAGGCATCTGCATGATGGAGGCTGACTCCTGATATTTTCTATTTTAAAGTAGCAATGAAAGATAGGATGACTTTGTCTTTAAACATTATTTGTGCACGTTGCTGTAAGGTGTTTTTAGAGGCAATTTTATGCTTTCAGTGGATATACAGGCAGAGGAAAGGATACAACAACACTGATTTATGTAGTTGATGAACTAGATGGTTTTTTGGAAATCTACCTGAGTTTCATGCTTAACAATTCTTTAATGGTGATTTAAAATTTCCAATTAATTCCATGCTCTGTGGCAGCTTTAGAGAATGAAGTTCTTTGTCCATGGATTGTGTTCTAAGTGAGCAAAGGGCAGATTTTTTTTCCAGGTACAAACTGGAAAAGAGGTTTTTTACATTAAAAGAGAAGCCACTAGTAGATAGTCCTTCTCTAGAAAAATCAAGGAGGTGTGCAGGTTATTGAGGTAGAGAACAATGCCCTTTATATTCAACAGTCTGACTCTTTATAGAAATGTTCCTTCATTTTTTTTTTTAAAGAAAAAACCAGTAATGCAAAGCTTGATGCACTCTCAAGAGATGTTGGATTAAACATGAGGAGGTTTAGCCACAAAAAAAGGCTACACAGTGTCTTATGAATTCCCATTGAATTGTTAGTTGCATATACCTGGATATTTCAGGCCTAAACGTCTTTAAAAGCCAGTACCTAAAATATCATGGCTTGATTGCCATAACTGGTATGGAACATCTGAAGACACAAAATAGTGGGGTTTATATATGTGTTTGCATCTGTGTGTGGGTACTTATGTAACTATAGGGCTTTGCCTACACGTATACTCTTTGAAATGCTATATATATATCTCTCAAATTATTCCAGCATTGCTTTTTAAAAGACCACAAATACTTTAGCAGTGTGGACAAAATAAAGTTTCACTTAATTTAATACAAAACTTAACTACACTTAACCAAATTCTTTGTAATATTACAACTTTTGTCACACATTGAAGTTTACTGGTAATCAAAAATAACCAAATAACCAAAGAAGGTGGGGTATAGACCTCAAATGTGTTTCTAAAGTTTCAGCAAAGTGAATAACCTAATCTTGACCTGTTGATAGATAGATTGATATCTCTATTGATAAACTTCAGTTGTCATGGAGATCAGCAGGATAGAGAACATCCAATGCCTAAGGCCATCCATCATCATGAATTACCCATGGATTTGGGTGTAGTGTTGCATCCTTTATCAGGGAAGCTTACAGGGTTTGGAGATGCAAATGATTTTTTAGAAACCTCAAACTGAACGTTAACTTGGGAGCATCCAAATAGACCATTCTGGATGTTTTCCCTTTCCCTCTTGCTAAGTTTGGTGTTTTGAAGGAGTTGTTAGGCTGAAAGGGATAGATCAGAAATTGTATTTGTCCTTAAATCAGTTTGCACCTTTCTTTCTTTGAATTGATTACTTAATATAAAGATAAATGTGGAGTTGAAGCAACTGGTCATGCAGCAGTTGTTGCGAGACTGCAGAAAATGGGGAATAATTCTGACATCTCTGATCTTGAGCGTGCTTCCAATTTACATCAAAGCTTGATGCACACCAGCATCCATGGTCTTCCATTTAATTTTTGTTACCATTCACGTTTTTGCCTCTATCATAGGAGAACAAAAAGAGTTTAAGTTCCTCTCAGTGTCTTTACTTCTTCTTGCCATTGGTTTCTTGTGTCTCCCTTCAGCAACTAACATGCTTCACATCCAGTGGGTTTAGATTTACACCTGAATTATTAGGGTGTACCCCAAACAAGTACATAGTGCCCAGAGTCTGTGGGATGGAAGGGACAAGAAAGATGGTGCTGTCACAGTGCAGAAGGTGTTTTGACCTGGAAGGGTGAACTTCTCATGAGGTTCTTGTAACTAACACTGTGCATAAAAGGAACTCTGGGGTGCAAATTAGGTAATTGGTTAATTGCCCAGGAACAAATTCTTCTACCAGTACACACCCAAAGGCCACCAGGTTACAATGGCTCAATATTGAATTAAGTCTCAATGGAGGTGGTTTAAACAAATGCATACTACCTCAAGATTGGACCAGTCCAAGGTTGTACATATCATGATCTTAGTACCTCATTTTCTGTGCAGTTGTGTCATCACCAAGAGATCTCCAAACTCTAATTCCTCTTCTATATCTTCAATGAAACCCTGAGTTGTTCAGCTGGTTAAATATCTGCAGGTCCAGGCTCTTCCAACAAAGACAGCATTCTCTTTTTTCATTAAGGCAAGTTACAGAGATGGGTTGAAACTTGGATTGTTGTCTGCAGGGATATCATATAACATGTAAGGCAGGTGAGACAAAAAAAAAAGAAATTGAAGCTTCAGAGCTGCAAATTATATAAGCTGAGTGTAGCTACACCAATGCTGAGCTCTGCCAACTGGCAGGACTATGACCTGTCTGTAATGCTGGGAAATCCATTTCATGTGGCAGACTGTGACAATAAATACTCTGCATTCTGCTCTTTATTTGTTTGTTTTAAGGACCATGAGATTCTCACATCCTCAGATATTTTATGTCTGGATTTGGACATGTGTAGTCTTCATTTTAAAGAGTAAACCTATATTGAAGGCCACTTAAGAGTCTCATTTGGTGTGGTACATTTTTCTCACTATTGTCCTCTACAGTTATGTTACTGCACCTCCATCAGAATTATCCCATAAAGCATGACATGAGTCTGTGCTCTGGAGTCAGTGAGAATAATCCAGTTTGTTAAAATAGGATCTCCAGAGTTAAGACAGAAGGATGAGGACATGAAGCCTTGAAGATATAGCTCATTTAAAGACTGGTTTTGGTGGAACTATTCTGCTTTACTACCAACTTTCTTCTCTAGAGCACAGCTAAACCATCTCTGATGGTTTTCTCCAACCTTGTATGTCCACCCTATAGAAGTTAGCAAAGCCAAGAATGGACAGTGTAGAAATGATTTTTGGCTCTCTTTGGCCATTCTGCCTCATCTTCAAGGCTCAGTTCTGCATAAAGTTCAGAATTATTGGACAAAAAATTCCAGTTATGTTGGTTCAAGGTTCGTTTTCAGCCACAGCTATAGTGTGCAAGCACTAATCTGTCTTCAGCCTCTGATAGTGGTTTCCTCACAGATATATTGTTCCTGTGTCAAATTATTGTTGTAATTACCATGCTAATTTTCAGTTGCAATAGAATAAATCTAACTTTGATGGAATTAAAAGTACACTCATGCAAAGTGTATGGAGGACATTGAATGTTCCCTATGCTGTGGGAGCTCTGAAATCCATAGAAGATCCTTGTGAGGTTTCCTAGATACGTTCTAGTTTTTAGGTTGAAGTTCTTTAACTTCATAAGTACATAGGCACAAAAAAATGCAAATCTCTTTGTTCCTCCAAATTACTGAAAAGTAATCCACTGAGTTGTGTAGGATACACTTAGTGAAGAGAAACAAAGCTGACCTCTCATGTTAAACCAATAAAAGATACCTAAACTCAAAAGTCAGATGAAAGAAAACTACTAGCGCCCATTAAAGTTATCTGGTTGTAATGAGTTTTGGACAAGGACCTTAAAGAAGACCTCATACTTTCTCTTTTTTTTTCCAACTTGTTTTTGGATAATTCCCAATAATCTTGGAATATCTCAGACCCCTTAGAGAGGTCAGGGAAAAGTTGTTTTGGTTTGGTGGTGTTAGTAAAAGGTAGAGCAATAGGTAACAGGACTAAGACTTTGGCAAAAGGTGACCAAACTAAGACCTTTGGACTTGTTTGCAAGTGAGGAGTAGAGAAACAGTTGCCTTTTTTTATGAAGAGCACAATAATGGTTGTACTTTTAGCAAGACAGCATGAGATCCATCTGATTTAATAAGATAACCATCCTAGGCTCTTTTCACAGTCAGTAGAGATCTACCTAGTCCAGAGAACAACATCCTTAGTACAACTTATTCCATTCTAAACAGAGTGTTTAAAATATGTCAGATAAATCATGGAATGTTTCAGGCTGGAAGGGACCTCGAGAGGTCATCTGGTCCAACCTCCCTACACAAGTAGGGACATCTCTACCTAGGTCAAAAAATCTTGCTTTATGGTCTGTTTCTCACCACTGACAGCAACGCTAGTGTGGGTCAACAAGGTAAAAGGCATAAAGCTGTGTTGTTAACATCAAAAATTAGATGAGAAGGAGCTAAATACCAACTTTACTGAGAAACACTCATGCTTGTTCTGTGGCTGGATGAGAGGGGTGAATGAGTCTACTTGCACGAAGTGGATCAGGGCTCACAGTGGCTGTGGTAGGATGGTAGTTTAGTCTGTTTTCTGCTCACAGAATGAGTTCATTATTCCAAACTGATTACATCTGATCTGTTAAGTCCAGGGGGCTTGTAAATATAGTTAGTGTTTTGGCCAGGAAACAAGTCTAGCTTCAGGAAATCCTTAGTTATCAAGTAGTAAGGAAAAGAAGTCCCACAAGCTATTACAGTATCAGCAGTAGGTAAGCAGGCATGTGGCATAGATGGGATGGATCAGGTTTTAATTTTTTTTCTCTCTCTCCCATAGAATCTTTCTACTTTCACTTTGATTAACTTCTGACTCTATTTTCAGTACTTTATTTTAATGGTTTGTTTCAACATTCCTTTTCCTACTACTGCACGGTTGCCAATCCCATTTTTAGTGAGGTTCCATAGAATTACTTGAGCAGGGTGCACAAAGATTCTTAACGGGGCACAGTTTTAATTTGCATGAATCAAATTCTACCTTTATTCTGGTTTTCCAAGGGATCCCCCTTCAGCATGTTCAGAGACAGCCCACAAACTCTGTCCTTCCCTGCGTGCTATTAGAGACTTAAATCCAGCTCCTGATCTTTTTCATTATGGACTCCATGGCCTTGGTAACAGAGCATAACTCCATTCCCCTGAAGCAGCATGTTCATTTTACTCCTCTTAAGCACCTCTGAGAAACCTCCAAAGCCTTTAGAACTGGATTGCACCTACCTCTGCCTCAAATTTGTGTACTCTCTCATTTTGCATTAACTTGCCAGACGTCGAGGTGTTCGGTCTGACAAGGTGGCCTTCAGCCACATCATCCATCACTCGTGTAACCCTGGGAATGTTTAACTTTTTCTTTCCCCTTCCACCCTAGCACTCTCCCTCTTCCTCCCAGATGCAGCTGCAGTCCATGCACAGGACCCATGCGGTGAGACTCAGCTTGTTTGCCTTTAGCTGTCTAAAGTCTCGTATTGAATCCAAGCAGTCCAGTCGTCGTCTATGGTCAAACTGGGAGACCAGGGCACCTCCATAAGACAATGCATTCCATATGTCCTAGACACCCTCTGTTACACAGGTCGGCTCAGCCTCTGGAAGTCCCTGTTTCTTTCCGTGGTTGAGTGAGTTAAAGGTGATAGTTCAGTTTCAGTTTGTCTTAGTTACACATAGTTAGATGTGACCAACTCCATTTTGTGTGTGCCTACAGAGATTTGAGGATCCCGCCCTAATTCATGTAGTGTTTTGATATTTGTATTCTCATTTATATGATTTTTGTCTCTTTTGGCTATTTTTGCCTCCTTCCCCTTTCTTTTGTTTCTTTCTCATTCCTGCCTCCTCTGTCTCTTCTCTCTTTCTCCTTTTCCTTCCACAAAGGTTTCTACTGCGACAATAAATGAATAAATAATCAAACAAAGAGGGCAAGTGGGGAAGGAAAGAAAATGTCTATCAATTCTGTACTCTAAAGATTTTTTTTAGACGTTGGGAAGAAGTTTTTCACCAGGAGGGTGGTGAGACACTGGCACAGGTTGGCCAGAGAGGTGGTGGAAGCCCCATCCCTGGAAATGTTTTAAGGCCAGGCTGGATGGGGCTGTGAGTAACGTGATCTAGTGGGAGGTGTCCCTGCCCATGGCAGGGGGGTTGGAACTAGATGATCTTTAAGGTCCTTTCCAACCCTGACAATTCTATGATGCTATGATTTTGGGTTACTTTACAATATCTAACATCAGAGAGAAGATTCTACCTAAATTGGGTAGGGTGGCAGGAAAAATGCTATCAGCACTAGAATATTAATGTTTTCCTAAGAAGTTCTAGCAAAGTTTTCCATCACAATCCTATGTGTAAACGTCCCCTCCTTGGGTGGGGAGCAGCAGTTAATTCTTGGATACTGTTTTTAAAATCAAGTCTGTCCTTTCTGGTAATTCTATAAAATATCAACTGCTGTCAAGGTCTACTCACTAGAAAAACCTATAATGAAAATCACTCCCTGCCAAATAAAACAGGGTATAAGCAGTAAGGGACACAGAGGTAGGGATTTTTTTTTTCCAGATTACCATAGCAACATCAAGCATGTCATTGAAGAACACAACACCCTACAACACCCTATGACTGAGGGTTTTTGAAGGGTTTATTGGTTTTTAGATGTTTCATTCTCAGATGATGTACCTTAAAATGACTTCAACACAGGCTGAGCAGCCACCCTCTTGTGGCAAAAACTGGTCAGATAAAATGTGCTTCAGATGAGCTGATCAAAAAACAAGTGAGGCACTCAAAATCCACCGTCATTTCTGAAGGTCTCAGTCAGAGTAAAAAGGAACTATCTCTAAAACTTCCCTCCTTGTTTTTGATCAATCTTAGGTGACAATTCAGCTCTGTGAAAAGCAGAGGAGGTGCAAAACTCTATCATGGAAATGGTACTGTAAAATCAACAGTCATTTTCTTATATACTTCCTTAGCATCATCCAAGAAATGAGATTAATTTTACAAGTTGAAACATGATTACTATTTCTATCTGCTGGATGCCACAAAACTGTATTCTCTCCAGCTCTTATGCTTTAATCTCTAAAAACAATGCAGTTGGCAGGTTTTGATTACCTGAAAGGAAAATAAGCAAAACAAAACAGAACTCTAGTAAATGGGATTGTCTTAAAGGAGTTGACAGGAGGGAGAAATTTAATCTGCTTTCAATTTATTCTATTTCACTGTTCAGTTTATAAACTGTATCTTCTAGCTATGGTTAGGTGAACAGAAATCTTAGACTGTGCATATTAGCAGAGTAACAGAAATGTAGTTGGATTTGTCTGAATAAAGTTAGATGTTTGCCTTGTAGGTATTTGCTTTAAAAAAATCATCATATTATCCTTTATAGTCAATAGACATTTAGTCAGGGTAATCAGTGGTGTTTGGTGTGCTGGTCATCCCATCCTAAAATGAACATCTAATGTAGGCCAGATACACCCTGTGTATATAGGTGTGTATTTCTCTCTGATGATTCTCCAGGGACCAAGGGTGTCCAGTTTACTTAGACATCTATACTGTAAATATCCAACTTTAAATGAATCCCACCAAAACAACCATGTGCTGAAAACAAAACAATAGGAAAAAATCTCCCCTTGACAGTTGACAAGAAATGACTGTTTTCAATTCTCACGTTTTTCAGCCCATTGTAATGATACAAAACCTCTTACAGAATCCCTCAAAATGCCTTCCAGATTACCCTTCTTGGCAGCTGGTTTAAATTAGCCTCTCTCTGACTAGTTGTAGATGTAAACATCCCATTGTCCACAGCAGCCCTTTCTAGAACATGTAGAGATGTCATGACCCTGGTCCATAGCATATATGTCTGCTTTTATGATCCCAACTGTCTTAGTGTGCACGACAAAAAATAGGCAGTATCTCTGAATTACAAGTCATAGTTTCCATGCTGAACTTCCTCCTCACACACCAAGGAAGCTGATCTAAAGGGTGCTTTGGTGTCCTTACTCATAGTCTTCCCTTAAAAGAAAGAATCCGCACTACCTTGAGTACTTCCACATGAAAACCACACGAGCACCTGACCTAACCCCATCTTAGATTAACCTCCATCCTACAAGTTTATGTTACTACCTAATTGTTCTCCACAAGCGTGCAGTCAACCTTCATTGACTATATTGTTCTGTTACCCTCTGTGACAAATACCAGCCTGCAAAGGTCGTGTGTATTTTGGATGCGTGACGCTGCTCGCCCGCCTCCAGGTTGTCCCATCTTTGGTTTGTCTGTGGATCAACACATCCCAGTTGCCAGCGACAGACAGTGCATTTGAATTATTTTGTTTGTTTCTTTATTTTTGCTTCAGTCCAGCAGCTGGTTTGTGCTGTAATTTCATCCTGTCATGTCTGCTTCCCATCGTTGTGCCGTGTCTCATGAAATGTGTTGAAAGTGACCTACCTTGGCCTGTTCACAATATGCTGAAAAACTTGCTAATCTTGTCATATTTAGCAGCTGCGTTCAGAAATGCTACTGTAAGCCTAAGAGGGCTAACCAGCACTCTTGCAAGATGTCAGAACTATCAACCATTACCCTGTAAGTGTACGCCCTCCTGTGACGTTACTGTGTGTGTATGACGCATGTTGCAAGTAAATGAATGGATATTAGCAGAGGGGTAGCCCAGAGAGCAAACATTCATTTAGTTCCTAGTGCATGGAGAAGTTTTTTTGTCTTTGTCCTGTGCTTTTGCTGATGCATCACAATCAAGGATTTTAAGATTTTAAAAAAAAAAAAAAAGTTTGTAATTATGGCT
>VYZX01004232.1:4278-61383 GCA_013401335.1 Brachypteracias leptosomus
ATAGTCCTGGCATAGAGTGTTTTGTGGTAGAGAGGGGTGAGGACACCTGGAGCAAGGAGGATGGATGAGAAGTGGAATTCCTACTTCGAACAGGCACCTCACACTGTACAGGCTTTAACACTGTGATTACCAAAGACTGCTTATCTTTAGTACAGACAATCCAGTAACCAGACAACTCAGGAGCACCATTTCTGTTATTGTTTCCAAGCTTCCTTCCCAGCTGTAGGCCCTTGTGAGTCCCTGGCAGACGTTAGGGAAAGCCCCTCTCTTGCTCTGCCAGCTGAGGCTGATAATTACAGCTGATGCTCAATGTAAAACAGGTGGGCATCTGGTCAAGTTCTCCTTCAGTCCGGTGGAAAGCTAGGTCAGTGTGTTTCTGTGTGGTGTTTGCTATACTAGAGATATGGTTGGACTTTACAGAGGCAACATCAGAGCAGAGCTCCTTAGGTAAGGATGGATTAACTGTGCTTTTGCCCTTTTCTTTGGTTAGTAGCTAGAAAATGCAGCTGGAAACACCTGAAAGTGGTAGGATTTTACTTTTTCTAAGTATGAGTTGCTAAGCAGATACTTCTGGTGTCTTAAGTACATATATTTAATTCTTCAGAGTTGTTTAATGTTCTCAGTTCTGCCTGCCCTCGAGAAGACCTGAAGGTATTAAATATCTCTGAAGTGCTGAGGCATTTTAGAGCCAGTCCTTACTAGCTGTGCTGGTGTATGTCACCCTGCTCTGTTGAAATGGTTGACTTATTGCTACAGGCTGGGGTAGCTTAAGCACGAGCGTAGGCATGTTGCTGTGTTAGCTGTTAATGGATAGATTGATCTTTTTGGATCTATCTGTATTAGATACTCTTTGGAATAATTATTTGTGCTACATTAAAATATGGAATGGGACAGAAAAAGAAATGGTTTGTGAGAGACTGGTAGCTGATCTGTAGCAAAGCTGGGATTGTTCAGGTAAACTTTAGAACAACCTCTGGGCTCTAATGAGTTCAAAACAAACTCTAAAAGCTACTGCACAGCAAATAGTAGTGCTAAAAAGTTTATATGTGGTAACTACTGCTTTGTTTCGGAGACTTCTGGAAATTTCTCCTGCTTAGATTGCTGTACTCTTCAATCTCTTTAGCTTTCCATACATGTGATAACCTATTAGGAGCATTTTGGATGTTTATCTTTGCAGTGATAGCTGGAATCTGGGGACTTCTTTGTGTTGGTTTTGTAGTTTTGCTTCATGACGAATGGCCTTCCTGCCAGGCTTTGCCCACAGCTCTGTTGTCTGGAGGGCTCACCTCCCCTTCTGCTGCATCCACAGAAAGCTCTCTACTCCATTTGTGTGTCCTTTGGATTTAGAGACCTGCTTACAACTGGGAAGGCTTGAATTGCTGGTTTATTTGATCTTGTTCTAATGTAGTGCAGGGGTTATGCTGGTGGGAAAACTGCAGCGATGTGCCTGGGGTTCAAACCTAGGCTGTGTGATCTGGCATCTAGTTTTGTGGGAGGGGATAAAGGTTGAAACCCTAAGAGCTCTCTGGGTTTGTCCAGCTGACTGAAACAATGAATGTGTTTTGATTCAGTGTTATTCTTTGAGCAGTATTATGTCCCCAAACTTCTTTCAAGCACAGAAAGATTCTCATTTCTGGGAATTTTTTTCTAGTAATGTTTGGTACATGATTTGACTGATGGTGAAGTTTACCAAATTACCAATACTCTACTGATCCTCTTGGAACATGACAATCGTAATTTTTAACATCACATCAATGTTAAGTATATTCACAAGGGTTTATCACCTCTCTCTCTTCCCCTTCCCTGTTTGAGTAGGGAAGGAGCAAAGAAAATTGCCATTAGCTATTGAGGAGGAGGAATAGAGTGGAATTCCTGCTCTTGATCTTGCAGCAGCTGCTGGTAATAAGGAGTGAAATAAAGGTGGTGGCTCTGGGGCTGGGCTGACTGCTCTTTCTCAAGAAAGGAAAGCTTTATGTATTTCACAGGACACACACAAATTTCCCATTTACACAGTCCTCCCATGTCACTTGAAACTGGAGAAGTCTACATAGTGTCTCAAATCCCTAACATTTTAAAAAAATAAGTAAAAAAAAAAGTAAAATCCCCAAGCCCGTTTTTCTTGAAACTCTATCCACAATGAATTGTGTTATGTTTTGTTGTGTGTAGCTTTATTGGTGTTTTTTTCAAGGGGCAGTAAAGCTGTAGAATTTTTCTCCTACTTCACATTTTTCATGTGATAGTATTTAATATGAAATTCTGGTTTGTTTTACCCTTTGATAGCCCGTCTGAGTGATTTATAAAAAATTCTACAGAGGCACCACCATCTTTGATGCTTTGTTAGGAAGCCAAATCCCTCCAGGTGGGTTAGACAGATGCTAGCACCTCGACTACGCCCTAGTTTGTATACTGTTTTAATAGTTACTAATTACCTATTCAATGTCATTACCATGTTTCTGGTTTTGGCACAAAATTACAGAGCAAGTTACAACAGTCACACAGAGCGATCACTATGTACTGTGCCAACAGTAGAAAATAAGAATTGTTAGGGTGCTTGCAAGGTATGTTGAGAAGTCGGTGTGTGTACTTAGCTCTTAGAATGTGTGTTTATTTTGGACTCTCTGGATTCTTTATGATTTGCTCCATGACTGCAGTGGAAAAACCTGAACAATTACTTCTTTTTAAGTGCTAGAGAGCAGATCTACTTTGGAGAAACAGCATATTTTTTTACAGTTTGGGATCACTTGGCAAACAAAGTGAAATCTCCTCAGACGCTCTTCAGAAATCTGAATTTTCATAAGTTGTAGTGCTGAATGTTATTCCAAGATCTAAGTTATCAAGAAAAAAAACCCCCAAGTCCAGTCATTTATATAGTTAGAAAATGTTCTGTGTAGTAAATTAGATCTTATTTTACTATGGAAGGAAACAATCCTTAAACTATAAGGAAAATTAATTTTTTTCTTCTCTTTCATTTATCCCTCCTGACCTTACTGTGTATGTGAGACCCGTTTTATAGCAGGGGTTTTAAACACTGTTTATTACCTTGTTCATACCCTTTTCTGAAAATAATTTCCTAGTGAACATTCTGTAGAGGGAGCTGGTTCCATCAGGGCTAATTATTTTGGGCAGGACACTGTGCTGAGGCAGACACTGACGGGTTTGGCACTGCTGGTTTGGCACTGCCCTGTGGGTCATGCCGGTGCTGCACAGGGAACCACACATGGAGCACCTTTCCCTGCAGATTGGGTAGCACTTTGCATCTGATTAACTGTCTGTCTACAGCAGGAAGTTTTCCTGGCATAGCTAAGATGATTAGTAGTGTGATTTGTTTTGGGAGCATTGCTATGCTGATAACAGACTGGTTTATTTTTATAAAGTGCAACAGTGGAAACACTGAGAGGGTTTTGGCTGACTTAGAACAATTTATAGTGAGAAGTCAACTAACCCCCTCCCCTCTAGTAAGATCTTATCTAGAGTAGAATACTTAATTTTTACATTCAAATTGCTGTTTGGTTTTTAGAGTTCACTTCCACATGAAAGATGCAATTAATAATTAGCAAAACTATTGTCTGGACTGTCTTTGAGGCAAAGCTCCTTGTGCTTGAGTTTATCAACTCAGAGACAATTCACATTTTGGAATGTAGCTTTTGCTTCTATGCAATCTCTTTAGTTTCTTTGTCCTTCTTGGTTTACCAATAATCCCTTGAAGAATAAGAGGAGTGCTCAGTGTGAATAAGAGTAAAGAAATTGAGCCTATCATCTATAAAAGGAAGTACAGATTCTGTACCACAGGACTTGAACCCAGCCCTTTCCCTTCGCAGTGGGGAGCAGTATGCCTCAGTCAGCTCTCAAGGCTGGAGGAAGCTTTCCCATACAAAGATTTTTCTCTCATCTATCATGCTATTCATGTTTATAAACCTGTGGCTTCTTATTTATCTTTGGTGCTTTGTCTGAAATTTCAGCTGAAAAATAGTTGAAAGTTTGCAAAAACAGGGAGAGAGATTTTTTCTTTTTTTTACTGCCAGTATCTGCCAGTGTGTTTGCACTGCAGGTTGGTTGGAGATAGAGCCTGCCAGGAGGTTGAGGTCAGGCTTCTTTGGTGGTGAGTGCAGATTAAACATTTGTTGCTTATTCCCACAAACACATTGCTTTTTGCTTCCCTGTCAGCTCTCCACCTGTTTTCTGAAGCTGCCTTGTAAGCTGAACTAGTGGAATAATTATCCTCTGGCAAGTGCAAGCTGTGGTGACCTGGGAGGGAGGGGAGAGCTTCAGCTGGAAACACTGGGGTGCTCTAACCTGGCTCCTCCACCTGCAGGGAGGTGTGGGGAGCTGTACTTCAGAATTAATTGCCAAGATAGCCCATCGCATTGCAGAGATTTATTTCAATTACTGTGTCCTTGGTGATCCTGTGTGTATCATTTGTGCTTCTGGAAATGTAGCTCTTTTTGCACAAGGGAAAAAAAAAATCAAAGCTACCTTATGTTTTTTTACACAATGAATTGTGGGGAAAGTGTCTCCTTGTAAGTTCATTGAGGAAATTATGTGGTAGGTCAAGTAACAATGTTTAGCCTTAGGCTTACAGTCCTTTTTAAATATGAAAGGAAGAAATTTTGTGTGTGTGGGTGAGAAAGGGCAGCAGCCAAATGGGAGCCCAGGGTAACTCTGCAGTGAAAGCGTAGCCTCGGGGGGTCAACTGCCAAGAGTACAGGATACACTCCTGCCTATTGTGCTTATTTTTGGACAGTATTTTCTGATTTATGGATCAGCATTCACTATAGGGATAAATCAGAATAGAAAGTTAAAGTATTCTGAAACAGGAGTATATGAAATTCAACTGACAAGCTAAATAACAAAGTGAACTGACTTTGTTTAAAAAAAAAAAAAAGATTCTTCTCTTTTGGCCTCCCTTAGAATAAAGTTGTCTGCTTAAAACTTTATATATTTTTATCTTTTCATATTTTTATAACTATTGTTGAAACTGTCAATTTCTTGCCTAAATTAAGGCTATGTGGATGTACTTAGAATGCTCCCTGGCTTTAATGGAAGTGGGAACTGAAAGTACTTGGAGCCGGTACGTTCGGTGATTTGCAGTTAAGGAAGCTGGCAAATGATGTTACAAATTTTTGGAAGAATTGCGGTTTTACAGACAATGAAAGCAGTAGTTAGAGCAACACAATGTCTAGATAGGATTGCTGAGAACATAATTATGATTGGGTTTCTGTTGTATTACTGATAAGTTGTATGAAAACCTCAAATAAATTACAATCGTAGGATGATACAACAAAGAGCCTGCAGCCTGACATTTGCAAGATCAAAAAGGCTGTGTGAGATCTTGAATATTTCTTGTTTAAAGAAACAGTTCCATGACACAGCAGCTGTAGGCACTGTACCATCCAGGCAAACAAAGCTTCCAAACAAACTATCTGGTTTAGAAGTAATAGTTTGCAATCCAAGCTCTGAAAAGTCAGCAGAGATGAGCATTTGTTTAAAATGTTGCTATTTGGACATTATTAATTTCTATCATTAATAATCTTATTTATTTTTTTAAAGTGCTCTATTTCTTTCAAGTTCTTTACATCACCAGTAAACCCTGTAAGCACCTTGCAATCATGCTATATGTAAAGATGTCTGGGATGCTTTTAATAAACAAAATTAGCTGGCTTTGCTTTGCAAATATGTTGCAGCAAAGTGGTTTTGGGTTCAAATGGTCTTTTCTGGTATTTTTCTCCATACAGGGTTACTTGCAATTTTTCACATAGAAGATTTGTTTTTTATTTTGATAGTTGGAAGTTAAAAGTAATCTGAGTATTGAAATAAGGTTTTCATTTAAAGGTTATATACACCTACTAAGTACTTCTGTGTTACTTTATTAAGGAAGAGAGGAAAAAGGTTCATATTTGTGTTCTGTCCGTATTTGTTTAATCATAATAATGGGTTCTAGGGATTTGATTTCTGAAGGCACATGATAAACTAAAAAAAAAAAAAGACTGCTGTCTTTGAAGTTATAATACTTGCAGACACTAAGTATTCTGACCTGTCCATGGATAAAAATTAATTTACAAGTTTTGCTTGTAATTGTAAAAGTAAAAACAAAAGTCAAGCTTGAAAATGGTGAGAGAACTATGTGAATGTAGAAACCCTGGAGAGCAGGGGACACCTGCCAAGGATTTGCATTATAAGCTGAGGGAAGTATTTGGCTTTTGTTTTTTAAAAAAAAGTATCTCTGCCTTTAAAGCTTCTGAGATACTCTGACAGATAAAATCAAAGGTCTGAGGCAGCGCAGAGTAGTATAAACTTAAAAATTAAGTGTAATGTTTAGCTAATTTGTCTGCTTTTCAGTTCATGATGGAAGATGTGAGTGGTAGACAAATGAACCAGGTATATTATCAAAACAGGAATGTGCAAATATCCAGGCCGAACCTTTGTCTAGAAAGAAGGTAATTTAACCCTTTTGAACATGGATTTCTAAAAATCTCGTTTGGCTACTCTAAGTCTGAGAAAGTTTCTGCTGAGAAACCACACGTGAATCTTTAAGAAGATTACAATCTCCCTTTTATTAGTTACTGCTAAGGTAATATTTCTTAAGAATTTGAAGCATAGGGCATGACTGTCTAATAGATGGTAGACTTAGTTTTAAAAATAAAAATACCAAAAACTTCTCATACTGTTAAGGTTTGCCTGGACAAAACGTTCTCTGTACTAGCATACTAAAGTGTCTGCAGGAAGTGCTTTTATCAAAAAATTAGTCGTGGGTCTGTGCTTGCTTACCCTGCTATCAATCACTCCATGTTGTAAAGTAGGCGTGTTCCCAAGAAAGGAAAAGCTGGGGAAAATGGTCACAAAACTATTTGTATCCCTTCACCCTAAGTGGTTCGAAAGCTGCGGATTCTCTTCTGGTTGGTACCTGGCACAAATGGATTGCTTGTGAGAGCAGAGGAATGCCCACAGTGTCTCCAGAAAATTCAAATTATAGCATGGATGTCTGATTTTTGTCACTAGTCTTTTGTGTGAAGAAGTTGTCTGTAGCTACAGACTTCTCTTTGAAGTTCTCCTTCAAAACACTGGGGAGTGGTGAGGGACAACCTAACAGGCAGAGATTTTATTTATTTATTTTTCAGCATCAGGAGTGGTCTGGAGCCAAGAGAGGACATTTCTTTGCAGCCTGAGGCTGTGGGCTAATCATACAAGTTTAACTTTTCATAGACTGGGCATATGAGGCCTCTTGAGATATTACATTTAAATAGTCCCAAATAATCATGGAAACTGCTTTGGATACTAAGGTCTTCTGTGGTGTAATGTTAATTCAAATTAAAATGGGTAATGTTAGAGATCTTGACTTCATTTGGTGTTTCAACATGACCATTTCTTAGATTTAACATGGTACTAAGGCCTCTTTCCATCTGAAATTCATAGTTTGCAAGCACATAAAGCTCAGTTTACAGTTAGTTTGGGGTAGTGTGTTCCCCCAGTGTGACAACATCTACTTGTCTCCTTAGCAATACCTGCATGGAAAACTTACAGCTGATGATATATGTGTTTTAGTAGTGAAAGGGTTGATTCATGACAGGAATGCATTTCTAACTTTAAGGAATAAATAAAGGAAACTCTTGGGTCTTAACAGCTGGCCAAGAGTACTCACACTTGCAAGCTCCTACAGCAATTAATCCAGATCAAGAGAGGATTAACTTTGAAGTTTAAAACATCCTCCATGCCTGAGGAGGAACCAGTTTAAAGTGCTCATGAATGGGGTAGGGAGCTGATGTGTAAGTGTGGGAGTTAATTTATGGATATGAAATCTGCTTTTTGACTTTGCAGTCTGGACTTTTAGATCTTAATCTTCTGTAGTAGATCAGTAGCCTGGGTAAATATGGAGTGAAAAATATAGAACATCTTAGATTTGTATAGACTGTAAGAAATATAAATTGCTTGACTTGCTGTATTTATTGCCAGAGTCAAGAGCTTGAGTTTTCCAACTTTTGATAATCAAGATTCTAGGTAGACCAACAGTTAATTTTTTAAAAATTCAAATTTTTTTTGGTGTTCTTTTACAATCTGACTTTAACTTGAAAAAAGGCTAATTTTTGTTGTTGTTTTTAAATGACTTTAGGGGGAAATATATAGTGAGTGGAATATCCTGCTCATTATAGAGTAATCTTGGAAAATAACCTGTGAGTGTATTACTAAACATCATGGAAATTTCTGAAGATTTTAATTGTAATTTTATTTCCAGAAAAATTATGTTTTTTCTTTTGTTTTAATAAAAAAGATCATTGAGATGGTAATGTGTATTAACACATCAACCAGAATAAGTGACCAGTCCCATGAAAAAGATTTTTTCTTTTTTTTTTTTTTTCTGAGGTTTGAGAACTATAGTGAGATTTTCACATTTAAGCAGAAAACTTCCCCCAGTCTTCCTGTAATGGTTTTGCATTTTGATGGGAATATTCTGTTATCAATCCTTGCCAGTGTTTGTAAGAGGCTCTTTGACTTTTCTGTGATTATTTTCTATATTAAAACAATAACACCTATTCATTCTTTTCACTGTCCTCCTTTTCCACAAAAGCAGAAAGTGGAGGCATTAGGAAACAGCCATCTTGTAAGCAGAGGGAACTAAATCCTCCAACAGCTTTCCCCTGCACACTGGAAGTCTCTCAATCTTTATCTTCCCACACAAACTTCAGGTGTCTTTTTTGACATGGACATATCCTTTTGTAAAACTCTCCTTCATGCACCTTGATGGAATTACGCCCACCCTTGTCTGTGATGCCGAGAGCCTCTAATGACAACAGAAAATTGAAGGAAGATAGTTTGGAGAAAACACTTGAGCTAATGTCTGTGCTGTTTTATTAAGGCTTCTTGTGTAATCTCATATTAGGGGCCGTGACAGCATGTTTCTAGTATGGGTACTTCTTAACCTGTATGACAAAGTTCTGCAACAGGGTTGAAAATGTTTTAAACACCTCTTCACCAGACAGTCATGGATGTATCATTACATTAGACACTGACAACTTTGGTACATCAGAAGGTGAATGGGGAAGGCGTTTGACTTTGGACAATGCAGCAGGGTGTGGGAGATGGGAATGGAGATGTGATCATTGCAGCCACTTCCAATGAAGATCTCTCCATCATCAAGCTGTTCCAAACAAAGTAACAAGAACCCCAACAAAACAGGAGCTAGCTTTGAATGTCAAGCTGGAGAGAAGGGTGAAGAGGAGGAGGTTAATCTTGCATAAAAAGACAGAGAGGCTAATTGGTTCAGAAGAATCCTCATGGATGGAGCTAGGACGTAGCCTGAGCTCAGGATGGATCTGTTCCTCAGTGTATTCTTGCAGGTGGACTCTCCTTTCTGTGCTTCAGTCTAGTTTTAGGGAGGCAAGGTCTTCTGAGGAGGATTTCCAATGACATGCTGCTCCACCTGGAGAGCAGGGATGGGATCTTGGCTCCAGATGAGGCTGTAGGTCAGCGCAGATTTGGAGCTAGACAAACATAGTTCTCTGCTTTGGGGTAAGGCTGAGGGCTTCCAGAAACAGAATCAGGTTGGACCCTTATCCAGTCCAGAGAGCTGATGGTGCAGTGTGGAGTTTAAGTGCTGATATTGCTGAAAATCATGCCATAGGAGAAATCTTCCTGTACATGAATATCCTGCTGTAAGAATGAGCAAACAGCTCATGCTTCTGGCAAGATCCAAATTCACACTTAGACAATCTTTATTGTTTCTCATTTTAAAGAGGTTTTCACATCTGAAAGATAAGATGAATTGAAGATTTTGTGTAACTCTAGTTTGGTTGGTTTTTTTCCCCAATGTCAGTTGTTAGTGTGTTGAGTGATATCTTTATCACCTCCATAAGCCTGAAATTCTGAACTTATTTTTCATGTTTATTTTGGAAAGTATTGCAAAGCGTTCTTCTCTAACTGGCTTAAATAAAAGAGCAAAATTTGGCATTTGTAACAATCAAACTGACTGACTAGGGTGGAATAGCAATTCATTTAGCACAAGCCAAAACTAGGAGATTTCAAACAAGTCAGCATCACCATGTAATAAGAGAAGCTGTGCCAATTCACAAATGCAAGTCTTTTAAAAGAAAATTGTGCAAAACTTGGCCTGTATCATCTCTTAGCCCCTGGTTGGTTTAATTTATCTGGCACATAGTCAATTCTGACACTAGCTGATCCTGTTACTCAAAAGGAGGTGGTGAAAAACTGTATCATCTCTGCAGCGCTGTTTGTATATACATCCCCCTCCTGTGTCATAGAGCAGGATGCTGACAGACGGTCCTTAGTCACCCCTTCTGTCTGTTGATTGTGTGCTTTGATCTAAAATTTATTTTGCTCTTCTTGGTAGCTGAGCTGTTTCTTAATCCATTGATAAAACCTGCTTAATAAGCACTTATAAAGGCATTGACATCATCAGAAACAGACTGTGTTGGTGAAATCATGATGTGATGCCCATAAACCAAAAATAAGCCTTGTATTCAAGGCTTCAAGCAAAATACTTCTTTTGAGAAATAAGTAACAAGCAGTTTTACTCTTGCTTTGCATAGTCAGTCTGATGCTTCCTTGTGTTCGTTTCAAACAAATCCTTAAGGAGAGGACAGTTCAAGTAGCCGCTTTCTTAGGAATTTGTATCTTGTCATACTAGAAGCTTCCTTTTCTGTGTGTCAAGACAATTTGAAACTTTATTTGATCTTCCTTAATTATGTGTGTAAATATAATTTTGTTGTCATTAAACAGCTTTAAGAGGTCCATTGCCCTATCTTAGGGTGGCTTGATGTGACTAAAAGGAGCTGACAGTTTGCCATGAGAAATGTAGGTAGCTAAAAAAATGGCTTTTTTTTGTAAAGCCAAAGGTAAAGCTTTTCTGTGTTTTTAATTTGAGGGCCTCTGCACTAATTAAATTCCTTTGGTAATGACACTGTGACTAACAAGAACTAGTTACAGTAATCTTAATACATAAACCCTGGCAGGGGGCAGTTATAAATTTTGCTATCCTGAGGACTTTATTGCGTTAGCATTTTAGCAAAATCATGTCTTTCCTACTAAGCTGCATGACCATTTCTGGCCAACTCATACTGTCGCCAGCCTTCCATCAGAGGGTCACCCAGGGCTGTTCCACTTGCCATCAGCTAGCTGGCACGGCCCCTCATCCAATTATCAAGGCATATTTTATCAGCGTGTAAGCAGTGTTTTCTGCCAGCATTGGGAGCTTTCCAGTCTCAGAGACCTGCAAGGCTGTAGTGGAGGAAAACTGACTTTTGTGCAGCATTCCCTTTGCCTCGACAGCTTGTTTGATGTCCTGTGAAGGAGCATTAGAGAGAGCCTAGGTAATTAATTTAAACTAGGTGGCTGAAACTAAGTGACATGATACCATAAGAGACTGTCTCCTCTTAAATGATCCATCCTCAAACAAAATATTGAACTTTGCTCATGAAAGCTCTTAGATTCCCTACAGGGAAATTGTTTCTTTTAATGCAAGAAAAACAAATTAGTGGAGAAGATTATTGTGGATAGAATTCTGGAATATTTAATTCTGAATCTGGCCGTAATACCACACTGAGTGTTACTACTTAGATTCTCATTGAGTTGTGTTCAGAATAGCTCTTCTATTCTTTAAAGTGAGAAGGAAGTTAGTACTTGTCTTTATTGCCCCTATGACTGTGCACTTGAAAATATAAGCAAAATATTTCTATAAACTTTGCCCTACATGATTACATAAGTGACATACTTATAAGTACCTGGGTTCCTGTATTTTTTCTTTGAAAACAAAATCTATTAAAATTTCTAAGCAGATATTAAAAATGAGTTAAAATTTTCAGGTTGTGGGGTTTTTTTAAATGTACCTTTCTTTTTGGTTTGGCACAGGAAATGCTGATTTTAAAATATAGGCTGGAGGACTATTAGTTAAACTGTAAAATACTGAGAAGCGTGTTAAGGCATGACACTGTTGCACAGTTAACCATCATTCTTTTATGGCTTGATGCCTCTAGAGACATACTAAAAAGGGGAGGAGAGAGGGGTGAAGCAAGCAATTTAGAGCTTATGTTTAAATACACATAGGTTAAAAAAAAAAACCAGGAAGAAACAAAAACAAAGCAACAAACAAACGCCAAAATACTTAAACACAACCATCCAGAAACTCCCCAGGCTCTGGAAAATCATAACAAAAATACTCCCAAGACACAAAATGCTGTGCTACATCAGATATTTTTTGCCTGCCAGACTTGGGGACATGTAAACTGCCAGACGTACCATCTGTCATGAGCCATTTCAGTGTTTGGCACTGCCAGGAGTGTTTGCACGGCTCAGAGAGGGTACAGCAAGGGCTGGATGGATGGTAGCAGGGAATAATGCTTCCTTGTTGTTCCTGAGAGGAGAAAATGGCACTTGTATGTATGTATTAGTGGAAAAGGTAATATGTATTTTTTCTTAGAAAGTGCTCAATTGAAGAAGGAGAATGGACTTTGTGGGATTTTTGCTTTCTTCCTGGAAAGGCTTTGGGCTTCCATATGAGGTGATGTGATGAATGTAAGGTGTGTTTGGTGGAAATATCTCAATTTAAACACATTTCAGATATTTTTTTAAATTAGTTGTTAGTTGTGATATATGTTCATCTTCTCTGTAGGGAATACTGTAAATGTCCATTAGTTCAAATATTAACAATTCTGATACTTAACTTCCAGCTGACAAATATGCATAATTATACATGTTTAAGTGGTATAAGAAAGTGAATATATTGGGCAAGCATTTAATAGATCCAGTCTCTTTTTTTTTTTTTTTCTTCTTCAATTATGAGAGTATCCCAAGAAACAGTAGGCTACAAGAAGAGAGATTCCCCCCCACCCTGTCTAACACTGTTTTTGCCAACCTCCCAGCTCTTTTTCTGACCCCTTTGGTAGGAGCCTTCTCCCACTTTCACCCAGATGCCTTCCCCACCCACATTCGCACTAGGCTTGTCAGTTTGTCAGCCACATCTGTCCTCACTCCCACGCGTAAGAAATGTCCGATTGCTACTTCCACCTCTTTTCTTTCCCCCAGATCTGCAGGAGCCCGAGGAGAGCCCTTGCTCTCACTGCCACACAACATCTCCCCGTCGCTGGGTGACACTGCCCCTGCCAGCTCTGCTCACGATTGCTGGCGGTGCAACCCCGAGTTTTACCACCCTGAGCTTGGGCTGCACAATTAAATTTTGTCCATGTTAACATGAGATAGTTTCAGGTGTAGCAGAATGCACCTCAGCTTTGATGTTGCTATAATTCAATGATCATTAATGTAATATCTTCATTTAAAAGTTGCTGTAGAAAGACCCCCCCAGAGAGCTAATCCTCAGTTCACAGACAAGGGATTACAGATTTTCAGGGGTTCAAATTTAAGCCAACTATGTGTTAGTTTTATTCTTTTCTATGATTCTATGTAAGAAGGATCTTAATGAGAAGATGCAGTGGTAAAAAAAGTAATCAATGCAGTAATTCTATATTATCTAAAAATGTTTTTCTTGATGATGTTCCTACATTTATGGAGTTTTAAATGTTTTAATGTTTTGTAAATAAGTTATGGTTGATGTGCTGGCATCTAAAAGAGATGGAAAAATTTGACAACATAGTACATACTAGATTGGCTAAATGTTATAGTGAGCATTTTTACACTTCAATACCAATCACTTTGGATTGCATCACTGGCAGTCTGCTCCCTTCACTGGGCCAATTCACTTTCCCAGAGTATCTGCAGACTTAAAGATAGACTACCTTGTCTGCTACAGTCTTCTGATTAGAAAATATTGTTTTACAGCTATAAAGAAAACAAAATGTTTAATACTCAGATTGGAAACACATGTTCACCTGGAGAGAATACTAGAATAAATTCAACAGCTGTGGATTTGCCATGTGTTTAGTACTACAGCCATGAAAACTTGAAGTGTACTATTCCTGGTTTGTTTTTTTGTCTTATTGTTGGAAGTTTTTTTGAATTCCTTATAGATAAGCAGATTTTAATAAAGCGTGAGTTTCGGGGTTTGGGTTTTTTTCCTCTTTAGAACTACAATGATAAATGCAACATGCTAAGGGGAAAACTGGTTGCAATGTGCAGGCTCAAGAGGGAGGCCTAGGCCAGGACTCAAATGTTCCACGTCAGTCTGCAAGATCAAAATGTTTGTAGTTTAGCATTTTACACAGTTTTTATTGGAACCTATTCAGATATTTGCATGCAAAGAATTATGCCTAATGACAAATTGTGTTGATACAATCTAGTATGTCGGGAAATTTCCACTCTAGTATGGTCATGTGCCAAGTATGATACCTTTTGGGAATAATAAAAATAAATGACGTATCTTGGCCTCAAAAGATAAGTAGACAGCAATAGCAACTTTCTGTAGTTTTGGAAACATCAGGTTCTCTATCCCTAACCAGAGGTGATTAACTTTTTTCCTAGTTTGCACTAAGATCATAATACAAAAAGCTGAAACCATAAACCATTCTTCAGTGCCTGTAAAATACCCATTCTTTTAGGAAAAGGAGTCTCTGCATATGTGTTTGCTTGGCCCATCTCCACTCCGAAGTGTGGCTCTGCAAATGTGATGCTAAGTGGCCCTTTGTCCCTAAGCGGTTTGGGTACCACTGTGAAATTTGCTTTGTGGATGTGGTCTGCAGAACTGGGGTCTGGCTGCAAGGCAAGTCCAGTGTAAAACCTACAGACTGGGTTGTTATACCACATTCATCATCCGTGTGTGTTGGAACCAGTTTCTTTTCAGAGCAGGGACTGTTCCTTAATGTTCAGGAACTGCTGTGTGTACACAGCTGCTACTCAGCTGCAAACTGAGTAACTCATGGAGTTTACACAGTATTTCCAAAAGTATTCTAGCATATTGTTGTAATGCTGTTCAGAGCTGCACTAAATCAGAATAGTTCATGTGCTAAATAACTAGAGCCAGCATTAGTTGGCAAGAGAAAATGATACCTGCCACACAGGAGTTGCTGTGCTCTGGGAGCTAACAGATTCCATTTTAAATCTGCCCTTCTCTTTATCTTGTGTATTTTCTACTGTATAAATACTGTTTTGGAGTTTGTTAATGAACACTTGTTTCTCAGTTTCATTCATCTCCCAGGGCTCTAAGCAGCAGAGCTCTGCTTCTAATCTTGACAAAGCAACAGAAGTTCTTTGACAGTACTCGGCTCCTGCAGTGAGCACAGTGTGTCTGCTAGTACAGACACTATTTCACAAAGCTCTGTCTAAACCTTGGGGCAAGCTGCAATACTGTGAGGAACAATCTTATGCTGCACTGGGTATGTAGAAATGTTCTGGCCAGGTTGATGTGCATTTGACAAAAATGTCTGAATAAATGCAGACCTGATTAAGAGCCTGGTGCAGCCGTGCAAACACACTAAGCGCAGTGGATGCTGGGTTGGACTTCTTCACTTAAGTCCTTCCTGCTTTTGGGAGACTTTCAGGCAAGGCTGGTCCTCCACCACACACACTGTAGACAGAACTGAAAGAAGTTACTGTGTGCTGGATTTTAGAGCTGGATACTGAAAATCAGACATGCAAGATCAGTCAGGAAGTTTTTGCCTGAAGTACTTCAGAGTTCCTCAATGAGCTAGCCTTAGAGGTAGTAGTAATTAGATTTCCTACAGCTTTTTCTCTCTAACTGCCTTCACTGTAAAATCTGTGTAAAAGAAACTAAGCCTGAAAGAGATGCATGAAGTGTATTTGTTGTAGGTAACAACATCATTGTTTTTCCTTTTTGATAATATTAATATTTTAATGAAATAAAATGCTAGTTTTTAAGCTAAGAGTGCAGAGCTTTCTTGCTTTTCAAATAAAGTTTTGAGGCTGAAAATTCAGTTTTCTTAAATAACTGAATATGTGATATCTGGGACTTTGGTACTAACTTTAGTAAGGACTTTCAGATAATTCACTTGTACTCATAAATGGGGTTTTTTTGGCAGTAAAACAATAGTAGGAACAAGGATTAGTGTGTGTATTTTGTGAAGAGATTATACTTACAATTTATTGCATTTCATGTTTATGTTGGAATACCACTGACATGAAGTAAATTGAAAAGGCTTAACTTTTAAAATGACAACTGAAGTCTTAATGCTGAAAGCTCTTTGATTAGGAGAAATGTTTTTCTCTCCAGGAAGAGTGATATGGGAAAAGAAAAAAGCACTAGTGAGATTCAAGTCTCTGCCAACATTTTAATTACACAGCTCAGGGGTTTTAGTAACTGTACTTAAGTCTTGCTTTGTGCATAGCTTTTACTTACTTCTATTACACTACTTTGTAGTTGTTACCTACTGGCTGCTGGGCAATGTCACACTAATGTAGTAAATTATGATGCCAGCACTACTTAAGAAGAGCAGGGTTTGTAGGGTTCTGTATGCATTTGGTTTGGTGTTTTGGGGGTGTTGGTTTATTTTTAAACACAGTGAACAGAAAAGTTTTCAAGAAAAAATCTTAGTAGTTGGCAGGCCTGTGTTTATAAATGTTTTGTCAAGTCATGTGTAAACTCCTTCACCCATTCTGTTCCTGTGTGATGAGTTTTGTTTTGTGTACCAGTCTGAACAGTGATAGCTCTGTGGGTGATTGGCCCCATGGTTGCATTTGTTGACGTAAAATACTGGCTCATGTGTCTTATGAGGAAAAGATAAAGTGTCTTTGGTTTCAGGAGCTAGCTCTGTCTGTATGGAACTGGTGATAACATTTACTTTTAACCCATTCAACACCTTACTTAACCCACCAGCATACAGGTGGATTCTCTACTTGACATGAAGCACTTTAGCTGTTTTAAGAATCCCAGAAACTACCTGATCTGTCCATCTCTTAGGACACTGTTTTTAAGCAGGAGTAATATACATAAATATGTACTTATGAATTCTACCTGCTTCAGTCCTGAAAATCTGGAAAGCACCACATTTAAACCCAGTAAATACATTGTTATTATAAGTAACAAATACAGTTTTAGTAGCTTACTAACAGTTCCGTGTAGTTTATGTACGTGTCAAACTCCACAGACAATTTTATCTATAAACAGGAGGTAAAGATGTTGCAGAAATCCATTCAAGAGCAATGGAAACTCATCAGAATTTGGAGAACAATGATATTTTACTTTCTTCAGTGGCTTAAAGACATCAATCTTGCCATTGCAATGACATGGGCATATAAAACTTTCATTTTCACAGACTGGTTGGGGTTGCTTGTAGCATAATGCATTTTCTAATTTATGACACCCTTTGAACTGTGTATTTTTTCTGTCTTCATTTTAGTTGCCTTTTTTCTTCTGTTATTTCTTCAAATTTTTTAATGTCTTTCCTCCAACTTTCTGTCCAATTCTTTCTTTTTCAGCTCTTCTTGTCACTTTTTCTAACTACGCGTACTAGAAGTGTTGCTAGAGTAATGTATAATTCCCAGAAAATAGGGTCTGATTTCTGTCAGAGAGTCTAATTCCTGCACAAAATACTGATATTAAAAGTTCTAAAGTTTGCTTTAAAGTTATAGAGTATACCTTTCAAGTCACAAGGACCATAAGATCAGTTCAGGAGACCAAGACATCTGTAATCTTTCTTTTGTGATATCTTGATGTGTTTATGAAGTGAAAGGGCTGCTTCTGCTTAATTAAAACTGCTCTGTAGAGAAGGAAACCAGGTTGCCCTCACAAAAGCTTTGTGGTCCTGCTGTTTTGCCTGTGCCAGGGCTTTGGAAAGGTTGCTGCTGCTGTGAGGGCTCAGTGTATGGGCAGGGGCAGCTACTGCTGGGGAGGCAGAGTCACCCCAAAAGCCATACTTGGTGCCTAGCCCTTCCCATCCATGTACCTCTTCAGCGGGCTTGCTCTCAATTCCATTCCATCTTCCTGCTCCTACCAGAAGATCAGGCTGCCCTGGTCCCATGTTCTCATGCAGGCTCGCTTCTGCTGCAGAAAAGCCCTGAAATGACTCTGTTAACATGTTGGTTGCTCAGTGATTTATGTGAAATGAGTTGCTGACCTTTCTGCTTCCTTAGAGGCAGCGATTACTTCACAGCTGACATTACATGGTGTAAATAACATAGCTGAGAGCTGTAGGAACTGAACAAGTGAGCAGGGGAGCTGAGTGAGCTTTCAGTTCAGCCCAGGGTGACACGGGCAGTGTGTGGGAACAGTTCTTCTGCCTTTCCCTCTCTCCAGTGCTAAGCAAGGGAGTTCTGTTGGGGTGAGCAGCCTCATACCTTGTTCTCCAGAGCGTGCAGTCAATGCCAGTATGAGGATGTACAACATACAACCTCCTTGGTCTATAGATGGCATCATGCAGTGCTGCCACCAGTAAGGATTTCTCCATGTAATATTATTATCCCTCTTATTGAAATATCCTGGAATAAAGTCTATGAAATAATTTATGTTGGCTGGCTGTTCTAATATCTATTTTTGTTATGGAGTGAATGACCAGCTACAATTTCCTGTCATTGTATGTAATTTCTCTTAGACTTATGCAAGTTCTTTTCAATTAACCTGTGTTCTGAAGACTTTTCAGGAAGTAAATCTGTTTATATACATCTATCTATACATAAGGGAATGAACAAGTCAGATTTATGAGGAACTGAAAACCAGAAAATCCTCCACAGTCTTATAATAGAACAGCAATAACCCAGTATTTTGAGTAGTGCAAAACACTGCTGCTGCTATTTGTTACTGAATCTTATGGAAGGATGCTGAAGGGGGTCCATAAAACAAATTTGATTATTTTCCAATTGTACATCTCATTAGTATTTTTCTCGGCAGTTACACTCATCCTTCTCTTTCAGATCATCTTTTGTCTTCAGACAAATATCTTTGCTGCTTCAACACAGAGTTATGTAGTGAGAGCTTCTAATAGGAGTTGGCATTTCTTGCTACAGAAGTTGGTGACTCTTAAAAGTTCCCTCAGTTATTTGCTCTTAAGAAAAAGTGTTGCTCTATTTTTCTTCCTACTCTGAGGTTTTTCAATGATTCATTTTTCTTTAGAAGTATTATTGGGTTTGATCTCATACTTAATTTGCTCTGCAGTTCTCATGATTTCACAGCGTGCTGAGGGCTTGCTGGCTTCAGAAACGTGCCAGTGTTGGTTTTGCATTTGAACTGGTTGCCATTTACAAGCCAAATGCAACTAGAGCCTCACCAATGTCTTTTTTTTTTTTGTAAAGAATGTTGATTTTTCTGGTGTTTATGGACATAGTGATACCAGGCCTATTTGTGTGCACAGCAGAGGTCACACAAGCAATACAGGACAAGACCTTCATGGAGTTCTATGACCGTTGGGAAAGGCTTCCAGCTCCTTTCAGGCCTTGACAAAGTTGCTCACCTGTGAAAGCTTTGCCAGTAGAAACTTGTTGGAAGGAAAGCAGATCCAGGTGGCTATTGTGTAAATGCGGGGAGACCTTGTCTGAAAGCTTGTTAAAGAGAGAAAATGAGAAGGAAAGTAGATGTTTTAGCTTGTCCTCAGTTCTGGGGCTGTTTATACACATGAGAGAGCTGTCTGTGAGAAATTGAATACTGAGAGAATTTCACACTTGTGACTATATTAATTTAATTAAAATTATTTATTGCTCTTTCTCCTGCTCCCACAAACCCTTACTCAGTATTTTTATGTGGCTGTTAAAAGATCATTAGACTGGAGAAGAAATCACATGCTTTATATTGGAAAAAATGGCTAGAATTAATAAAAATCCAAGGTCTCAAAGGTGCTCCAAACCACTGGGGATGTATAAATGAATATTGGTGGGGCAACGGTTCCAACTTTAACTGTCTTTTGGCTAGAGTTGTCTTTCAGTTCATTCTGATTGTAGATGTTTCCAAGAAACTTTTCTTATTACTGTATCTTTTTAGGATTTGTTGGAGAGATGATATGTAGTTTCTTGTATTTTTTTTTTTAAGAACTACTTAATTTCATCCCCAAGTAAGATTCTTTTCCACCTGGGCGATCCTAGTTTCATTTTGAGCAAAATATGGGTTGCCACTTTGACCTATTCAAGGAAGTGTCTGTGTGCACATATCACATCACACACAAATACCCACATCAGTCTTAAGGCACAATATCAGGCCTTACTTTCCAGAATCTCAGAATTAGAAGATGATGCCCCTTCATCCCTAGTTACAAAGCTGAAATTATTTCAGAATTTTCATTACATCTATAATGTTGACAATTGTTTTTCTCCCTGTGGTATGGAGAATTTAGATATGAAGTGTCTTCATTCCTAAAAATAGGTTGATGAATATTGTATTTATTTAATATTGAAAGAAAAAATTCATAAGTAGAAGAAAATGATATAAGAAATCATGTTTTATAATAGAGTTCTAAATATATTCAAAGGTATTAACAAGTGGATTTACCTGGGTTTTGACTTTTATATAGTGAACTGTTAGTGGGGAAAATAGCTGAAAGTTTACCTTGTTCTTTTTTTCAGAACACTTTACACATCTGAAAGGAGATTTAAGTCAATGTCATTTAGTAGCAAAGTAGCTTTGCCTTTTTTGCAAGTGCAAGTCCCTCATCTTCATAGGTTGTGGACTAGGCTTTGTGTGGAGCTCTCTCCAGGCACCCATGGACTGTAAATGTCAGGTACCATTCTCTGATTTGAGTTAAAACGGAGGTTTCCTTTCACGGATCTAGTCTCATGTTTTCTTCCTGCTTATCTTGCATGTTTTGTGGCAGGTGGTTGGCAAAAGGAGGAACAGTTTAAAGTGTGCTCAGTATCTATTGAATTTTTTAAAATTACCTTTATCATTGGGATCAGCACAATTAAAGCCTGTTGCCCTTCTGAGATTTCGACTGGTTTGGGTTGAGCTGTGCAGCGCGTAGCTGCAATTGTGCTGAACTGTAGATATAGTGTTCCCTGAGAATTCTAGTTTCAGGTTAATCACCCTCTCTCTGTACATATATAAGAATTTCAATGCACGCTATTTCATTAGTCCTTGGTAAGCTGAAATCAATATGGGTTCTTGCACTTTTAAGCAATATACTTTATAAGAAACCACGCAAGGAAATCTCTCAGGGGGTTTCTTTTTTGTTGTCACTTGAACTATGTGTAACAAGAGCCGCAGGAAAAAACCCCAGCTCTTCAAAGAACATATTCACTGAAGTGCTCAGTGTGATTCAGCATTGCCTTGAAGGCTAGGGCAAAAAATATCCTAAATGTACAGGGGGAAAGAGGGACATAGACAGAAGCATGATTGTACCCAGTCATTTGAGGCAAATGTCAACAGCTTCACGCTACACAAATCAGGTATTTATGTCATAATGCTTACATAGAGCAAAATAAGTGTTTTCTTTCAGGATCAGGATGTATACAAGGTTTAGGAGGATTAAATCACTGGCTACATTTACTATTAAAAAATAAATCTAACAAGTACAAGAAGATTAAACACTACTTGTGCTTTTTTTTTTTTTTTTAATCCCATGGACAAAAGTTACTTCTATCTGTTGATGTTAAGATGAATCATAAAATTTGATTTATAGATGCAAAGCAAATTTAAACAAAACCACTTACTGTTTATTGAACACTTCCAAAACCTTTTGCTTTGAGGACATGAAAAGTAGTTAATAGCAAATAGAAAAGAATGCTCTTTTATTTGATAATTATATTTTAGCCTTGTAATAGCAAACTTGGACACTCTCACTTGAGAGTAACTGTAATGCAGTCTGGAATACTTTCTATCTTGGAATTATATAAAATTACATATGTGTCTTCTGAGTGCCTTGCAATGAAATTGGTCCTTTCGTTGTGCTCAGCAAACATCAGAATGATTTTTCCTGCAGACAGTCTTGAACACAGAAGCTATAAAATCATGAATTCTCATAGCAATTCATTTAGTATTAATATTCTTCTACTTTACAGCTGTGTTTTGGAAAAAAACCCAAACAAACCTATTAGGTGACAATATGAAGAAAAACAAAACAAACCCAAAAAAACCCCAAAATAAAACCAAAACCCACAACAAACCCAAAGTTCAAAATAAGCTGAAGTGTATTTAGAGATGGGTCAATTTTTAGAAAGAAAATTAAAAATTCTGGGCAGGTTGGAAAACTAAGGGCACTGTGTGTGCAAGGTACTTCTTTCGGGGTTTTGTTTGGCTTTCTTTTCCCCCCATTCAGCACAGGCTCTGGATGCAAGCATTAGTTATGTTTATCCTTTAATCCTACTGTCTGGGTTTGTTTATGTAAGATTTATTATATAGCCAGAGCGGGTAGTTAAATCAAAACCAAAACTGACCTTCAGTCGGTGCAAGGGTACCTAAGAACAGATTACTTTACATAGACGAGTTAAATTTATTCCTAGTTCATTATGTAAGAGTTGGGCTCCGCGTTTCCTGAGTCACCATGGGATGGAAGCTGCTGCCAGGTGTATCTTCCTTCCTGCTCTGAGCTCTCTAGTGTATGAGCAGCAAAAAGAGGAAGAGCAGTTGTCTACTTATTTCTATAAGTATTGCCTTAAGATAGAAACTCACGTAATGACCGTATTTCATTGTTCAATTAACTAAAATACTATTATAATTGAAGGTACTTACTACTGGCTGTGTACAAGCCTCACCCAGTAAGATTTTTGCTGGTCCCTTTACAGAAAATGATTAATAGACACCAGAGGCATAGGGCTTGGGTGAATGAACATGAAAACCATAATATTGTGAGTGCTCCCACCTTTTTTTGAACACAAACCCAATTTTAATAGGTATAAACTATACTAGGGATTGAATGTCTTTACCTTTAAAATAATTGTTGATATTGCAACTTATTCTGTTAGGGCAGTAGTAGTTTGAGGATGGATTCCTGGTGCTTTTAAGCTCATTGGTTTTTTTTTTTTCCTTTTTTTCCTTTATTTGTTGAATGTGCTGAAGCAGAGTGGAAATAACCAGATTGCCTCGTTGTCTGAACAGTGACTAAAGTAATAGCTGTGGAATCACAGATGTTTTTACTTAGTGTGCATTTTGTATTCTGTAATTATAGAGCAAGTATGGAAAAAATCATAGTGGGCTTGTCCTGATGTGCTGCTAGGAGCTACACGTTAAAGGCATCCTGGTTTAAAAGACATACATGAGATTTATTCGTCTTTAAAATCCTACTTAAATCCTGTTTTGGTGTCTTAAGTAGGATTTAAATGATGTTGAATATAGGCCGTTTTGTAGATATGGGAAAATGACCCTCTAGGTTACTAGAAACGTCATATTTTGCTATTTCATCAAGTTGTGTAACAGGATTTTGGGGCCACTGATGAACTAACCTTTTGTGAAATCCTAGCTGTATATTCTTTCAGTAAATATTGGTTTAATTCACTTTAAAAAAAAGAAACAAAGGAACTCAAATGGTTAAGTGACCTATCTTAGGGTCTTAAACAAAGGCTATTCATTGCCAGTTCCAGATACTCTCTGACTACTCCTTATGGCATCAAACTTTTTTTTTTTTAAATTTTAAAATGTCTTGTTGAGTTTTTAAAGTAATGTTTTGGAAGGTTTTTTGTTCTTTTTGTTGCTGCTTGTGAAATACTGATGCAAGCAAAAGACAAAGTAAATTTCAAAATGCTAAAATCAAAGTTGTGTGAAGTAGCATGTGAAAAAAAAAAAATAAACTGGGGGATCCTCCTGGCCCAGCTCACTTGCTGTGATGCCTGTATCACTGATTGTGTATCCATATAGTTCATGAAAAATCCAGGTGGAAAGGTCAGTTTTCAATTATTACTACTTTAACTGTGATGCAGAGGTTAAAAATTCTAGTGATGACTCTAAATCAGAGCAAAAATGTCGGTGAGTTGCACAGTTGTCCTGGACTGTGTATTAGTTGCATAGAGGAGACAAACTTACCCTGAAAATGCTTTCATTAAAGTCATGTTTCTCTGCTCTGAACACAGCAGGTTTATGGGATGATGTGGGTGTGTGGTCTTGTGGTTAGAACAGGAGAATACAAGTACCACAGGAGCTCTGACTATGCACAGCTCTGGCTTTCAGAGGCCAGAGTGTGTTTAATTTACAGTTTTTAAAAAAATGAAATGGTAGGTCATGCATCTGTACAGTGCATTGCTATTATACACCATATTTAGGATAATATTGAGTATTTTTTGTCAGCTAACTGCAGACTCAGAGCCTAAATCTAATTCATTGCTGTCACAAGCTCTTTTAAGGTGTGGCATGGCTGCAGGTTTTACTTAATTTCCCCCCTTAGGCAAAATATTTATGTTACTTAATTATGTGTAATAACTTTCTTTTTGCTCGTCATCTTGAGAGCACTAACAAACAAATCAGGACATACATTTGCCAGAAGCAGCATGGACTGACAGAGTAACAACAAATCAGTGGATGGAAACATGCAGAAATTGTTCTTTTGAGGCTTTGTATTCAGAGATATATGAATTGTAAGACTGACTTTCTGCACCTCAAATCGTTGCTGAAGTGATTAATCAAGCTGAAGGTACAATTTCAGGGAGAGTAGTTTTAATGCAATGCAACAAGCCTACTAGGAAAATTACAATCTGGGGGTCTGTCAGAGTAGTAGCATAGTATAATGTGTGTGTGTATATATATAAAATGTTTTTCCTCCTTTCATGAAGTATTCCACTTGAAAAAATGGCATTTAACCAAATGGCCATTTAGACATTACTTTGGTCAAAGCATAAAATAAGGGGAAGGCAAAGTCATTATGTCAGCAGAGAGTGGAATAAACTTACTTGGTCTTTGCTAAATGCAGACGTGTTCATGGGGAAAGAGTTGCTGATACAGATTATTAAAATGTGATTGTAAAATATGTATTATCTATGATTGCCTCTGCTAGTTAATAAGAAAAGTGTGTTGCTTATTGTTATTATAAAATTGAGCTCTAAATCATTAAAGTTTTTAAAATTTACAGAAAGTCTAGCTCCTGTATGGGCTACCATTTGTAATAACTATGTTTACACCATGTGTAGCAGTTGAAATAAATTTGGATTTAGAAGATTGCCCTCTTACCTCTGACAACAAGAACCTGCAGCTTCCATTAGTGGTCAAGCCACTATAGAAAGCATAGTACAGGACTGTGAGTAAACACAGAACAAAACGTACATTGCCCTGAGGAGCTTAAAACTAACAGAAGGACTGACCAGCCATGGGCAAGAGAACAAGGTGTCACAGGCAGTAGGCTGATATAAAATACAGATATTTGCAAGAATAAAATTTTCTGCTTTGCTTTTATCTTTTCAAGGGCAGTCATTTTATTGACCCTCGGGAGTTCCAGACCTGGAGAAGTACAGACAGACGAGCACAGTGACATCAAGAAAAGCAGACCTGGAGAGAGGTGAGCGTTTCCATGAGCTCTTGTTGCCTGGCATAGATGGCTGGGTCTTTAGCATTGCACAGTCTAGATTAGTTAGAGCAATATTAGTTCTTCAAAAGATTTGACAGCAGCCATAGGGTAAGAAGGAGATCGGTGATTAACCAGACTAATCATTTGAAACCAACTTGACTTTCTCTGGGAAAACGTAGCAGATGGCAGGGATAACAGAAATCCAGTTGAGACTTTGTGAGGTTTTTCATGTTGTCTTGCAGACTTGTCCAGCAGCACCTTGTTTGTTATATGGCCTTGCTGTGATGATTCTGAAATGCATGTAGTAGTTGGCTGGTAAAACATGTTTGAGAAATTGCTGTCAGTGATCCTCTCTCAAATGAGAGTTGGTTTAATGGCATTTAGGCAGGATTTGCACCTTTGGTCAAGTACAATTCCCTGCTTTCCTTGCTGAGGGGGTGGTAAAATGCAAAGGGTGTGTGTTGCATTCGCAGGTGGCACTATGCTACAACCAATTTGAAAAATGGAATGGCTTTGAAAACTATGTAGTAAAATAATATTGAGAAAATATAAGAAAATTAAGAAAATGTCAAATACATACTTAGGAATAGTTAGATGGTCTTTCTGTAGGAAGCAATGCTTCAGAGTTGCATGCTTAGCCTGGAGATTCGTGGTTTTAGTGCGAAATAAAGTAAGAATTCTGTGTGCATTGCCAGGAGGCACTGATATTTTGAAGCTTCTATTCAGTGATATTGCCTGAGAATCTTCTAAGGAATGGAATAACTACATGCCTTGGACAGCATGTATTTACTGACTCTGCATTTACAAGCTGGGTGTATTTAGTACATGTCTGGGTTCATTATGGTACACCAAGTTCACTTACATGTTCTGTTACACCTAAGAAGTCGCGAGGGGGCTCCTCCATGGATCTAGTCCACTGACAATCACAGCTTTCCTAGGCTGTGGTATGTGTTTGAGAGAAGTTGGAAGTGAATCAAAATCAGTTCCCAAGTTGGGATTTTTCTTAATATGGTGAAATATATTCCAGATAACTAAGTTTCACTACATTTTGAGGAGAGGATAGTTTTGTGTCTAATTCCTGCAGAAAGGGAAAGGAAATTCTCATACCTTTTTGCTAGCTAAAATGTAAATTTCCAGGTATTTGGAAAAATACAGTCAAATAAGTAGTAGCTTTAAGTTGTAATTTCATGCTGCCTGGATCATCTAAATGATCCTGGTAAAAGTATGCCATTTCAAAGACCTACTTAAACAATGCAAAGCTTTTGAGATATTATCACATGCTATCTCTAAGGTCAACCAAGAAACTCAAGCAAAGACCTTTTGTAGAATCCAAATGTGGAAAAATCGGCTGGATGTAGAGGGCCAAATGTGAAAAACTGGTTGGGTGATAACTGAACTGTCTCTAGAGCTCTGTCTTGTACCAGTGAAAGGCAATTGCTTTGTTTAACAAGAAGCTAAAAATTCTTCTCTGGTTGTGTCAAGTTTGTAGGTGGAGGTACATGAACCAGTTTGTCATTAGGCCCCTACTGTGTTCTGACAACCTTCTCTATGGTCCAGGCTATGAATTATAGATTATTTTATAGTCATTGTTTCAAAGAAGTGCTTATACCCTAGTAGTTACCTGTAAGCATGCTGATAGATACAGAGTTCTAAAAAAAAAAAAAAAAAAAGCACATAGATGTGACCTGAAGAAAGCAAACTCTTGGACTGCTTTCATTCAGGTTACATAAGGTAATATTTAGTTGTATTATGTCAATTATTAGGAAGCTTAGGATGACACCATTTCCTAGGTTTTAAATGATTATTTAGAAGCTTGGGCTGAGATATAAAATTAAATACTTGGTCAACTTTAATTTTTTCTAACGGAAACTGTAAAGGACTGTTATGTAAGGCCAGACATCCCTGCCTCTAGGAAATCTGGAAATGCAACTGGTATACAGGTCTTCAGCAAGAGATAAAACAAAACTTAATGGCTTAAATCATTCTTAAATTGTATTTGCAAAATATTTCTGAACCACTGGACTGTTTTTCTTTTAATTGTCTTTACAATATTTGAAAATTTTTAAGTGTTTTTTTTATTCTTATCTCTTTACTTTTTAAGAATGTATTAGATATGATAAATGTTGAATTTCATCTTCTTTATCACCATTGAAACTTTGGTAGACCTGAATACTAGGTACAGTGCACTGGTAGCCTTAACTTCCAGTATGGAAAACAAACAGCAAAAAAAACCCAAGCAGGGGAAAAATCAATGAAGAAATCTTTCATAGTTTCTTGAGGCGCTTTAAAGCTGCAAAACACAGGAGCTGATGTGATTCATTTCTAATGAAGGGGAAAAAAAGACGTTTTATAGACATATATTTAAGTTACTTTTATCTTTTTTAATTTGGCCAGCAAAATTTGAAGATCAAGGAATGTAACTTTCAAAGCAAGTATTTCACTGGGGTTTTTGTGGAGTTTTTTTGGGTAGTGTGGTTTTTATATATATATATACACACAATGCAATGGTTCTGGTCATGGGTTTAAGAGGTGAGCTATCCAAGCAAAACTTTGGTCAAGTTAATAAGCACACTTTTATGAATATCTACATGGGCAGCAGCTGGATAAAAGAAACAGTTTTGAGAATGAGCCATTCTGAAGCCACAGAAGTCATAGCTGCACTGGTGAAGTAATAGTTTACCCCCCTGAGGACGTTACCTTATTCTGAGAGAGGCTGCTAATGACTGCAGCTACAGGAACATACCTTACGTGAGGTGGGGCTTGGCAAAGCTCTGGAGCAAAACCTCTGATGTTGGGACCTTTGTTATACCATTTGCTCTGCATCTCTGGTGGGCTTTCTTTGATCCTGCTTAGACCCCTGACACTGATAATTTGGATGTAGCTTGGATGTTGTGTGTGCCATCTCTATGCTTTTGATGCTTGGGGCATTAGAACAACATGTTTCTCCCCTACAAAAATGGGCACTGGTCAGGGGAGGGAATCTTCCAAAATAGTTTTCTATGGCACAAAACAAGCTCCCTTTCCCCACCTAGTATTTGGAGTGAAGCAGCATTAGATGGGGGCAGGCAGGTATTCTTGTCGTACTGAGGAAGGACACCACCCTTGGCTTCCTCCCCACCCCTGGCAATGCAGGCACCTAGCCAAAGGGGTTTTATGGCTATTAATATTTTCCAATGCTAAAAGCTAACCTGAGATTTTGGGCAGGTGTAATTCAGATACAATATTAAAACATGCTAGAATATGTGTTCCATAGTGCACAGCTGCACAGATTAAATAACCACTGAGGTAACACACCAGAAAGCCTTCACTGCAGAAATACTGGTGGCTTTTCAACCCATAGTGGTTAATTTGACTGAATAGTTTTTACCAAGCTGCCCCAGAGAAATTAACAACTAAAATAACAATACTTCATTCTAGAGATGATATTTTCAAATATCAAGAAGTTACTTAACTATCAATTATGCTTCATTAAGTGATCCTTGATGAATTCATCAGCTAAATTAAGCTTCATGAAATGATTCTTGCAGTGTAGTTCAGAAATAATTATTTCCCTATTTAATACAGGGAAACTGAAGTAGACAATAGGTGGTTTGCTAATGACCATGTACAGCATTTACTCTATAACCAAAATTGAAGGCTGGGTTTCCAGGGTTTCTCTTCTGGTATTAAAAACAATAGCCCTGATTTGATACCTGTTTAAAGAAAACAAAACACAAATACTACACACATGACAACGAACAGACAAAAACCCAACACACCACCACCTTTCACTCTCCCCCAAAAAAACCAACCAAACCAAAAACAAACCAACTCCCAGAAACCTTCCATCTTGTTTTACAAAATCTCCAATCTGACTATATTGGCTACCCAAGCAATGTCTAAAAAGGATTCTGGTTAAATATATTTTAGAAAGGGCTTTGATACCTGATAAAAATTAAAATGAGAAACATTTGTTTTCAGATCAAGTTTTATTAGTTGTGATTTTGCCATTTGTAGGCTGTATGATACAAGTATGTTTTACAACTGTTTCTTAGGCTGGAAATGCAACCTCTTTTTTTGTCAGGAGCATTTCTCTATGCATTTTGTTCTTTCACAATTTAATCACAGCAATGCATCCAATTTATTTGGAAGATGTTAAAAATCCTGCTGGCTATATAAAAGCGCCCACCACAGAACTCGCCTCCTCTTTAGTTGAATGACCTGCAGAACGGGTAGTGTGAAATAGCTGAGAAATAGGATCCTAATTTTGATTTTCCCTACCACCCCTTTCAGACTTTCAACTCGCTGTAAAAAGTGGCAGGACTGAACTTGTGTGGACAGGCTGGTGTCTTTCCACGTGTGGCTGAGAAACAAGGGAAAAGGATGAATAAAGTGCTTCTCTAGCTCTTGCATAACCACCTCAGATCCATTGGTATATTCCTCCCCCAGTGCCTGAGCAGGCTGGGGCCGAGGAGCAAAGCTGTGACTCTCATGGCTCAGCCAACAGTGTTAGTGTTGCCTTCTGACAGGAGTTCCTGTGTCTTACAGCCTCAGCAAGGAGTCCATTCCTTTGTGCTTGATTTAAAAACATAAGGACAGAATTAGCATTTGTTTAGTGACTAATATTGTTCTTCTCTGGAGCAGGGGGAGGAAGCAGGCTTTCCAAGTCATTTCATCTCAAACTTTATTAAAAGTGTCTAGGAATCAAATTCTTACTGTCATCTAGTTGTTGTGTCTTAGGGGACACCACAATTGCAAGCAAGCAGTACTAGCTCATGGTATGTTGATGGGTTTCATTGCTGCTCTTTAGCTGGACTCTGTGACAGGCTGCAGTGAGTGGAGAGAACAGGTACCTCAGTATGTTTAGCAAATTATTACACAATTATTTTATGTGTAAGATAAATATTGAATAATGTTAAAATCTGTAAGATTTTGTGGTGGAGGGTACGTATGTGGGGTGGAGCTTACTTTATTTTTTAACAAAGCAAATGCTATGGTTCAGAAAATACATAACCATGATAGTCATGACTTCATTGTGAAGAGCAGAAAAACAGCAGTTGATTATTTACCTAAAGCAAACTTTCTTAAACTCTTACTCTATTGTATATCTGATAATGTAACACGTTGCGCTAGTGCTGCCCTTCGACAGTTCATGGGTAGGTTGGACACTGTAACTATTCATAGGCTGTGACCCTTCCTTTCCTGAGAACTCATCCTACAGGATGGTATGGAGTACATGACTTGAGTATGCTTCAACCAGAAGCTGTGGAAGTTGTTTCATAAAGAGGGTGCTTTGTCTCTGAAAAACAAAATGGGTTTGATTTGCTGTCCTTTCCTTGTTATCAGAAACCAGACATCTGAATGTTGAAATAAGTTTCAGCTGGTTTCCCTGGCATACTTTCTTTGACTCCATGATGTATCAAATCAATGATACTGAACTATATTGCTGTGACCAAATAAACTGCTAGAGGACTGTGGAGAAATCTTGGCAGAGATCCTAGTTTCTTTCCATTCTCTTTCTATTTTAGAAGGAATTAAGCAGCTGGGGTTTTCAGCCTGACTAAAACCAGTCTTTTACACATACCTTTACAGTGTCATCTTGACTTTATGAAAAGGCAATGAATTATTGTTGGCATGACTCTGGTTTCTGCTGGTAAAGCCAGGCTTGAACTCTAAGGACTAATTGCTTCACCAGATCTTGTTACAAATGCAGGTTCCTCCTTCCTCCATTACTTTTGAAGATTGTAGATCTGAGCAGTTAGAGACTGAGAGCAAAACCTGTATTTTTCTTCTCCTGAATGGCTGTGGGCATTTTTATGGCTCTTGTATTACAGCCAAGCTATATTTCTTACTGACTTGAGAATAAGGTTGGAGGATGCCACTGGCACGGAACTGTAACTAACTTATTCATAAAATGGGC
This sequence comes from Brachypteracias leptosomus, assembly GCA_013401335.1. Taxonomy (NCBI): domain Eukaryota; kingdom Metazoa; phylum Chordata; class Aves; order Coraciiformes; family Brachypteraciidae; genus Brachypteracias; species Brachypteracias leptosomus. The sequence continues at coordinate 35,434 of VYZX01004232.1, forward strand.
AGTGATGACTAGGAATTCTTTCAATGCCTTAATTCCCAAGGATCTGCAAGTAGTAAAGGCAGGATAATAAATTATGTCTGATTGTCAAAGTTTACTTTGTTGAATGTATATATTGAAAGAAGTAAACTGAAGAGGGATTACCAAGTACTGACTGCTGTCAAGCAGAAGTGTGTGGCACTTAAAAAGCCTGATTGAGAAGAACAGGAAGGCTTTGCAGCTAGTTACACAGGGGGATGCTGCTCTGTGCCCTCCATTGAAGCATTAGGTACCCGCTTACAAAATAGTGTCACTGGGCTTCTGCCCCTGTGAGTGTGCAGGCTTTCTTATCTTATTACGTGACTTTGAAGGAAACAAAAGGCAAAAGAATGTGTGAAAGCCTCCTCGGTGCATCCCTAATGGTCTTTTGTAGCTTCACAACTTTTCAAGGCCAGGCAAACAAAGGGCTCCCCTCTGCCATTGTGCCTGCGCTGGGTTAGGAAGGCTGGCGGGGCTGTCACCCGCCGAGGCCACGGGTATGGGATGGGATGGATGGGGAAGGGCCAGGAATGGCAGCCTGGAAAAACGGATTGCCATCCTCCCTGTGGATAGGTGTGCACACCTCTGGATGTGTTGGACACTGGACTTTGGCCCAATTTGAACTATTTTAATTGAGTTTAAAAAAAACAAAACAAACCCCCCAAAATTGCAAAACAAACTATAAATATACACATCTTTAAAAACATATTCAATTCTAAAATTGAAGGTATTCTGCAGATTGTTTTGGAGGGGGGAGGTGTTATTCACCACCGCTGCCTTAATGTTGATAGTATTTTTTTAAGTTCCTAACGAAGGCAGAGAAGTTTTGGTGTCTGAAGTGTCTCACCAAAGCCAGCGCTTTGTAGCATTGATCTAACAGATGGGAGCAGGAAAATCAAAATGCTTCTCTGTCTAAACCAAACAAAGTACAAAAGCAATGAGTGTGGAAAATGGAGGAGTCTTTTTAAGTTTAACAAACCCATGCTAATAATATTAGAAGCTGTTGAAAATATTATACAGCTAAGGTTCGGATTTGATTCTATTCACGGAATTATGCATTCTGGGTGAGAAGATTCTTTGCTATTTAGAATATTATTAATTATACCTCTCCAAGTGTGAATTATTTATTTAACACTTTCATGCAAAAAATAGATTGGTAGTGATTGTTTTGACTAAGTGCTTTGAGTTAATTCTAGTGAAGATGATAATTTTTGTGGTGTTTTTTAAACTAAGAATGGAAGTGCAGACTCTGGCCTTAGCTCTAAAGAAGAAGAAAATATATATTCATAACTGCATTTAATGTGTATAGTCGACATGAACAGTAATTATGGAATGTGTTTATACAAAATTCCATCTCTTTTTACCTGAGTAGAGAAGTCCTCTCTGTCCAAAGCATGCCTATTCTTCACCTCTTTGAATGAAGAACAGAAGTCTTTATGCTGTGGGTTGTATTTGCTTAGAGACTTGATGTGTGACCTCTGTCACTTTTTTTTTTTTTTTTAAATTACAGTAGAGAAAACACAGTATGACCTGAAAAACTCTGTAAATTAGACAATCCTTCTCTGTTTCAGTCAGATGAAATAAATTAATATATCCTTCACATTCTAAGAGGTATGAGTCAATTTTAAAACAAGTCACTTTTAAACTTTGGTTATTACTTCAATTTCAAATCTGGCCTTTTTAAAACTAGGGTCAATATCTCTCTGTAAAACTTGGCTTAGGGCTGTTTATTGCCTGGCAGTACAAGTGCAATGTAGCATCAAGACATTTTTTTTTTTTTTATCAGCAGAAATTGGCATCATTATGGCAACCCAGGTAGGACCTGGAAAAGATACACCTGCACTTCTTGTTTCTCCTTTCTATAAAGGTGCTGTTCTTGTTAGCTGGGTGGTTCAGTGTAGTAGGAGTGTCAGATAAAAACTATGTGTATCTTAAAAGCAATCTCTTTGAGTAGGCTGTTAGTTCACCACCACCATGGTATTCATGTTAAAGCAATAAAAGCTAACCTATCCTCACTCCTGCTACTGCCTTCAGAGTGTTTTGCAGCTTCTTAGAAGTTATTGTAAGTACATGCCTCTGAGGGGGAAGGGTCACTAGAGGAAACCCATTTTTGGTCTCTTCCAGTTCTTCAGCTAGTTTTCAGGAAGTAAATGGGATCTGTTCCTTCTGGTGCATCTACAGTCAGTGCAGCCTGAGATGCCGGGCAAAGGACTCTCAAGAATAATAGTACCTCCCTGTCCCACTGCTTCCAGGAACAAAAGGGGAGGAAGTATCTGATACGGACAGTCTGCTGTGATGTTGTGCTGAGAGAAACTAAAGAATCATTAGTCATTTTTTTCTTAATGACCTTTGGGCAGAAATGCATTTGATGTTCAGATGTGAACAGGACCCAAGGTGTAGAGAGGAGTATCTTGGACATAATATATTCTGAAACATGAACACTAGCGTTGTGAGGTAACTATTCTTTAGATACTGGGGTGCACGGAGGAATATTTAGCCCCCTTTCTTCAAGCTGTCTGTATGGTTGTTGCCAACTTTTTCTCCTGTGAGGTAGGGGAGCAGGTGATGGTGTATCTGCTGCTGTTCTCCCTCCACAAGCAAGCATAGGCAGGGTGAGGGGGGGAAATTGCCTTCATAGGTTAGCAACGTTGGACAGAAGGCAAGCTGTGAGTAGATATATTGTGGGGAAGAAAAGTACAGCTCTATTCTTTCTGCTATAAAACTGTGCTCCTCTGAAGCTCAGTTCATTTTCTTGGCCCTTCCTCTGTGATAGGGCTCTAGGCTCTTAGCTACTGTAGAGCTGTAGGTAGGAATATACTTACGTGCATAGCTGCTCTTTGCAGTGTTGCCATGAAAACCCTCTAAAATACGAAAGGCTTAAAAGAACTGCATGAGGTTTTATTGGTTTATCTTCATTCTGTTGTGTCATTCATAATGACTGGTTTTAATGCTGGTGTATTGAGCTTCAAACATTCTCTTCCACAGACTACATGAGGAAAAGATAAGTACAATAGCACCTAATGGTTTATCTTGTTACTGGTTCATACTTTTTCTGTGCCTGACTTTAAAGTATTTGCATCAGAGATTTTTCTTCCATCTTTTCCAATCCCCACTCATAAGTTATGAAGGCTACAGCCAGTAACTTTTTCTTACAATTGAAAGAATCTCTGTGCCAATTGATAATTGATTTGCATGCAAAGATATAACTTCCTTTCAGTGCTTGATTCTCTGAATTATAGTGTGAAACTAACTGCGTAGTTACCTGTAGAGGTGAGGTAAATGTTTTATTCTGCTACAGAGTTGCTGATTAGTGTCTGAAGTGTGCATTTTAAACTGTTTGCTTGTGGATGATCAACTGTGACACATTGTGACCTTCCTTAGGTAGAGTCAACAAGTACTTCATACTAGTGTTTATTAAATCCTCACTGCTCTACAACAAACGTGCCATTCATTTTCTTCAGTTAGTCACAGCTAGCCTGACAGTGGAGGCCTTTCACTCCTCTCTGTGTGGCCACAATGGGGCACCAGCTGCAGAAAATGATGTGATCAATTCCATCTCAGAACCACCAACAAATATATCAATTTTAGCAAATATGTCAATAAACTCTCAGCCTGTTAATGAAGCTGCTGCAAACACCAGACTTATCTCCCAGGTTCTCTTCTTTATGTTAAATAAGGTTCTTTAATGTGTAAAAATAACTAGTTATTACTAAAGATGCATAAATTACACAGTTAATGTTGTTAGTGTCTAACAGTTTCCTGTTTCACGCTGACCTTTTGGTACATCTCTGTATTCATGTGTGCTACTTAGTGCCCTATTGAGTGATATTAAAATACCAGAATCATCCAATAATACAAATCATTCAGCAGTAGCATCCAGAGCCTGTTCTGAAACTAGTCATTTCCTGGCTTGTTTTTGTTACCAGGTGTATGAGATGCTTTGACCGCTAGTTCACAGCTATTGCTGTTTTGTATTTGAGTGATACCTAAAAGAAAAGCAAACTTCGGAAGCATGGAGGAAAAATTTCAGAACAATCATAATGAAAGGAGTCTTTCTTATCTAATTTTTCTATTCTGGAGGTATCTTTGTTCCTTGCTTATTGTCTTTTTCCATGCTCCTCCAGATTTCGTAGGGTTTATTTCATACAGAACCAGTAAAATTAAAAATCAAAATCAGCCACTATTTTTGGTTTTATTGCTATTCTTGGGAGTTGATTAATAAACAAATGAAAGCTTTATCAATCTTATTTACAGTTGTTGAAGTTAAAAATATTAATATCTACAGAAAATATTAATTTTTTTGAGTATTTAAGCAAAATTCTTGGGACCCAGACTGTGAAAACATTAGACAGAAATTAAAATGAGTCATGACCTAATTAAATGATTTCCTACTTCATTTCACACAGTCATGACCCTCATGACATCTCTGACTGTGACATCTCCATCACGATTTCCATTTAACCTCAGACAAGAATTTGGGACATTTGTCATAACGGAAGAGCCAAAGCAGACTTTATTTATGTGATTCCTACCACCACCAAGACCACCAGTGTCATGTTCCTGGTCTGCCTGGGGGCGCTTGATGTAAAGCGGATCTGTTATAATAATTAGGACAGCAGAAGAACAATATGCATACTGTGGTCTTACAAAGACTCCTTTCATTAGACTAATATTGTACATTTTGCTGTGCCCAAACAGTTAAAGTAGCTATTTTCCACCCCAAACCCAAATTTTTTTTAACAAGAAATTTCTTATAGAGCTATTTTAGTGTGAAAGTTGTTAAAAATTTAGAAACAAAACAGCAAAAAACCCCTGAATGCTCTGTCAAGATGGTTATTGTTTTGTTTTTCAAATAGAATACTTTTAGTGGACTTGGCAAAATTAGCAGAATGACTGCTTCAGAATTTGCATTCACGCTTTGCATATAACAGGCTTTTTGTTTCTGATGTGTAATTGGCATTCTCTCTCTTATTCATTCTTTCAATTTTTCTGTTTCTTTCATTATTTTCAGCTATTTGTCACCTGTTTATTTCCAGCATCTGCAGAAATTCTAGGCAAAAATGTTATCTATCACTTTCTTCAAGTCCATAGATTGTACAAGTGTTTGTTCCTATATATTCATTTTTCTTACACTAAAGATGAAAATAAGGGTTTGGGGTTTTTTTCTTTGCTTTCTGCTGGATGCTGTAGCATTAAAATGCTTCAGTTGAAGGGTATGAGGTTGACTCTTCTCATGGTGGTCTGGGCATGCCATGGGGAGAGACTGCAGCCCTAAATGAATTAATCTTGTGGGATTTTTTTGAGTCTTAAGCTGAAAATTGGGGATGCTCTTGGAGAATGTTTCCCTGGGCTCTGATCAGCTGCCTTTCTCCTTATTTCTCTTGGGGGACTGATAAACAACACACCTTAAGTGTGTGTATTTATGTGTTTTTATTAGTACTCTTCAGACAAAAAAATAACAATAATGTGTGTTCAATATTTCTCCTTAAATTATGACATTTTCTCTCCCCACTTTTAAATTGTTGGGGACTTGTTTGATTCTTTCCCTCCAGTCACACCATTTGAACACTGTGCTATTGTACCAGACTATCATCTGCAAGCAGTGTTTCTCTAGAAGAAAGTATAAATTGTACTAGTGAAACTAATTTTCTGTTTGCAAGGCCTTTTTTTTTTTCTTTCTTTCTTATAAAGAGTGCTTTAATTGGGAAAACATTGATTGCACACATCTGCTAGTGCTGCAGGTGTAAGTACCTATATAGAGGCAGGTGTCTAACTGGCCTGGAAATGGTTTTCGGGAAGATATCTAATTCCTGCGTGCAAGGGGGGTTCACTCAGTACAAAGAATAAATTTGTGGTCTTGTTCTGTAATCATAGAAAGACTGAGTAATTAGGGGAAACCTATGGATCCAGTAAGGAATCTGGGACACTGTCTGAGGGTCTTAAATTGTCTTGACAGACACTCATCTTTGTTCTTCGTTCTGTTCTCCCCATTGACAGCTCCCTGCTCCTTCAAGAAACTACATTATGATTAGATTCCAGTAAGATATTGCATCCTCTACTTCCTTTTACAAGGTTTGTCTTTTCCTTGTAAGCATCTTTAATAGATGAAAAATGACTATAAACAGGAGATTTTTGGAAGGTGATCTGATGTGAACAGATTTAAAAGTAGTGCACATCAGTGCACTTCTGTCGATGACCTCTGAGGCATTACAAGTAAACATCTATCTGACAATGATGTAAATGCAGATAAATACATCATTTGGGCTCAGAGGAGAGCTTGTATGTAGAATGCTTTGGTCTCGTCCTTTCAGGTTATCCTGCACCTTTTCCCCTGACGTGTTGGCTGCACAGTGTTTATAAGGCAAGGCTTGCGCAGACAGTGGTGTGGCAGGAGGCAGAGGTGACTCTGTGCTTGCAGACTGCTGTGCACCTGGACGTGGATGCAAACTGTCCTCCCCTGCTGAAAGGGAGCTCGGTGCTTAGGAGTGTTTAGAAAGATTTGTTTAGTATTTTGGAAATCCTCGCATACAATTTGCTGTGTTTTGGAAAAGTAGGTGCGTTATATCTGGATGTGTAATATCTAAAATGCTTTGCAACTAGTGTTTAACAATGTAATTAAAGCAGTTTGGAAACAAGATAAAATCAAGCATGCTATGACAAAACGTTGATTTCTAGATGAGGGAGTTATTTCATGCTCCTAGTTTAGTAAGCGCTTAAAATGGGGCTGGGTGGGGAGAGGGGGAAATTGTTAACGCTTCAGATCTCTTCTAGAAGCAATTTTTTTCAAGCAGACCTGAGCTCTGCTTTTGAATGCCAACTACTGGAAGTTGATCTTTGTTATACTGCCTCTTTATTATACAGATTGTTCTAGGAATTGAATATCAGCCTAGTGTCCTGTGCAAGACACTTCTGTGTCTCTGTGCCTGTTTTATTGTAGCAGTTGAAAGGATGGTTATCTGTTTAAAATCCTTTCCACTGCTCCTCTATTCAGAATCATCTTGTCCTTCTGCCATGTCAGATGGTAAGATTACAGTTCCTGGCCATTACCAAATGAAAGGTATTCAGAGAAGTTGTGGACAGTCACCAAACAGAGGAACAATGAAATATCTGTTCCCTGGGTGGGAGCAAAGGGATTCATCCTCTTTCTTTCATCAGCTGGTGGAACACACTAAGCTCTTGCAGTTCAGATTTTCTGTTTTCTCCCTTGTCACTAAGCTTTTAAGTATAGCAAGAAAGAAGGTTGCTAGAGAGTTCATCTACTGACCGTGTCATAGTAAGACTGACTAATAAATCTTTTGAGCCTGTTAAGTTATTTTATAAGCATTTTAAAGTACTGAAAAGTATTACCCCCCCCACCACCACCCTTCCAATATCAAGAATACAAATCTTTGAAAGGAAAGGTACTGAAGCTACTGCAAGAAATTGGGTTATACTGAGGATGAAATGTATCTTATTCAAAATATGATTATTATTTTTTGGTATCTTTTGTATTGTATGGGCCCGAACCTGTAGCCGGTAAAAACAATTGTATTTTTACCATTGACTTCAATGGGAACAGGTTAGTACCAGTAAATATGAGAGTAGTTATGTAGATTTCATGGCACTACTAAACTAAAAAGAGAGTGAAATATTTCTGAAGTTTCCAAAAGCTCAAAAAATTAATATCTCAAAATGCATATTTCATTATGGTTCTTAAGCAGAGCTAAAAGATAAGCACTGAATCCATTAGTGGCACTTAATCCTTCACCAGAATTTAAAAAAATAAATTAAAGAGATGAAATGCAATATATCCAAATGAAAGCTTTTCTGTTTTAAGCGGAACACTTTCTTGTCCTGAGCAGTTTGTGGGCTTCCTCATTGCAGTCATATCGCTTAAATAGATTATGGCTAACGTGACACTGAATTTACACTAATTAGCTGTCTTAATTTTACATTCAGCAAAGCTTATTGGCTCAGAATAATCACCTTGTGCAATTTGGTGCCCTCAAAGGTGCTTAGAGGTTACCTCTAAGTAACCCCAGAGATGCTTTTCTTTTCCCCCCACTGGACCTTTGTAAGACTTAATGCAATTAACTCTATGGGCTCAGGGCACTCAGAGGATGGGAGCTCCAGGGCTTCGTCAGCATGTGGGCAAACCTCTTCTGGCACTTCTGCTCAGAGCCAGAGTGTGGTTCAGAGGTGGCACACAAGGCACTCAGGGTGCTTGTGTTTTTCAGTCTATCAGTATTGCAAATATTATCTGTTTTCATGCTCTGACAGCTTAGTTCTTAAAGTATTTTGTCTTCAGAAAACCTCACTGAGTTAGTGTAGTGCTATTTCCTTTGAACAGAGGGGAACTGAGGCACAAAGAAAGGGCCCATAAGGCAAGTTGCAGAATCCCAAGGGCAGCTCCTCATATGGAGTGGAGTATGTGAGGGGACGTGGAGCTTGGTAGAAGAAGCCACCCCACTGATCAGTCCCTGTGCACAGCCCTGGAGACAGCCACTAGGAAGCACTGTGCAAGGGGATGGGGGGGGGGTGGTGTGTAAAACCACACCTCAGGGCGTGTGAGTGGGAAAGGAGGAGTAGTCCCAGCTTTGAAGTCTCATCCAGAAAGCAGGTTACCCAGGTTTAGGTCCCTCCTTTGCCTGAGGGGATCCAAACCCACTGCTCCCACCTCCTTTTGGAGCTCCTTAATCTTTGTGCTATGGGCTGCTCTTGGGTGGCAGTTATCTCCACCCTTCCTCCTGAAGCTGTGCCCACACATGGTCCTTGCAAAAGCATCCTGACCTTTTTCTCCCATATCTTCAGCAAGTCCCAGAAGCTGCCTTGTGCACTCATTCTTTGTTGTAGGCTTGGCCATATCCTACTGTACTGGAGGTGGTGGTTAAAGCTGGTCTGAGAAAGCAGAGTGCCAGCCTGAGATGTGTCATGGCAGCTGGGTATGTACACATTGGAAAAAACCCCACAACAGCAGTTTACTAGCAGCACAATATTGGAAGCGGTCCTTTGAGCATATTTTGCACTGAAAAGGATGTGAAACAAATGGAACTTCTCCCCTGCGGTTTCAAAAGATTAAACATTTGTTGGGAAGCATCTATGCAAAGTCTTTTGACTTTTGGCATATTTGTACATATATGGATGTGGCTTTGATTACTGTGTGTCCTTTATTTTTTCAAGTGGAATCTTTACAATCTAATGCCAATGTGAGAAAGAAAAGGCATCTACAACTTTGTTCTGATAACAAAGTTAATGTAGGTCTTAATGCTACATGCTTTGGATGGGACACTGGATGAAAATTTATGCCAGTACAATTTGTTGAACCATGATGTTTAACTCAACATTCGTACAGAATGCTACAGCTGTTCTGACTGATATTATGCATTTATTAAGCTTTTTATCTGGAGATCTCAGATTACTATACAAACACTAATTTATTTGAACTTTCCTATGTCCTAAGAAATCTCAAATTGAAGCTCTTTAAGAAATAAAAGCAATAATGTAGATTTTCTCTAGCAAATAGTCAGGACATCTAACCTTAATGATACCCTGACAAAGTTCTATTTTTGTTTGTTTTGAAAGAAATATACAAAATAAATACGTAGTTAGGGAAAGGGCTTTTCTTCCTTCAAAGACATCCTCTGAAAACCAGAAGCTAGCAGTTAATTGTGAATACTCTGATTTCTATTGGGAAAAGCCACATATTTTTCATACAAGTTGCATCTAATTCACTGCTGGGCCTTTGAACAAGTATCCCAGACTTTTCCCCAAGGTTGTGGGAGCACAGAGTAACACAAATTACTTAATGAATGGAGTAGTTATGCCGCCTTGAGCTTTTCTTGCTGTAGCTTCTCTCAGCTTCTAGAAACTACTGTATAAAACTCAGAGATGTTTTGCATAGTCCTATAAGCACAGCCTGTTTTCATGGCTAGAGCTCAGATGTGTGTAGCATGCATGCAAATGTTCCAAACGAAAGCATGTTTTGATCATAAGATCAAAGCGTGTCTGGTGTAGAGCTCCTACAGCAGTTGGTATGCAAACACTGTCACATACAGCCGGCCTAATGGCCCCGCACTGACTCCCTGCATCAGGTGAGGGGGGAAAGGCAGGGCTTGTTCTTAGGGAAACCTATGTAGGGAAGGGAGAGGCTTCTCCTTCTTACCTTTTCCTTAGGAGTATCAATAAACTCTGCTCTAAGTGTGAAAAAAGGATGTAAAGATTTCTTGAAATGAATTGCTAAAAATATATTAGGCCAGACTCCTGCGGAAAGATTGTAACAGGCACAACTGGCTTACACGGCCACCTGTGGTTTTCAATTCTGTTTTTTCATGGGTCACAAAATAGTGTGTCCCAGAGATACCAATTCAAGCTGTGCTAGACAAAGGAAGGAAGCAGGTTCCAGAACCTGGGATATATCCAACCACTAGCCACTTTTGTTTAAGGTACATAAATATTTAATTCTAAGCTACTGTGTTGAAATCAAGCAGTTAGAATTATTGATTGCTTTTATGGATCACAAATTCTACCTCGGGTACCCTAGAGATTGTCTGGGAGTAGTGCCAGTGACAACATTTTGCTACTGGGTTCTTTATTTCAGGTGAATCTTCACAATTGTTTTAAGAGCTGTATTGTGTTTATAGTAAGCCACCATTGTTCATTATATGAAAGAAAGGTTCATAATTTTGCAGTACAGGATGGAATTTTTTTTTTTGCTAATATCATAACCTGAGCACCTGGAATCATGAAAAGATTCACTAATACTCCTAAACTTTGCTTTTCCCAGGGTGGTACATTTGGGAAATGCTCACCAAGACATAATATATCGTCCTTGTAGTTTCCTGTGGTTTCTCCCTCAACCCTTGTAGGAATAAATTCATGAGACTAAGTTGCAGAGAGCACTACTCCAGGTCTGTAGCTCAATTAAGTGCCTCGTAAATTGCTCGGTTACATGGTTCTGTTCCTGGTTTAACAGCAACAAAGTTGAGCTAAAGAGCATCTGAATGAATAACTGACATACATCCATAAATATGGACTCTCCTAGGAGGAGTGTCTCTATTCAGAAGTAGTACTGCTATGGGGCTTCCACTGTGCTGTTCCAAGGCCTTGAATTCCTGAAGAAACCTGGTGTTTTGGTTGAAGGAGTTCCCCCTCCTGCTGCTCACCTTCCCCCAGGAGCTGGCTGCTGGCCCCCTTCCACCACTTCACTTCCCAGAGGCCACTGGCACCCAGTGGAGTTTGAGCAAGAAGAGTACTGAGGGGAATGGTGCCTTGCACTTAGGTCTGAAAATGGGGCAAAGGGAGAAGGAGAATATATGTAGCAGGGAGAGAGAATGCAAACAAATGCAATTGTGTGAAGAAGATGCAGCCACGTGAAGGCAGCAGATGTTATCACTGCTGGCCCGGATGCCGCGTGAGCGGCTTGAGTTGTTCAGTGCAGATTATATCTTGTAACAATTCTCACGACTCCGAGAACACGTCAAATTGCCTGCAACACTGGGGATGATTTATATAAAAGATTAATATGTTTTCTTTGCCTAATAAGGGCCTTTGCCAAGAGGCTGCAGCTCCTCTATGTCTTGCTTTGGCTTCCCTGCTAAAACAAGCTGAGGAGGGGGGAGCTGTCGCTGTAACAGCTGTAATGATGGGTTGGCCCCTTTGGCTGCTCCTTGCTGGGAAGGAGGAGGGAAAGTCCTTGGGCAGGCTGTGTTGGAAGCTAGCTAGCAGCAGCTCTCTTTTGTCAGAAAAGCAAGGACTTTTCAAGCACTGGAGAAATTAGCTGTTGAGTTGCCTAATAAGGAAAGAATATTTTGAAACGTGTTAAAACTGCTGCTGCAAATCCCACTCTGTAGTGCTCTTTTCTCACACTTCCTTCCTTGAATGTTGCGCAGCTGCCCAGGAAAAGAGCAGTAAGGGCCACGATCAGCTGGTGACTACTTCTTGCTTCGTTGCTATTCAAACCCACTTCTTCCCTCATGCCTTTCTTCAGAGCAATAGGACTTCTGATTACTTCCCAGAAAAAAAAGTTATTTTGACCTGAACCTCAGCTTTATCAGCCAGAGGGAATGGAACACAGGCTGGATTCAGGCATGTCTGCAGTATTGTTTCACCTTGAGTTAATTGTTTGCTGTTTAGAAAGGCTAGTCTGAACACTCCCTTAATGTTTGTTTTCAGGCTGTAAGTGTTCACTGCTCCTGCTGAAGATGAGGTTATATGAATTTTCTGTATCACCATGTTCACATACAAAAATCTAGTCAATTTTGTATATACAGTCTTGCCTCTTTTAACTTGCTGACATAAACTTGGCAGTTTCTTATTCCATGAAATATTTACTGAGCTAAAAGGGTTTGTTTTTTTTTTTTTTAAAAAAAAAAGTTCTAGCAATTGGTTTTGACTAGGAGTCTACCCAACAGTAATGACTAAGATTCTTCTTTTCCCCTTGCCAAATGATAAAAAAATGGATATTTGTAACAATGCCTTACACTTGTGTATAGATGAATTTCTTCCCTCTAGATTGCTTTATCAGTGTAAGATTAATGTTAAGGTTTTCTATAAACAGCTGTTCTCATTCAATTCTGCTCCGTAAGTTCCTCAAAACTATCAATGTAGCACATCTTGAGGATCTGTGTACATCACTCCTTCCTACTTTTACATAGCATAGTGAAGTCAGGACAAGAATGATGACAGAGGAAAAAATGACACACTACATGAACAGCAATCTGACTTCGGAGAATCATGCCAACTTCACTCTTTGTGTGGATGCATCTTTCCTCAGTCATGGATATTAAACTCCTTGAAGTTCATGGAGTTAAGGGTTCCAGCTCTTTTGCTAGGAAGGCCTATAGCACAAAATAAATACATAATAATTATCCAGTATTATTAAATACATAATACTTAGCCAGTATTTGAAGTATAAATTCAGATATGAGTTTGATCTAGCTTCTGTTAGTTACCATATTCGATTAGTTCCTGTCAGTAGGAAAAGACTGGGCTGGACAGCAGAGCAGTGACCTGTATTAGCCTGTTGAACTGGTATTCTTGGGTCCAATAGCAGTGAATACGTGAGTTGGTGTCAGGAGCATATGAACTTGGGTGGTAGCCCTGCCTTCGTGCTCTGCCCCTCTATCTGTCAATGAAGTGGGGCTGTTGGGGGGTGGATGGATCTGCCTACACTGCCAAAGCAATTCTGTTATCAGCACTGGCTTTCTGTAATGTTAATTACAGTAGGTTAAATCCCTTGCAATCCTCAATGCAAGATTGCAGTGCTGAGGTTTTTCCCTTGATCAAAGGCTGCGATAGGTTTCTAAAGCTAGGGAGCCAGGGACCGAGTGTTCATGTGCAGTGTTTTCTTCCAACTGCATTTGGGTAAGTCTCATTCTTAGCAACTGGTGGAGTAGTAGAGCTGAGCTTATGCATTTAGTAGTGGCAGCTCTTGACTTGACTTTCATTCTGTGAAAGGAAATTGGATGTGGGGAGCACCTCTTAGGAAGACGTCACAAGCTGCGACATTGGGTTTTCCTTTCTGCAAATTTGACATCAGCTAAGTCAGGCAGTTGGATTTGTGGAAATCTGGACTTTCACAACAAACCTTTGTGATTATCTTGCTCAGTTACTCTGTGGACCTGCTAAAATCTGGTACTCAGATGCCTGTGCTCAGCAAGAGGAATGCTACAGTGTTATGAGCTAGAGCTTTTAAAAAAACAGTTCAATGGGACAGTGCTAACTTAATTTCCTATCCATATATTACTATGACCTAGAAAAGCTGGACTTAGAAAGGTTCCTAAATATTTCCATGTTTGTCTTAAGTCTTTGTTTCAGTAAGAACTGGACACAATTCTTCAGAGTTGCAAGAAAGTCATCAGTGGTAACTCTAGACAGGTTTTGATGTATGAAACTGCAAAAATTCTCAATGCAAAAGTTTTTTGCCTGGTCTAAACAAACGTTTCCCTTTTTATTAGTTTACAACTGTTAAGTATTAAAGGCAGAACATTTGAATTATGTAGCAGGGCTACAATTTCAAAAAGAGTCTAAGTGATTTTTTGGACTGGTTTCACATGTGATTTTTCAAAACCAACCACCTTTTGAAGGACAGGTCTCACTGAAAGTCAGAGAAACTTAAACCTGTACTTCTTCTGAAAGTAGGACTTGGGTTCTGAAGTCGAGAGGTGGCTTTTGGTGTCTTATCCACACCCTCTCCCCTTAGCAAATCTTGCAAAGATGCCCTGCGGACATACTTTGGGGTGGAGAAGATGTTTGATTTGAAGTCAATGACTGTCAGTCCTGCCAGACTGGTTGCCTTGTGCTAATCCTTTTTCAGAAACAAGGCCAAGCTTAGGCATAATACTCCAAATGGCGTGGTGTTTGCTTACCATCAGGAAAGATGGTTGAATGCGGTCGCTTGGGGACTACTGCTGTATTATTTTTAAATGAGTAATTGCTCCAGAGTTGGGGGTATAGAGGATAATGCTATTTGCTGAAAAGAAAATTAGGCGTGGGTGTGCCGGAGTGACAAGTGAGCAGCAGGCTTCTCAAACAGCACTGGAAAATGTCTCGTTGTGGGCTTGTGTTTGACATCTGAGCGCAGTCTATCCATAAATGATGTATGATACTCATGAAGGTCGTGGAAATCTTAATGTTTGTACCTTGGGCTAGAGTTGGACCCTTATTACTCCTAGTGAAACATGCAATGGATTGTTCAGCTGCAGTTCATGCCCTTAAGGATTTAATATAAAAGACCAACCAAAAAAACCCCTAAAAACCAATGAAAAAACCCCAACAAACCACACAGGCGAAAATCCATTTTTGGACAATGTTAATGTACTAGAAGTTCTTTACATTTGAATGCTGAATGTAGTTGGATCTCTTAGCTTTTGCACTTGTATATGTTTAGGCTCTATTTGCCAGTGAACATAATAATAGATTATTTAAGAGTCATTTAAGCTGAAGACCGATTACACACTGCTTACAAACATTCCACATTGAAATGAACTTCTCCTTAGTAATTTGAATTTGTACTTGTCCTTCACTGACATACTTTTTATCCACTGATGTCTAAATGATATTCATACTTTAAATATGGGATCAGGAAGAAAAATTAAATCAACCTTAGTCATCTTGTGTTTAACTCAGTAGCTTATGAACATGTTCTGAATTTTTGCAAACATTATGCTACTGGAAGAATTTATTTGGAATTGTGAGGTACTTTTGTAGCCCCTCTCTTTGAGTTGAAGTGTAAGTTAACATTCAAAGAATTTCCTTACTACTTTAGAAGTTTGACTACCTGCCAACTTTAAAGGAATTGACAGAAATAAGACCTTTTCATTAAGTCATCTCACCCTCCCATGATTGAGTAGGATGTTATTTTGTTCAATAATTGACTACATTGGTTAATATGTAGAGTTGTATTAATTGTGTTCAGTTAACATTCAAATACACTTATTGCACTTGAAGTATATTTTTCAGAAGGATTTTGCAAGTCTCTAGTCTGTTTTAACTAGTGTCTCTGACTGCCATAAGAGGAGACACGATCTGAAACACAAAGCAGTAGGAAAAGGGCACATGCATGTCATACACTAAATACATAAAAAGTCATATGAAGTGTTGAAGGCAAGTTCCAATTGTACCATTTTCCCATGACTTCCATTATATGTTTTTCCACCTAGTAAGTAATTCAGGGTCTGCTTTTATGAAAGCTCATCATTCAATATCTGAAATATTTGCAAACTTAGACACTAGGTTTGGTACTTTCCATTCTTGTGTTTGATATTATTTTGTTCATTAGCAATCTGAATAAAAATGGAGATTTGTCAGGTTGTTTATGAACTTTGTATCATGGCTGCCTTCCCACATACAAGCTTTCGGTGAGGGACCAAATTGTTTGGAACTTGTAGAGCATTAATCACGGTGGGTTCCTAAACAACAGAACCAGATATAATGTTCACTTGCATTATATAATAACTAGAGCTTTCATCTAGACAGATCAAAAGATACATGATTAAATGTTTGGAGTAGTTCCTTTTAAGCTCTAGTGAAAGATGCAATCTTTCTTAGTATTGAATATTTGTATAATAAATCCTTTTGTGGCAATACAGATCTCTAGAGCAATTCATGTTTATAAGTAAAGATGAGAAGCTCAGGACTGAGCTCAGTTCAGATGGCTGCACTGGCAATAGTCTGTCTGAGGGAAATAACCTTGTCTTAGGTGCTGTAGCTGCTGATACTGATTCTGATACTTCTTTTCACCTGAAATTGCCAGGTATGGGTGACAGAGAAGGAGAAGCATTCATGTTGGCAGCTTTGTCCCAGGAAGCACAGCAATAGCTAGTGAGCTCATTTGAGAGGAAGCCAGGCAGGCTTTGCAGTGATACCTGCCCACTGGGTGAACCACCTTTGTCAGATCACTCTTCAAAAAGTCTTCTGCTTTTGCCAGATTGGAAAATTAAAATACAACAGCCTTGCATGAACTTTCACAATTAACTCTGTTGTACATCATGTGAAAAATAATTTGCTTTTCATGGAGGTATGTTTTAGTGCACTGATTTATTGATGAAAAATGTATCGTAGTTTCTGATAGCCTGTGATGGGTATCTCAAGTGTTAGACCAAACTCCTGTTTGTGTTTCCATGGAGCTACTGAAGATTTGTTGATGTCTTTGGAATAAATGACAAAATCTGGACTTTCATGATCATCAAATCTGAGAACTCTCCAGACTCGTGATCTTGAGTAGAGTATAACACAAATATGTAACAGTAGTATGTGGAGAAAAAGACGAATGATAGAGCTGAGGCCCTAAGTAAAACACAAACATCTTTTTTTTTTTTTTTTTTTTAATTGAAGAATCCCAAAACTGTAGATTTAAGTATATATTGCTAATAATATTGAAAGAATCTAGTTGGAAAATTTTAGTTATGGATAGATATTTATAGTATGCATGGTTCTTCTTATTGCGAAAAAAACCCCAACAGATATTCAGGAGATGGAGGATGAAATACATTTAGAGAAATAGCATCTGTTTGTTCTATGATCAAAAATCTTCCACAAACCATAAATTCTGAGAGTATAGGCTTGAGACTATTAAGAAATGTAGTTATGAAATGTAGTAGTCTAGTACAATGCTTTCCTAATTCTCTCACCTCCTGTATTTCTTCAAGAGCTTGAAGAAATCTCCACAGGTTACCTGGTACATGGCTTCTGGGGCAGGGAACGGTGCAGATGTCTAGCTTGCCTGTGGTCTGTGCCATAGCACATGCTGGACATGTGAGTCTAGCAGAGGGGAAAATGAATTGGGAATCAGGAGAGCTGGTTTCCGTTCCCATCCTTGTTACCAACCTGCTGCACACCCAGTTCAAGTCACTGCAGCTCCTGTGCCTGTCTTCTCAACTGATACCTGGCTTGTCTGTCTGTGACCCATCAAAGAGCTGCCTTGTCCTGTGTATCTTTAAAATACACAGTATTGTAACTTCCTATCTTGTGTGCTCCTATTGCTATACCAATGCTAATAATGATGTCATTTAGCTCTGGCTGAAAACATACAAATTAATCAGTGGGTTAACTGGGTACATCTTCAGGGTTTCTAACTTGTCTCCTTTTACAAGTGGGTTCTGATATCCTGGGCAAAACAGCAGAGCTTGTGCCTCTTTGCATAAGCTGATTGTCTGGTTACCCATCTTTGAACTAGGAAAATACCCATTCTTCAGTTGTATATGTGAAAGAAATCCCAGAATACTGGTAGGAAAGCAACTCGTCTGGAATGACTGTGACCTAGCAGTTACAAGCCTTGAGTTGGAAGTGTGGCAGACAGCTTCTGAACAGGAAGGTATCTCTCACCCTTGTTATTTGCCAAGACGAAGCCCAATTGCTAATGACTGCAGGAAAAGAAAGACTTGGAAATCCTGTGGGGAAAAATATTGGAGGGAGGGGCAAGGAGGCAGAAGTTAATAATGAAAAATATGTTCTATAAAGGTAAACTATTCCTTTAGGCATACTAAAGCCATAGGAGTTGATAATTACAGAGGTGGTTATAAAGGTGAAATGCAAAAAGGAGTGTAAGTACAGGTCCAATTAATATTGTCAAAACATGGTAATTGTGTTCATTAACTAGATTAAGTGATCTACATGTGAATCACTTCAGTGACACATGATGAGAGTCTGAAATTTAAATCTGGCTCAGTTGACTTGTTTTACACAAACTACTTTGCAAAATAGAAATGCCACTGCACATGCTTTGCAAGCTGGCTTGTATAAACTGGAGTAAAAGATCTGGATTTGCTTTTACCTTAAGCTTGCCTATTAAATTAAGCTAAATACCCTATTTACTTTGTGCCACTGTTTTTGGCAAATCACATAGGTAAACACTTGGAGCAACATGATAACATCTCAGATCATAAAACAGCAGCTAAGGCTTGATGTTGTAGGAAACTAGTGTAGTGTGGAGAATCTCCGATGATATAAACTATATATCACCTAGGGAAACACTCATTCTTCCAGATAGACCAAGCATAAGTTAAAAGCAAGGGGGAAAAAAACCAATCTGAGAGTGGCATTTCATCCTCAACAGCTGAGTTAACCTCAGGAAAATCCCAAGACTTTCACTGATCTCTCTTTCCTCCTGCTACAGTATTGGTGTGCTGTGAAGATACTGTGCCATGGAATCCTGTCCCCCCCAGGCTGCTGTTCCTTAGATGATTGTAGTGAAACAGCCTGAAGCACAAGATGTGCAGTGGTTCTCACAGACCCTGAGTTTTCTCCCTTGTTACAACACAGGAGTTGGTTCGTGCTGCTGCCTGATTATTGCCCAGGCCTCTTGCTGGTTTTTATCCTTTCTTCTTTGTTCCCTTCAGCTACCTGCTCTCCAGTTTGGGTTTCTGGGGCTCAGTTCCAGTCTCTTCTGACACAGTTTCCTTCACTGCACTCTTGCCCCTGGCCATCTCCAACTCATTTAAGCAGAGGCAGGAAAGTTTTCCCTCCCACCAGAACAGAAAGCAGCAGTGTCCATGCTCATTGCTACCCTGACTGGTTTATCAATCCCTTTAATACAGAATGGCATTTTCTTACCTAACTGTACACCTGACAGGTAGGGAGTAGGGGATACTGCTTACAAAAATCCACATCCTGAAGTCAGTAAATCTGTATTAATTTTTACATAATAATCAGATGATCAGGTTATTCTATTTCACATTGGAATTACCTGGCAAAGCTCATTAGCTACCCCTGCCAGGAGTAAGAATTAATTTACAATATACTGATTTCAAACCTGCCTCTCCCTATATTAGCCTAGGAAATGCATTTCTAATCAGCTCACATCTGTGGGTGGTACATGTTCTGTGTTACAGATACAGGACACCTGGAGCTGTGTGTGCTTTACCTTCCCTTGAACGATGGCAAGATTTGGGTGCCTGACCCTCTATAATCTGGTCAGAGTAATAATTTTATTTTTTTTTATCAAGCAGGGAAAGTAGGAGACATAACATGCAGGGACAGGATTATAAAAAAGATGGCAATCCTGGCTTTAAGATTTTAACCTACTGGTGATTCACAAGTCATCTGGTCATTCCAAAAAGGAAACCTGTAGTAAAATTATGGAGGGATCTTACTGTGAGAAAGTGAAGAGCAACTGTGAAAGAAAGGGAAACACAAAAGCTAAAAGTTTTGCAGTTGAAAGCAAATAATTTGCTTCTATGCTAGCAGTAGAAAGCACCAACATTTTCAAAAGGACATCCATTGTCTCTCTCAATTTCCAAAATCACTTTTTGTCTGTTCTTACAATGTGCCTCTCAAGGGGAGATTGTGGAAGGTAGGGGAGAAAAAAGTATTATTAGGCTACACCGATAATTAAATGCATAAACTAATAGCCCGATTACATGTAAAAAAAATATATATATATACGCTGTAAGAGATTAAAATAAGGGGATTACATTAAATTGAAACAGAGATTAAGTATTTTTCCTAAAGGCATTTAACACATTTTTCCAAAGACCTGCTTATGAGCACAATTTGACTGATGAAAAGTATTTATTTTAGAGATTGACTAAATAATCACATAATTAAGTCATGTGCAGTGCTAGTAAGCTGATGATAGTATGTTTCAGACACGTAAGAGCTCTGAGTCACAGATTTATTTTTTTTATTTTTTTTATTCCCATCCCCCCATAAACTCTATAAAATCCCAAGACTGATTTAGCAGGATTATGTTCTGAGATCACTCTGCAGTGGTTTCACTGAGCTATTAAATGCGAAAGATGATTTGAAACCATTCAGAAAAAAGAAGCACACACACTTTAACGTTAGGAGAACCGAGGCACACAAGAGTGAAATTGTGTAGCATTTTCATTATAACAGTACCTAGAAGGCCTGGAGTAGATTAGGTCTCCTTCTGCCAGATGGTGTATAATCACACAGTAAATATCTTCATCAAAAGCTTATGCTCCAAGGGAAATAAGATACTACTCATTACTCAAGTTATTCTTCAAACCAGGAATAGAAACTCTATCTCCCTACCCTAGTCCTCCACAGTAACTTTCCCTCCAGAACAGCATCTGAGATGTGCTCCCTCCTTGTGTGAGAAGTACTTGCCTCAGAGTAGAAGGGGAAAATTCAGAAGGTAACAAGGAAAGTTGAGCAACAGTGGCATAAAACTGTTGGGAGTATGTCTTTAATCTGTATGACATGCTGTTACATAAAGAACTACCAAAATACTGCTGAGATTATCACATATTACACAAAAAATGAGTTTTTGCCAAGACATAGAAAGAAACTTAATTTCTTCAGATTTCTTACCAAGTAGGATTCCAATAGTGAATCTGTGGAGTCCCACCAATTTGAATGAGACTATTGATGAAATTCAGAGCAGATGGTGATGAGTTAGGGGAGGAGCAGGTTGGCAGGAAGGGAAACTGTTTTTTCATGGAACATCAATGGATCTCTAGAATGTTTTCAAAACTGAGGGAAGGGGATTTTAACAAAACTTTCCAAATAAAGCTAAGTGTGTAAAGAAATCGATACATAGGTAGTGTGTAAATCCTGCAGAAATTCTATTTCAAGGATATATTCTAATGCCCTGGTAGAGTTAGTACTGTGTGCTCTCAGAAGTCACTAGCCAGCTTGGTAGTGTTATTCAGCATGTGAAAGGGTGTGACAATCCAGCCTCCGTGGAAAGTTCTGCTCTGATGCGTTTATACAAGCAATGTATGAAAGTATACAAACAGTATTTTTTAAAATACTACTTGACAATTCTGCTTGAAGATATTTGGCTGACTTGCGTATAGAGCCCAATTTTGCTTTGGATTTATTAAATTTTCCCTTTCTGTTAAGCTTCCAAGTTCATTTAGCAATGAAGTTTGTATCAAAGAATAACATCTGTGTAGACTCCCTGCACTTTGCGATGCTCATTTCTTTAAGCTTTGTATGCCAGCTCAGGAGCAATAATATCAAGTGACTTCAAAGGACAACTGCCTCCAACAACCCGCAATGGCTTGTATTTCAACTCCGTAACCAGCACAGCTCACCAGACCTGTTATTTTATTTCAAGGCCTGTGCTGCTCTTTTCATGTATTGAGCTACAGTCCCAGCTCAGTGCAAATGAAAGTGAGCGATGTGGGGGGGAAGCCCTAAGTAGTGTAGAATTTGGGAGGGGGTGGGTCTGTGTGCATGTCTCTCCAGACATAGGCACACGGACTGTTTTTAAAGTAAAGCTGGAAAATGTTTCATGCAAGCAGTGAATAATAAAGCTTGATGGTATGTTTTCCTTCTCTCACACCCACTTACTTACTTGCTTCCTTTGACTGTATCTTGTCTGAAACTGAGACTGTAGATTCTTTGGAAAAGGCTCTGTAAGTCAACCAGACTCTGGTTTGGCTGGCTACATACTGCTTTAGAATAAATGGCAATAATTAATAGGTCATTAATTTTGCACGTCGGTGGTGTTCATTACAGTAAATGTATTTGCCTCCCCTCTTCCTTCCCTTTTTAAGGCATCAAATGATATCCCTACAAAGTGCTTATTCAAACTGGCAGATCTCTTACATGTGCTAAGGACTAGAAATATATTGAATTTGACACAGTCTTCATTCTGATAATATTGCTTGGTAGTGTGTTTCTGAAACAAGGTCAAGGCCGAATGTTGGACTATTTGATGTATTTTGGGTTTAATATAGCTGAAGGTAATTAATGTCAATGAAGCTTCAGCTCCAGCCTTAGTCTTCCATCAGAACCCTTCTCTTTAGACTGAGTGGGGTTTATTTACAGTCTGAACAAAGCTTTTGCCAACATGCAAGTCAGCATAAGACTGTGCCCATTGCTGAAAGAATCAGTTTCATCTTTCCAAGTGCCTTCAATTTCTCATTTTTACTACCATACCTTGTCATTGGCAGGAGCATTTCTGTGACTGTACCTTGAGCCACATCAGGGACTTGCCTTTAATTAAAGTGCATCTTCTTTTTTTTTTTTTCTGATCTGGTTTATTATCTGGTCCTGCAAACCCTTCTATAGGCACAAAAGAAAGTGACATGTAGGGTCAGAAAAAATGTGGCCAAGGGCAGCAAACAGACAGGACTTGTGTAGTAGTGCTTGATAATGCTTGTTTAAAGAGTGCCTGAAACTAAGGCCTGATTCTACTCTGATTATGTCTCCCGGACAAAACTCCCTTTGATTTCTGTAGGTATTGTCTGAGAAAGACCTGGTGGCCTCGATCCTTGACAGTTCCTTTGAGAAGCAGGTAGGGTGTTGAATAAATAGGGCAATGTAGTACTATACACAGATTTATCTTAAATAGTTCATAATGCTGTTATTTCTGAATTCATGGTTATTTGTATCTGCTTGTCTGGTCTTAGGATGAGAGAAAGTTTAGACTGGACTTGACTCTGGAAGATAGAAAAGAATGGTATTTTTAAAAAGCAGGTGTTGGTTGGAGCTTTTGCCTCTCTCTTGGTAGTATCCAAAGGTAGACTTCTGTCATGGTGTTGCCTGGGTTTTTTTCTGCTGCTGTCTTTCTCTTCCATTCTCTCAGAACTGGAGAGGAGATAAAAATCCTGCCCTTCTACCTGTGATTCTGAATCAGCTCTTCTAACCCTTGGCTATGTGCCCGGCAAAACCCCAGAGCTAAATTCTTTGTCAAAGCCAAGCATCCTGTGGCTTGTCTCTATTATCTGAGTGAGGATATACATGTCCAGAAGGAGACAGGAAGGGAGAAGTATCTGGTTCAATGCAAACAGTTATTTCCTTTTGTATATTAACGTTTTAATAATGGTTTGAGAGAGAGAGGGATTTGTGAATATGTTTGAATTCACTTTGTGTGAAGGAACAAAAACTGAACCCGTTGCCATTGCATCACCTGCACAGTATAGGAACATGTTAAAATATGTGCTTGTGGGAAGTCACTGTAGCCCCCACTAAAACCTTGAGACTACAGTGCCACCTGCAGTGTTCTCACCCCTGTCCTCACAGGACAGGACCAGCAGCTCAGCAGGGTCATGATCTACTGCATTGTATCTGGGGTACAAGAGCCAAAAGCAAGCCCTGCGTGGTGTCCCACAAGTGTGTCCTTCAGCGACCTAGAGCAAAAGTGGGTTTGTCCTGGCTTTAGGGCTTTTATTAGCTGAGGGCGAATAGGCACACTTTGCCTTGCAACTGTAAATTTCTGGGCTTCCTTCACCTCATGCTTCACAAAATACCTGATGTTTATATCAATAGTATAATGATGTACGGCCTGTTGTGGCTTATTTCTATAATGTACTTGGTTTTTATTTGCTTGGTGTGGCTAATGAGAGAACTTACGTAAAGCAATTTCAGGTTTATTGCTTACATCAGTCACCAGGGAAGCTATCAACAGATACTTGCATCACCCACCCATTGCATCCGTACTGGTTAATATAATACAGGGCAACAATGTGACTCCCCCATCCCCTGGTTTATTCTTCAGCTCTTCTTCCATACAAATATTTTTAGTTGCAGAGTGGGGTGAAATTCCCCACTCTGAACGTGTGCCAAGGCTTCTGAATGCCACTACCCTACCCCTGCAGTGACCGGATCCCAGGAACACACACTTTATCACTTGCACCTGAGGAAGCCCCTCATGCCATCCAAGTGAGGGGACAGTGCTGTCATGAGACAGGCGGGAGAGGTAGGACTTGGTGTATCTTTCCACTTGGTGTATCTTTCCACTTGCTTTGCAAGAGGGTAAGTGATATCATAAGGTAAACCAACAACATCCCAGACATGATATATTTTTTTTAAATCACGTTCAATTTGAAACACTTATTTAGTCTTATTAAGAGTTTTATTAGCTCTAAAAATAGGTTCTTAAATATTTTCCAAGGATGACTAAAATATGAAAAACAATTACATAATCAGTGTTTAAAATAAACCACAGTGTTATAACTCAGACTCATTCAGCAGAATAACATTTATCAAGAATGATAGCATAGAGGGAATTGTACAGCCTTAACAAAGCCAGATAGTATTTCTCGGATTGCTTTAAAACTGACCAGTTGCAGAGTCTAGTCTCCTGTTGTCCAACAGAATTCCTACCAGGAAGAACAGTACAAGAGTGAAACCTGTTCTTTGGGTGAGAAAGCTATGAGACTTTTATTGAAAATAAAGAACTGGTCTATTAGTATACCCCTTTTTTAATACTTTCTTATCATTAAATGAAAACTTTCATAAATAGCCCTACATAAATAATCTCTGAAGCTTTAAAAAGTTCACACTGTCAGTCAGACCTGACTCAACATTCTCTGGTCTCTAACTGTTTAAAATATTTCTGCAGTTATTCTGGAATACAAGAATCCTTAAAGTCTCTTATCGTAAAAGCAAATCATGTATTTTCAGTAAGAGTTAAGCTGCAGAGGAAGATTTGGCAGTTAAGTGAAATGCATGTTACAGCTGATGCCATGGGTTTTTTTTTATTGGGATAACTGAAAGATTAAGCTGTAGTGCAGGTAGGGCTTGAGTCATGCTTTTATCGTCATATCTCTTGGCCCGGTATGAACTATATTATTAAAAACAGTAGCTCAAGCTGATTCCATACTTTATCTAC
Organism: Brachypteracias leptosomus; assembly: GCA_013401335.1. Lineage (NCBI taxonomy): Eukaryota > Metazoa > Chordata > Aves > Coraciiformes > Brachypteraciidae > Brachypteracias > Brachypteracias leptosomus. The sequence continues at coordinate 60,455 of VYZX01004232.1, forward strand.
AACCAAGCTCAGCCAAATATCAGCTAGCCTAGTGAAAAAACATAGTTGAAGGCTGTGTACATACAGGCACTGCTAATTACTTTCAATGACTCTCAAATGAACATTGATACTAATAGATTTTAGTACGTCTTTAAACAAAGCACTCTTACCTATGCATAGGAAAAAGTACTATGTAGAGTTAATACAACATGTTCATCTGTATTTTGATTTAGTTTGTATCACCCCTTTTTGTTGCCAAAAGGAACTGCAGTACCTCCCAAAAGTTTGCACCCTGAGAGATTCCAGTGGCCGTTTTAGTAGTATTGACAGCTCTTTCCTCCCTAGTGTTTAAATCATCAGCAGCTTTAGTTTCAATGACTTTTTGCCTGTAAAGGAGCCGGGTGTATTTGTAAGTTACAGCCACTCCAACCCGCCTTCTGACTGCAACGCTAAGAAACTGTTCAGGAGATACCCGAGGGGGCGCCCTGGCATTTAACTGGCAAAGCGGTTACCTGGGGTAGCCTGGGCCAGCGGGGAAAACCGCAGGGTGAAAAGGCCCAGCGAGAAAACCTTTGCAGGGAAGCAGGCAGAGGATTTAAGGAGCAAGCAATCCCAGGCGTGGATAAAGCACAAACACGCTGTGGGTTTCTCTTCCTCAGATAAAAGTACCGGAGAGGCAGCCTAAACGCTGCCCGCGGATGACTAGTTAGAACAAGTTTGAACTCAAGAGCTAAAATTAAGATGTTTCCCCTGTGTAGCTGCCTCCTGCACCGGGAGCTATCTCGCCTTCCACCCCCCACCCCCCCAGCCTCGCTCCGCCCGCCCGGCTCCGGCCGAGCCCCGCGCCGGCGGTGAGCTTGTGCCGCGCTGCCCGGCGGCCGACGGGGGCACCGGGGCCGCGCCGACCGGACCATGCCCGGTCTCGCTGCGGGCCGGAGCCCGCCCTCCAC